>JAYKAV010002988.1:837405-1078572 GCA_035582835.1 Phoebastria nigripes
TGTAGATGAGGCGCTTAGGGACATGGTTTAGTGGGCATGGTGGTGTTGGGTTGACGGTTGGACTTGATGATCTTAGAGGTCTTTTCCAACCTTAATGATTCTATGATTCTATGATTCTAAACTTAGCTGGAAATCTAAAATGCCAGCTTCTGGCTGCAGTCTGTTGACACTGCAGGTTAGGAAGGTTCTTAACCCTGTTCATGTGCAAACTTAGGTGGGAATGCTTTCATTAAGACTTGCAAGATTATAATAGGAAGATCTTTCTATTTCTCATACATGAAAAAGTAGAACARCAATTTGCAAGATAAGATTTACAACATCAGATGATGAAATCATGAAACTGAAGGATTAGTTTGGTCACCATCCAAGAAATACAGTACGTTGGAAGAATCCAAGTGGTGTGGTATGTTCATGAAACATGTAAAATGGTTTTTGTACTCTTCTGGTTAACAAGCATGACAGGTACCGTATGTTCTAGTTGTTCAGAATTACACTATTTGAGTTTCTCTTTCTTGTTTTATTACTATCAGATGTCAAGCCTCTAAATGCATTCATACATGTAGTGATAATAAAACATGAAAATGTCCATGTCTGTTGTTTTTTACATGTATGTGCATCATATTGTCTTTGATTGCAGTAAAACTCCAAGACAGCCAACTACTGTCTGTTCATTTGTGAACTGGATGCCTTATGCAATGTAACAGTTCTGGAAATAAGCATTGCATATATGCAAAACATGTTTATTTTTTCTGACAAGATATTTACTGTGAAAGTTTAAAACATTTATTCCTTTCCCTTTTTTTTTTTTCAAATTTCTTCGGGAGAATCATCTAAAAATAAATTATTGCAGGGCTTATTTTAGCTTTTACAGATACTGAATAATTATTAGATGCATTTAAGTGACTGATACAGTTTTAATTTCTGCTAAGCTTCTAATAGTTTTTCATCAGCACTGTCCATTTCCTTCTGAACGGAGCGGTATCTGGATTACAGAAGAATTACCAAACACTGTTATAAAAGGGGGGAAGGGCTGCCTGTGACAATATTAGGTGCAGTAATGAAAAGCAGACAGTATTTTACTGGTGTCTGATTGTTCAGTTACAATAAGAGTTTTCAAGTCTGCTGCAGTACAGTGCCAAGTCTTGTAGAAGATATGCATTGAAAGTGGTTTTTTTTGACAGACTAAATAAACTCCTGGAATCCATACTCCATAAACCTGGATTCCATTAAATGAAATGTTTAGTTTATTCAAGACTAACTATTTTCTTTATGCTCTGGAGAGTCTGAAAACARGAAAAAAATCTGCTAGGATTTCTGATGTTCACTGACATGGGGTGGAGGGCGTCCCTCTAAATGAACTCAAAGTTCTTTGGAACAACACATTGTTAATGATCAAAACTGTGTAAGATTAAGCCTGCAGAAGGTTGGCTTTATGTAATAAAAAGGTGTCAAGCTACTTAGCTGGAGCTAAGAGAATTAAATTCATTAAAGGCAGTGAAATCAGGTCTCCAGTGAGTACAAGCATCCACTGATCAATATAGCATGTTACAAAGTACCGGGGAAGGACCTGTTCAGAATRCTAATGGCATGCAGCCTGCCAGAAACAACAACTGCCAGCTGGGGAGCTGGTTCATGCTTCCTCATGTGCCCGGTGCATCTCATGGCCACAGAGCCAAGGGGCTGAGCCTCTTTTAACTGCTACTAAACTGCGTGGAGGGAATAGCACAATGGGGGCAATAAGAAGTGTGGTGTTAGTCCTGAGTTCATGTTTGCAGTAAGGCCCTTTCCAAGTGGGAAAATGCCTTTGTCTAAACGAGACTTGGAGGATTTTGTCTGTACGGCCTCAGTCAGATGTAAGGTGCAATTGCCTTGAGTGGTCAGCTATTGCTGTCAGCCCAAGGAACCAAGGCTTATACCAGATCTTCTATAGTTTCACATTTAATTTATAAAAGCTTTCAGGCATAATTTACTAAAAAATCTTTCTTGACTGCTTAGTCTAACACTATCTGAAGCCTGATAGTCTGAGTCTGTGTGTGATAGGGAGGTATGTGTGACAGTTGAATTATGCAGCTGGAGATTGTCTGCTGTTTTCATACAGTGCAGTAAAATCTGATTATTAAACTGATTATGCAAAATGCTGCTACTACTGAGCAGCCCCTTGCAGTGACAATTGTGAAAGAAATACCCCAATTTATGAAGTGAATCAGAACCCTTGAAAGGGACATGGAGTAATCTAAGGGAATGATCTTGTAGGAAGTTCTTGCCTGAAAAAGATCCGTCATAGGTTTGGTGCAAGGCTCATGGCTGTCAGCCATATTACAAAAGTCTAAAATTAGAGAGAACAATCTTAATAGTGAAAGTTAGAGACAACAAGAGTTATGCAGTTTTTTATTGTCTATGTAGTGAACAGACTTAGAGGCTTCAGTATCATCAGAAAGCCAATTAGCTGCTCAATTATAATGATTTTAAGTAAATTAACAAATAAGATGACAATGGAAGTGACAATACACCTGAAAATTCCAGCAGAGATAAGCAACAGGAGGATTTTGTATTTGGCATTTTTCTGTTGGAGTAACTGTTGGCAGGTTGGTTGTTATTTTTGCCCAAGGTAGGTGGGAGGGGGAACAAGATTTTTTTGCCCGGGTGATGACTGCTCTGGTTCTTAAAGAGACCAAGGTTCACATCGGAGCATGCCAGTTCAATTGTTCTGAACAAATATGAATTAAAGACTTATCATCACTGTACTTTTATTGCTCTTGTAGCTAGAGATGAGTACAATAGTCTCTCTTGCTTTTAGACTACAATAGTCTCTCTGACTTTTAGATCAGTCAGCTGTACAGAATGGTGCTTGTTCTAAATTGCTCAAGTTCAGGGACTCTTCAGCAGTGTGTAGGTACTTGCTCTCTAAATATTTCAACATTTCTCATTTTGTACTTACATGTGAAGTCATTTTTAAAGAACTTGCCAGTGTCTTTCAGGGTGCAATAAGAAAAAGAATAGTGAAGAATTACTAGAAGTATTATTTAAATGCAGGTCTGGGAGGCAGAAACTTGTGACATTTAATCCCAGTACTAAAACTAATCCTTCTGTGGCATTTACTTCTCCTAAGATTCTCTTAATCTTATTACTACAAAATTATTTTTATTACTAGCTGTCAGGCACCTATCTTCAGGCTTTAGCAGTTAATCCCCATGCCTCATTGGACCCATTGTACAGGCAGGGGTGCTGCTTTTCTGCATTCCACCATGAACATGCTGTGATCGTTATGGCTCAGATTCAGGAAAAAAACCTAAAGTCTTTGGTCCATTGTGCTTGTGACTTGAGCTATACACATGTACACATTAACTTTAACTGGATGCATGTGTTTTGTCCTGGGTAAGGATTGTTTGGGAGGAGAATGGAAGGGGCTAAATCAAACTTACTTTAAGTTTAGTGCCAACCAAATTCTAGTTCTAATATATCCTCACAGTAATCAACAAAGGGTTATGCCAGATTTATTCTTTTAAAACTATTTGTGAGGTTAAATGACCAATTGGTTCAAGAGACTGGTTGCCTTTATCAGACTATTCCTTAGGAATGGACTGTTGAGATAAATGCTCTTAATTAAATACAAATCCTTTTCTCGATTGTGCAGAARCAGCTTCGCTACTGGTCCCTCTCCTAATCTTGTTATAACAGTCCCCTGATAGGTCTCGTTAGATTGTCTTGTTAGCTGATACAGAGTCTATTTTGCAGCAGAACAGACAGAAAAGTTAATCTTAGTCAGTTGTAATGTGTCTCAACTGCTAAAGGGTTTTTTCCTCTTACTTTATTCACTTTTGTTTACTCTCATCATCTAGTTCCTTTTGTTCTGTTGCCCAAAACAATAGACATGTGTGAAACCATTAATTTATTTACTTTGATTAGTTTTTATTTAATCTGTCATGGTTTATTGAATTTAATTACTTTTAAATCATTAACTTAAACCGAACAACGTGAAGGGGGAGAGAAAAGCCTTGAGTATCTTTTACAGTGTGAATGGGACATGCCATGAGCTAGTTCCTGATTTGCCGTACTAAAGGAACTTCTTCAGACATAGAGCTTTAATCAAGGATACCCTCTATTTGTCAGGAGAATTTATGGAAATATTGCCACTTACAATTGCATGTGTGGGATCGTCTCAATTTCTTTCTCTGTGATTTTCTCAGAAAGTCAGCTGCAGAGTTGACTCTCAGTAACTTGAGAGATTCAGAAGACCAAGGCTTCTTGAAAAATGACTCTTTGTAAGAATGAACACTTGTATAAAGTAATTTCAGTATTTGGAGTTGTCCATATTTGTGCTAGTTGAGTTCACTGGATGGCCTGTGGAAGGTGAATTTAAGTAGAAGTTGAACATTTTTTATGGCAGTGTTGTTAACAGGAGACTTATGAATTCCTAACCATCAAGAACTCAAGATTAATTGCTCCGGTACCTACCAATCTCTTTAGACTTGTTGCTGAACTGCTGCTTATATAGTGCTATTCGTGTGTGATATTTCTTGGATATTCTTGGATATTTCAGGACAACAGGTGCGGCTGGCCACCGAGACTTTAAATTAGCAGATATGGTGAGGTGCAAAGTCAGAGAAGAGACTAGTAAAACCACTGGAAGAGCCATGCTGTAGACTGAATGCAGTCATCTGGCATTGCTTGGTTCATTTTTTCTCCTGTTTCTTACAATAATACACCATGTAAACTATCTTTGTATGGGCAAGGTTTTCCTATATTTTATATCATGATTTAAATTTTTTTTTTTTGTTTCAGAGTGAGATCTATAACAAGAGGAAAAAAGTTTTTCGTTGTCTATTTTTCAAGTAGTTTATGTTTCTTTATCCTGTTTTCTTGAAGAAAACTTGGAGGGAAATGGTATACAGAGTAGTTTTCTTAGAGTTTAATAATATACTAAAGCTAATGATTTGATTTTTTTTTTTTTTTAGGTCATTGATTGTTGAAATTGAGGCCTTATTGCAAATGCTCACCTCCACTTTTTGTGAAGGGTATCTGGTGTATCGTCTGCTTACTGTCCCACTGGAGACCAATAGTTTGAGTTTTGACTTTGCAGAATTATCACATCACCCTTCAGATAACAAGGACCTCATGTTCTCCTGTTTCTCAAAAATTATGGTAGCGAACATTCCTGCTGCTGCAGAGCTCTTTTTTCTCTGGTACTCTCTGCTTTTTCTTCTTCCAATGTATCCCTTTGCTTTTGAGCCTTAACTTGGTTAAAAATTCTGAGGAGTCAGAGTCTGGGGATTTTCCTCTTCCTTCTCAGAAATCTTTTGATGAAGCAAATGTATCCTAAGAAGCTGATATCAAGCTAAATTGATCTTCTCCACAAAAGACAGATACAATGTGGAGTGCAGCATCAGGTGCGCAACCCATCTGTCCTGCTTCCAAATCTCCTTTCTTTTTCAAATGTAGTTTTATTCTCCTGTCTTTCATGCTCCATATTATGTACATGACAAATCCCCAGCTAGAACTGGCTCTCTGAGGAGGAATATAGGTGGAAAAAACGGTGGCACTCTTTAGGCAACACTGCATGTTCACATTTATTATTCATTCTTGCATGGACACAGTTTTCTTCCATTTGGAGCTGCTGCTCTAAGCTTTCTACTACAGCATTTGTAAATACATAAGTGATACTGGCTCACTGTTCAAAGAGGGAAGGATGAGAGTATCCTTGGAGAACAGTATTGGGATTTTTTGCCAAGTAGCTGTATGTTTTAACGAGCAAAGGATGATTGCTTGGCAGATGAAAAGTGGGTGGGCTGATTCAAGTGTGGGTGCTGGCATGAAAGAAGAAATAAAACTGAGAATAAGTACAGGAAACAAGTGTGCAGGCAGGAGGGACAAGGGAACCGTTTACTCAGCAAGCTAATAACCTTTTCAACTCCAGCATAACAGAATCATAATGATCTTGGTGATTTTCATGTAACTGCTCAACAGCCACAAGTTTACTGTCCAAGCCTTTTTAAAATTCAAAATGTGTATGGGTTTGATGAAACTTGTGGCATGTTAAAAGCCGTATCTGGCTACACTGGAGCAGGTTGTGGCTTTTAGCATGGATTATCATGTACGGTTTAATTTGAATTAAGAGTGTTCATACAATTTTTTTGTGGGTATAACAAGTGGTCAACTATTCTTATTTCTGTTAAATTTGAGTTCAGACCAGGCCTAAATATCAGCTGACTTCTAGAATATGTGGTCAGGTTTTGATCTTCTAACACTTTTGTTTTTTTCTGGATAAAGCTTTTTTTTTTTTTGTTTTTGTTCAGGCTTTGTGCATGGGTAAAAGGAATGGTAAATTCTTCCTTGGGGCAGATATATTGGCTCTTTTTAGCATATCCAGTTTTAAGAGACCCAAATTCAGCAATATATTGTACAAAAGAGCACCTGAGGAAATGTGCTTCAACAATAAAGAGAGCTGGTAAACCTGCTTTTTGTGTGTAGTGTAATAAGATCAAAAGACATGACTGATCACTTATTTTTTGTCCTGAAAGATGAAAAGTTTGTGGATCTTCAAAGACATCAGGACACACTTGAACAACAGCCATTCCAAGTTCTGTCTTGCATAATGTGGGTAGTATGGGCTTGTAGTATGAAAATGGCTCCCATTCCCTTGGTGAGCAGAGCCCTGTGGATATTCTGGCTATGAGCATCTGATGAATTATTCTATGGGAAATAACAAATGTTTTGCTCAAGCCCATATTGGATTTTTAACATGCATCTGCTACTTTACCAACAGCCTCCCACATGCTGCCACAAAATCATAACTTGCACATTTTGGTCTTGGAAGCAAATGTTTCCTATAGGCCTTGACTTCTACCTCAGAGTCCCCAAGGATGGTTATAAAATGTTTGCATAATTAATTTTTTTATGGGATACAGCTTTTGTTTATTTAAATGATACTGAATGTAATAATATCCAGGTGTCTCAAACTCCTCCCAATGGTAACAACGAAGAATTCACAAGTATTATGGGCTGAATCCTCCAGAAAAGACTGTCACTTGCAGGAATACAGTGGGCAGCCCCTGCTGCTACTGAAACTACTTGCATGAAGACTGAGCATCTGACCACCTGTGGTTCCTGAGAGCTGGAGAGTGTTTGGCATCTCTTGTAGACATAGGCAGGAAAAAATCCTTCGTCTCACCTTGCAAAAGTTCAGTCATTAAATCAAATGGTACTTTCACAGTTAGCTAAGCCCCCATAAAATGTGAGCGGCTGAGCTTTTAAAAACCAGTTCTTTCAGTTTTTAAGACCTGTAGGTTAGGAACAGAATAGAGCCAAAAGTTTAGGAATTGATAGATACCYCATATTTTAAACAAGAAACACTTGAAAATCTATCCCTGCTTTGCTTGCCTAATTAAGTGCTGAGTTCTGCACCTCACCCTGTCATTATAACTGACAATGTCAGCAATGAAAGAAGAGACAAAAACTGTTTTATGCTTTCCAGTCATGCCAAAGAGACATTAAAGAGCAAACCCAAATTTCTTTTGCAAGCTTATGATCACAGTGGTAAAGTACTAAATGATGCAATGCAGAGCCAGCACCTTCCAGCGACTTCTAGACGAGATTCTCATGTCTGAGCCTGACCTAACTCCATCTGAATACAATGGAGTGACTCCTAATATCCTCTAATTTTGTGGGAGTATTTTTATGATTTACCTCGGAAGTATTATTGTCAATTACAGGGGGAGTAGCTTTAAGCTGTCAGTGTCTGTTGTGTGAAGCCAGACAACCACATTGGCTTCCACAGTTATCCAGAACTTAAATGATGATAGCAAAGATTGGAGTCTGGCTGTACAATCTGCAGTGCAGTAAAAGAGGTTAAAGTGTAACAGCTTAAGAAAAAAATGTGTTGGTTCTTCAGCTGTCAGTGATGAATARGTCCAGGGACTTTTATTACCTGGTTAATAAAAATGCTTCCATTTGGGGAAGGAGAGGGATTCATATTCTAAATGCTTTTAATCTAAGGGCTGATAAGTTGTCTGATTTGGTCCTATACGCACAAGCATTTTAAAAAGTAAAATAAACTCATATGCTAAATAACATGACATTTCAAAGAAGGGTAGGAAGAGATATTTACATTAGTGGACAGTTTTTTTACTTTGTTTATCAGTTTCTTTTTTTTTGTTGAGTTTATTACCCCATGGATCTGTTTAAATTTTTTTCTTGTGATTTTATTTTTTTCTTGGTTGTTTTTCTGGAAATTTTAATTTATAGTGTTGCATTTACATAGTGAGCGTAATTACATCTAATTATATGTCATCTCCCCACTGAAACTTGTAATTACAGAATTATGGTGTATGATGACATCCATGTTAAATTTAGTGGGGGGAAATATAAAGGAAGACCATAGCAAATTCATTTAAAAAATGAAATTATATTTAAATACCCCCCCCCCAACAGAAATAATTGAATTGTCCAAGTAGAAAAGATTCAATTGGTTCAAGTTCTTATTTCAATAGTATTCACTCTTTTTTTTTTTTTGTCTGGGAAAATTTTGTTCAGTTCCTTTTTCAGATAGTGTTTTACTTTCTCAGATTCAGAGACTCAGTTTTAGGATTTTTCCCTGGCCAATAGTTACACCATGTTTTGTCTAAGCATTTCACTTATGATGTGCAGTTAGGTTAAACCAGAGAATTAAAAAGCTGCAAACTGTGTGAAGAGTACAGAAATAGATACAGATTAAAAGAGAAGACCTTTTGTGTCTTAAAATCTTCTACATTTTAAGGAGAAGTAGGGCTTTAGCAGTAGTAAATATTTAATCAATAACCCCAAACTTCTCTTAAAAAACAGAAATTACTGCCACCGTTACCCAATTGGAAGAAAGCAGTAATCAAAGGCACAGACAGTAATTTTAGAAGTTGATTTTAGTGTTATGAATGCATCATTAATTTTATAACTGAGAATCCACTAAAAGATTAAAAATTTTCTAGTCCTGCTATAGATGGGATAGCAGCTAGATACATAGACRTGTAGCAGCTATGGGCCTTGACAGGGATGTTTGAATATACTATTTTGTTTCTAGGCATTGCGTGATTTTCATCTCAAGAAGGTGAAGGACAGAACTGAGTGACTCACTGAGTTACTTTGTGCTGAAGGCTGAATGTCTAGCTGAAATGAACATCTCTTAGCAGGTTCATAGACTCTCAGGCATCATGTGCGGTACTGAAGTACTTGTGTAGCAGCAGAGGCCATTGGGAGGGCCACCATACAAAACTTTTCACCCGTCCGTCTGTGGAGAGTCTAGAACATGCGTTGCTTTGGGTGATGTTGCAGGACTTCAGATAATCTTAGTAAGGAAACTCCAGAAATTCTGGTTAGTAGTCTATGAAGAGGAATGAGGTAGCCTTTTCCAGTTCATCTTGGGCACGCTCTGAATACTTACAGATGATCCCTTAATTATTCTGGTGCCTCATATATATATTATTCTAATTGATTTATGCTTGGTATGAGTGAGAAGGGAGACAGGCTTTTTTATAATAGAAAATATTCAGAGCAGGCTTTCCTGGGGTCTTGAGAACAAAGTGCAGTAGGCGAGAGGTGGGAAAATCCTGACTTTTGGCACATGAGGGTGAAAACCCCAAAAGGTTCTAACTGTCCTGTGTTGGTAGCTAATCCTTTCAGAAAGCAACAGTTGCTTGCAGTCTTCTAAAGGAAGCTGATCTGGCCCAATTCCACCTTCAAACAACTCCTCTTCTATTGCCTCCTGAGAGCCTCTTTTGCCTCATCAGTGCAAGGTCAACGTTTGACCTTGCAGTGAGTTATCTTGTGACAGATAATTCTGTTCACAGTGCATTCTTTCCTCAGTGTAGCCTTGTCAATAGCCTCCTCTCTGAAAAAATGCTTCCCAGGATTCATTTTGCAATCGCCACCCTGTTTATAAATGGGCTTTTTCAGGCAGATGATGGCTGAGATGAATTCCACCACAGTCAAACCACATCACTTGTAACATGAAAGGGACTTTCCTCGATAGGCTGGATTTCTGGGCTAGTTTATTAAAACGCAAGAATTAAATGTTGTACTCCACTTCCCCTCACAATTTCTTTATGCCCTTTCCCTCTTCTCCATTTCAGTCATTCACAGTAGCAGACTCCTTTACAGAACTGCCAGCAGCACACATTTTCCAACTATCCAAATGAAATGAAACCACTGAGCATAGCTGAACCAGAGGCATGATTAAATATATTATAAACGACCAAGAATAGGAGGAACATGCCATGAAGGCATCATCTATCACAATGTATGTGAGGGGAAGGAATCTGTCAACTTATTCTATGTTAATGCCGTGATAAATTGGTACTTACTTACACATGTGTATGTGTATAGCTGTTTATTCTCAATTTCTTTGTAAATAGATGCAAGAACAGCTAAATGCCTGTGAAGACCTCTCAAGCTATTGCTCTGAAGTTAGCAAATTCTTGGCTCAAAGTAGCTTTCTTGCAAATGAAGTCTGAAAGCTGTTTATGTTTGACTGAAATACCATAATGGAGAACAAATGAATGACACATTTAATTACATCTGTGGAATTAAATAAAACACACTGCTAGAACATATGCATAAGGGTTGCAGCAGAGAGTTTTATTTTCTGAGAAATTAATTGGTTTATTTATTATTCATAAACTAAAATCACACAAAATGGTATTTGATGTATCTGGGCTCTTTGTCTTTAGCATATTTTCATTTTCTCTGAAACAAGATTTGTTGAAAGAGCTTTTGTCTGTTGATGTTTTCAGGAGATACTTTCTGAGCAGCCCTTAGATATTTGATAGCGGCTCTTAGTTTTCCACTTCTTAAGATTTTGTTAAAAAAAGAAAAGAAAAAAAAGAATATATTTTAATATAATACGTGTGTGTCTGCTATTTATCAAGAAGTTATTTCATAAAGTGGGGCAAAATATTCATGCAAGAAATGGAAAAATTGATCATAGTTTGCTGTAATTGGTACGTGATCTGAGTGGTGCATACGATAGGTAGGGATCTGCCACTGGGTACGTGTGCGCACAGTTAAAACGTCTGTTTTGGAGTATCCCTGCACTTGTCCATTATAAGCACGGGATCTGGGATCGGTTTCCTTACCTCCATCTCAAAACACTGAGCAGGAGTATGATAGGAAAGCCAAAGTAGCACGGCAGCAATTTATTGCTCGTGATGATTTGTCTATGCAGTGACCCATGCAGCAACCCTGAGCCTAAGGAGTCAGAGCAGTTGGGTCTGCCCAGGTTCTCTCGGAAGCAGGTGGGTGAGGGGTGGGAGATGACATCCCTCTCCTAAGGGACGTTTGATATTTCCTCTTGCTAGCTGTTAGTTTCTGTGCTCCATGTGGTGATACACTGTTTCCCAGAACTGAGTGTCTGTACTGTTTCATTGCAGATGACTTTTGTTTAGTCATCCAGGTGTTAGGCAACAGTATAAAGCTACCCTGTTTAGATTCAGTGATGAGTACGTGGGCACCAGGCTATACTGTTGATGTATGTTACTTGAATCTGGGTGGGCCGTTAATTGGGAAACAGTAAGTCAAACATGGTGAAGTTCTAGTCAGAAAAGAGCTACAGGTAATTCTGGGAAAAAAGCAGGCAGCAAGGCAAACATCACTGCTTCTGTGAATACTGGGAAGGGAAGAAGGAAAGTCCCTTTGGAAGAAGAGAAAAAAGGATGAAGTTGCACCCAGATGTGTTATTTTTCGAAGCTAGCTGCATGAAGAGCGCAAGCTGTGGCTGAGAGCCACTGAGAAGCAAAGCAGACCTGAAAAGAACTGAGAGAGATGTATCAGAGTAGAGGAAAAGCCTTAAGGCAATTGTAAATACTACGCTGTCATTCTCACTGAACCCTGGGCTCCCCGAGACCATGCAGTGTGGACCTTCTGCTTCCCTGTCACAGTAGGAGTGGGAACTGTGGTCTTGGAAAGTCACAAGGAAGGATCAGTGTTGACTGCAGGAATACAAATAATGTTTTCTGTTCTTTTAGTTCCAAAGCTGCATAACTGAGGAAGAAGGAAGCAGAGGAGGAAAATACCAAGGCCGATTCCTTTCTCCTCTCTTCTTTTCTTCCCCTCTCTTCCTGTAATCCAGTGTATCCTAGCAGCCAGACTGCAGGTAAACAAGCAGAGTCACAGCTCCAGAGGGAAAAAGTAAGATATGGCCATTTAAATACCAGGGATGTGTTCTGGTTAGTAATGCTTAGTTAGGTGGTAGAAACAATATCAGTAGGTAAGCTGTTGATGATTTGATGTTAACCACCACTGCCAACGGTTGAATTTATCCATATTGCCTGTTTTAGGACAATGCATCTCAGCATAGTTTACAAATGGAAAAGCAAAGAAATATTTCTGAACTTGTGTTATCAGTTCCATTATGAACTCCCAAATAATTTTAATAAAGCTCATTCTTTTACACTTCTCATTATTAAAGCTGAATGTGCCATATAATATTTTTTCATTTATAACAAAACAAGGCTTTTCTGTAAATGCTTAGCATGATAACGTTTTTCTCAGATGGCTACAAAAAATTGACATGTCAAGCTCAACATGGTGCTGATACTATCTAGGAGAAAATCCAAAATAGGATTGAAGTGGATGATGGAGTTTTCAATATGTTCACTGACTGCTAGGACCCTGACATATATTTTCTTTGGCTGATTTTCAGAAATAGCTAATTAATGTCATTAATGCAATTTGATGTTACCTATGTTGCCTTTGAATGAAAGCTGATCTGAAATTTGACAGGTGTGAAATATCATGAATTAGTTACATAAAGACCAGGAACCAATAAAAATGGAATGTCCAGCACACAGTTCATGTGGTTGATCAAAAGGTAATTACAAATTCTATGGGCAGACATGAAAGTGAAAATGCAAGTCGAAATAGGAGGAATGGACAGAAAATCAGTGAGAGCAGATGGAAATCTTTCTTGCGTCTCTGTTAATTTAAATTAGGTATGAATGTCTTTAGAATAAAATCTTATGATTTCTTCACTATGACAGAAATTGACAATTTAAATGTTAGGTCTAGAGCAAGGGAATGTTTTCTTCATACCTATCCACCATATGACCACAGTTACCTGTTCCATTTTTAACAACAATTTTCTGCAAAAAGGGTGGTTTATTCCCTTTGGGTATTTTGTCAGAGAATAATTATTTATGTGGAAACAAACTAGGGAACATTTTCAATTCTTTAAGTAACAGTCATATGATCCATTTTAAAAATAAATTTTCTTTCATTCTAGGTTTCTTGTACTCTAGACAATTGCTTTTTTTGTCATGATGGTTTGGGGTGACTTAAGGCTAACAAATCTTTCAAAATGACAGGGTGCACTTGGTGCTCTGAGGACATAAAATGGGTTCTGTCTATCAGGGTCTTTAGAGAATTATATATATGGAAGTCGTGTCAGAATTTATCTCGGTCAAAGTTAATATTAAAATCACTGTCAGTTTCCAGGCACCTCTACCATATTGGAAAGTGTTGCGATTGGTTAATGTGGTCATGTTTACTGCTGTCAACTTTTGATGGATTGTGTGAGTAAACTGAGGAAGAAAAATATTTAGTATCTATTGTACCAGACATCCACATTTCAGTGAACTATGAAAAAGTACCTATGGGTACAGTGTGTTATCTCTTAAAGTGTTGCTAGTCACAGCAATGTATATGAAATATAAATGTTCTTTTTGCACTGTAATACTTGAAGTGAATTTCCCTGGAGGAAAAAATAAGTGTATAGCCATAAACCAGAAAATAGTTTTCTTGTTTGATAGATGTATCAAGTTCCATCCAGTAATGAAGACAAGAGTGGATGTGAATAGCAAACTTTCCTGATTCATGCATGTTCCAGCATAAATTTGATGTAGCCACAGTTGTCAGAGATGTCACCTCATGTGTCACCTCATTTAACCTATGTGGAATGAGGCCCCCTGAATTCAGTTCCGGTACTGACTTGTACACTAATGAGGGTAAGAATCAAAGAAGGTGGGGAAAAACAGGTGCTTAAAGGAAGTTCACAAGAGGCAGAATGAGAATCAGAGAGGTCTGTTTCATTGGTTGCAAGAGATCAGTTCAGACTAGAAAATGAAAACATGGAAGCTGATTCTCAGCTTATTAAAGAGAATGAATGAGTTTCACTTTCCAGTGTGCACGAAAAAGCAGTTTCAACATGAGAATCTCATAGACATACACAAGTATTACTCCAGTAGCTCATGCATCAATGTGATTATGGGTGTAATACCTAGATTTACATTTCTTTCTTTATGCTATTCTTTCTTACGTCAACTGGCTAAATCTGTTACATGCCAGCAATAAAGAAACTTATTTATATTATCATAKATAGTATACTGTTTTGGAGAACTCCCTTTTCTTGTATACATTAAAATGAATTAAAGTCATATAGAAGTCAGAATCCATATTCACAACAATTACATTCTCAACATCAATTACCTCCCTCAACACTGAAGTAGGTTCAATTACAGAAGAAACATATTTCCAGCAATACCTGAAGCCCATTTTAGAAAATCTATATAGGATTAGGATGTTGCATTTGGCAGCTATGTTTGATTTCAACATAGGAGATAACTAAAGGGACATTAATGCAGTAAGACCATGTTTTTACTGTGAAAAGGTTTCACTGCATTCACCCCCACTGACTTTATAGGGGTGTCCATACAGCACTGGTGGAAGGAATGGTTCAGGCTGTTGTGACTGTTGGATGCTAAATTGTTTGGTTTTCAACAAACAGAAGTCTTTGAAACTCAGTACCTATCAGAGCTGGGAATGACACAGTGAATCTCCTGCATCCATTTTAAAAACAGAGAACAGCCTTCACTGTGGTGAAGAGTGGCAAGGGGTTTGTACCAATAAGATATACTCCAAAATACGTACCTCTGGTCACAACACAGAAGCACAGGCCTACATCTAAGTATAGTCATACTTCAGAAAGATTTTGAGAAATAGTAAACAATACAGATTTGAAGAATTTCTTACATTGAGAGTCATTTTGAACAAAAGTGGCAGAGTGACAGATACATGAACAGCAGTTCCTCATGCGTTGCATTTTGTGGAAAGGATATGTGAGGTTTCTGAAAATATTTTCTGTATTGAAGTTAAGTGCTTGTGTAAGTGAGGGACATGAATTCAAGTACTGCATGAGCTGGTTTTGTGTGTTTTTCCCAGCACATCTCTAGCAGTCCAGTCCTAGACTTTTTAGGTACAGAAGCTGCACCTTTRTTCAGAAGGAAACGGGAGGATTTATTCCCTTCTACTTTTACAGAAACTTTTACTTCCTTTTTCTTTCTCTCTTTCTTTTTCTTCTTATTCGGAAAGTGAGTAAGAGTCTCAGAAAAGCCCACCAGAGATGATCCTACCCAAACTTATGTTCAAGAAAACCCTGTCTAGACATTTGTAATCCTACATAGTTTCCTGCAAAAATCTTGTGCTCATGATGGTTTTCTTCAGTTTCAAAATGCAGTTTCTTAATGTTTCTAAGCTCTTTCTAGCTTCTGTGTTTGAAATATGAGTTTATAACTTTACAACTAGTACCAGCTGGCAGAGGTGAGAGCATTACGGGGGTAGGGTTCCTCATTCCCAGGTTGCTTCATTTCCTCTGCAATATAGAACTGTTGTTGGCTCCACCTGTGGCTTCCTGACATGCTCTTGTTGTGGTTGTGTTCATGACCCTTCCTTTGCTAGGAAGAGGAAGATAAATTGTATTTTGCATAAAAAAATTACATTCAGAGATTTGGCTCTTTTTAAAATATGCACATGGATTAGTTTGCTGATTTGAGGTCTTACTATCTACTTTTTTAAAAGGGATTTTGTCACTTACAGAGAGCAGAATTAAAACTTAAAATGTATTAATTCTAAAATAATTTAAAGATACCTATTTGCTTTTTAGGGGACATTTTAATATACCATTTTGTAATCCATTTTTGAGTTGGCTGTCTTTAATGTTTTAACACTTCCACTATAAAAGCCATCATAATCCAATTTGTATAATGAGTTAATTGCTAATTGCTAGTAATTGTTCGTAAAAAACCTACAACTCTGATAATTACCCTGTAGTAAGAACTCTCTACAAAGAGCAGAATTCCCATTCTTGTTTCCATCATTCACTTGTTCATCTTGGAAAGGGTGGCCCTCTTGTTCACAGGAGAAGTCTCCTCTCTTTTTGATGGGAAGGTATGCCAACATGATCTATCATGAAGAGAGACACATTCCAGGAGAGTACGTGCCTCCAGAGGGAGTTCTGTGGTTTTGCTGTTTTATAAATGTAAGTTCTCAAATGTTGAAATGTATATTGCCTTAAATTAGTGTGAAATTGATCTGGTCTTAGAATGGGTCAGGAAGAAAAATAAATGAGCACAGAAATATATTATCAGTGAACTTGGCAGTCTTAATTGGTAAACAATAGAGCTGTAACTATTTTATTTTGATTATATTCACTAACAGAGTAATTATAATTTTAATTGATATGTATGAACAGGTGCTTACACTGAAAGTAGTTTCAAACTGGGATGCGTTATGCTTGAAAAGTAGCCTGGGTGATTGTTCTCGTTAGCTAAACAGATGGCTGGACGTTTGCTTGCCATTTTATGGAGAGAGAATTACAATCTGACAATATTTTACATAGTGTGAAGTATTTATAAATCAATAAAAGATGAAATTTATGCGCAGTATTAGTGTAGAGTAAACGCAACTCACATGGTGGGGAATAGCATCTCCATGATAAATATCAAGCTACTGTTCTAATTAACTCTTTTGGAGGGTTTACTTTCAAGTGCAATGAGGCCAGAGCGCTGACATGCTCAGGAGTATGTGGAATCAGACCTTATTTTAAATGATGGATTTTAGTGCCCTTCTCTGGATACCATGCATCTCTCCGTTTTATTCCCATCTATTGCCTGGTTTCTAAAACCTTAGGACTGCTTAGGAGGAGCCTTGCTATGCATCTCTGAATGTTAATTGGGCACACTCTAAATGTTGGTTTGTATATTTTAGCCTTGTTGAAAATGAGGTTGTGTGGGGATTCCCAGTTTTTTAATCCAAAGTTACTTTCAGATTTGAGAATCCACTTCCATTATCCTTTGTATAGTTCTTTGCAATCTGTGGAATGGTTGTGATGGATATGTTGTGCTCCCTTGTCTGGATAGTAATGTGGTTTTGATAGTGTCTGCTCCAGTATAATTTGAACTTCCTCTCAATTTGTTACTGTACTTGGCCCTGCAAAAATGTCTGATTTTGAAAACTTCTATTTTATGTCAAAATGAGTGTTTGTGTGGGCCTTTTGCTCCAAAAATTGAGAGAGAAGATATACTCTGTAAACAAGTGAAGGCAGTCACCTCTAATTTTGGAGTGACAGAACAGAAAATTGTCTTTCCATACTCCCATGAGTTACATAGACACTGGGCTAATAAATGTTCTTCGGTATACACCTTTTCTAGTCTTCATTCTGGATCCAGAAGTCCTTTTCCAGTGAGACTCTCTGAACCTTGTAAAGTCTTCTGAGAAGTCTGGCTTCCAACCAAAACCAATCAACACCTAAAATAGTAAGTCCCAGAAATCTGCATCAGAGGCTTCTTAACAGAGTTTGCTTGGGACTTTTTATTTTTACAGTTACAAGGTATTTTAGGTACAGCTGGTTTGGTAGCGGCCAACCACCTGTTAAGTCTTTTAGGTATCATCTCCTGCTATGAAATTCTGCACCAGAATGAATCTTCTTTACTTGGCACTGTAATACTTTCCAGAATGTTGACTGCAATATCTGAAAGAGAAACAGATGACCAGCTTGAGGGATCAGCAATAGCTCTTCACAAACTTAAGAGTTCTTGATGATTGCATTGCTTTAATGTAACGTTCATGTTAATAAATGTCAAAGAAAAAAGAATTATGATACTGTAGCATAAATAGAAAACTTAGAAAAAATAATTCATATTACACAAAATATTCTAAAGTGCTGGTAACTTTTTTTTTTTTTTTTACTTTCAAATGCCATAAAAGCTCACATATTAAATTTCCAATTATAGCTTCAAACCTGGACACATATTTGGGGGAGGTAGGAGAGCTTTTGCTTAGCACTGGCACTGAAACCAAGCTGTAGCTACCTGTCCTTTTTACCTCCCCCTTCTTTTCATGCCTCTGTAGCCACATGACGAGCCTTTTTATTTTAGACCTTATTTCAGCCTTGGGATCCAGACGACCCTGCAGTCACACAAACAGCCATGCTGGCACAAAGGCTTAGAGTGTCCTGGACTAGGTGGAATGTTTGGGGCTAGAGGAAAGCAGGACTTCTCTTAGTAACAGCAATAGCTTTTGCTGCCTTCAAATGCTTTTGCTGCCTTCAAATGTTTAAACTCCTGCCATACCTGGAGTCCTTTGAGTACCAGGCTTGGTGCTGCCCCTTCTCTGGGGAGCTGGGGAGCCCTTCTCTGCAACACACACTACCTGATCAGAGGAAATGCTGCATGCCGTCCCTGTTGCACCAGGTGTTACTCTGTTAAATAAGCAGCTGTGAATGTCAGATGGTATTGAGTTGAATAAAAATGATGTTTAGCACTTCCTTGTTTTCCCTCCTGTATGGGGTAATGTCCCAAGGGTACAGCTTCCAATGATTATCATAGCTGCACTTGTACAGTCTGTATTTTGGCTAAGCATTTGAAGCTAAGATGCAGAATCTTTCACTCCAGACAGACTGTAATGCACAATGCATCTAGAAATAAGTTGTATCTTCCTTGGTCCTATGGGACCAAGTGATAAGGCATTTCATGATAACAACTGAAGACAATTTTGGTGCTGAACAGCATTCCTCTTTGGTTAGTGCCAGGGGCTTCAGAACAGTAAATAACATCAACAGATTTTCTCATGTTTTAGCCATATTGTTCTGCAATCCAAAGACAAGGCAAAAGACAAAGCTAAAAAAGAGTTGTTTCAGTCAAAATATGATGAACAACACACTTTTCCGAAACTCAGTTACAAATCATTCTGTCAACAAACTAAAATCACTTGGCCTTCCAAAGGGAGTGGTCACCATGGTAACAAAATACACCAGATATACTTCATTTTCCCCAAACCTTTATTCATGTCATAAATGGAGTGGGAGCCCATCCTTCTTCTACTGAGGGAACAGGAGAAATATTTTCATCGGTGCTTGTTATCCGCTGAAAGATCCTCACCAACTTGCACATTACTGGGAAATGTTTGCTAGGGCAGGTGTTCCTGCGGAGTGTCTGTATGTGCATAGAGACTCACTTGAGTATGAGTTGAAACCCAACTCTGTAAAGCATTGAAACGGTCCATAATGGCTGATGAATTCCCAGGGGAGGTGAGAGGAGGAGAGAGGGAGAAGGGAATGTTTGGAACTACTTGTATATAAGCGCTGGAAGATAAAAGCAAGCTTTCTCCAAAGCTAGTTATCTTTATTTCCCATGGTGAATTTATCATATTTCAAGGGCCCAGAGCTCATAAACACACACCTGGCTCTTGAGTTGCAATTTGCGTATTGAAGCCTCTTTTTGTGAGGCTGCTGTACTGGAATAGGCAAAGTTGTTTTACTATTATTGTAGATGCAGTCAGTTCTTTCTTAATTTAATTTTATAAGCATCTCCACGTATTTTGTCTGCAGCTCTGGTAGGCCATCTGGAGCAGTCTTGTTTTCCTTCTTTTACCTTTATCAGTTCTACACTGAATAGTAGCCCTTCACTTCATAGTTCAATTATCCTGGAGAATATAAGGAACCAGAATGAGTCAGTTCAAACTGAAAACAGATCTTGAGCAAAGTTCCACATCCAAGACCATACCTGAGGAAAAAGAACAGGTTTGAGCACTGATTTTGCTTGAAATACTTCAGCAGAGTCTTTCACTGGAGTAGGGCACAAAGCTGGAGTAAAAATTGATGAAAAATTCAGTTGCCTCTTTTTTTGTTCCATTTCTCCCCCATGATTCTTCTCTGTTACTGCTTTATGGAGAGGCTTCTTTTCTCAAAGCTATTTTGTAAAGCTGTTCTTTACTTAGCCACAAGCAAAAGCTGGAAACAGTCCCTGATGGAGTTATTTTATCATGCTATATATATGTATTTTTAGGAACTATTGTAATGCCAGAAGACTTTGATTAAGAGAACAAGTTTTCTGAAAACATCCAAACAGTTGGCCTTCCCCTCTTCACCTTTCTCTAGCTGTTGCCTTTAGGGAGAAAGTCTATTGTTTAGGCTGAGAAATTTGTATAAACAGCTATTTTAATTCCCGAATTCAGAGATGGTTTTGAAAAGAAGCATTGTTTCAAAGTTAGTTTTGGAGGTTTTTTTCCTAAATCCATCCTATGTGTAATATTTTGACTGAAACCAATAGATTTACTACAAAAATAAACCTGAGGTTCTCTTCTATAATGTAATCTTCATTATAGATCCTGTCTTTATTTTTCATAGTGAGATGTAATGGGATTTTCTTTCTTTCTGTTCTTTTTATGCAATTCAATGATGAAACATTGATCTTTCTTGTTTGCAGTCCTTAATTATAATTTAGACTTTAAATTGAGAGTATGGTATTTCAGGTTAAAAAAGAAAATAAGGATGTAGATACATAATCACCTGTAAATTGGCTTCTGTTCTAAGAAGAGAAACTAAATGCTAACCAGGAGAAATTTTCATAGATCCAAAGGAAAACATTGGCGTAGTAAACCAATCACTTAAAAAGGAAGTTCAGATAATTCCATTCCAATATTCAGCTGAACCACAAAACTCAAAAGTTCTGAACATATTAGGAGGGGAGATATCCCAACTCTTGCCTATCATTCCTGTGCTTTGCCCTCCCTGGTGATAGGTTGCTACTACCACTTTACTTCTAATGGAAATGTTGTAAGGTTTAGGAAGCTGCTCATTTGAGATGCTGCTAAAGGCATTTGGGATGCTTTCAACTATATGCCTGATTCCTGTAGTCTGTTTTGCATAATTAACAAGTGGGCCTGGATGACAATATTCAGAATTATAAAACAGATGCATTGTTTGGCCATATAGGTCAGTAAGAATGAGAACAGCTTTCATATCCTTAGTCTTTAAACTTTTCAGAGTGCACTGGAATAATTCCTGTATGTAAATATCCACATCTAGTGAAGACATTGTTTAGGACTATCTGCTGGATTAATTTCACTTTACTTTCTGTTTCTAGATAGTATCAATCCAGATACAGCATCCTCAAACTGATTCATTATTTGAGTAATCAAGTAAAGTTCCCGATGAATGTTGTTGTTTTCTTTTTGTATTCTGAAATTGTGCTCTCACAATTATTTTCATTTGAGTATGTTCTTTCTGCTAATGAGATAATATTTCTAGTGGAATTACTGTTTTAGTTTATTAAGATCCCAACTATTTGCTTTCTTCCATATGTCATTCTAGTTAAAAGTATACTGTCTAAATTCTTTGTGGAAAACATATAACAAAGTTTGAATGTGTTTAAAAAAAGTGTAGGAAAATATCTTCCTGGCTGTTTTATTGCTAGTACTTGATAGTATTTAATGTATATGACAGTGAGACTGTGATATATAGTACAGCGTAGTGACATGCGCACAACACAAAGTAGTATGTCAGAACTTTAAACTCTCTGTAGTGCAACTGTTATCAGTATGTCATAGATTCCGCCTGCCCCCTCCCGCCCTTTACATGATAAGTATGCGTTAAGGCTTTTATTCAAGCTGGGAAAAGAATAGATCAAATATCACCTCAGACTACTCAGACTATAATGTCTGGTCATATACAATAACTTTTGAACTATGTAATTCCTGAAGGTTAGAATTAGTTGATGGAAACCTTAATTTACATCAAAGAAAATTTTAATACCTGTAAAATTACTGGCCAGATAGACTGGTTAAGTCTATGAGTATGAAAGAATGACGCATATGATATCAAGAATTTGATTAAAGAGATTTCAGTTTAATATACCTTTTTTTTTTTGGGGGGGGGGAAGGAGTGGATACTTAATGCATGATTATCTGTCTAGGGGAAGTATTTCAGGTTATAGTATATATCACCAGGAAAATTTTGGCTTTTTAAACACAGGTTGATTTAGGCACTGGGCAAGTGTGGTGTGGGTTCTTTGCTGACTGGCTTAGGGAAATAGCTTTAAACAAAGATCAAAGGAGAACATGAGCAAAACACCAACAACCTGGACAAGTGTATAAAGATTAAAAGCCATAATCCCACAGTGCAAGGAGAAAAGCTTTTCATTTTGGTAATTTACAAAAGATGATGAAATCAGGAATCTGGTGAGATGGTTTTTAATGAATGATTTTTATAATGACATAGAATACAAGATTTGCTAGACTGTGAAGTTTAAATTAGGAGGCATTATGGGGTGTAAAAAAATTGGTGGATACTCAGCAAAGTCTTGGAATTCATTGGGTTGACTAACCGATAAGTATTTGTTTATTGATTTATTGTTGATAAGGACAGTGCCAAAGTGGAAATTATTCAAAACCAGACTTCAATCTGATCTAGAAAAATCGAATGCTGAGGAAGTTAGGTTGGGTGAGAACTGCTAGAGGAACAGAGAGAAAAAGGTTTTAACAAGGCAGACATATAAAACTTTAAGATCTCCTGGGGGACAGTCTAAGGAAAACAGAAAGTAAGGTGACCTGCTTTCAAATATATGACATTAACAGCTTATTCCAAAATTATCCATGTACGGAAGAAGGATAGCAGAGGACGATTATTAAAGACTAACTTGGCTAAATCATGAACTCCCCACTGGCTTTACGTAGAAAAGAAAATTAGTTAGTTTACTAAGAACAGCTATAAAAGAGTAACACTGATTTAGAGAGAGGTACTTAGAAAACCAATGCTCAAAATTAGATGCATTTAGCAAGAAATATTAAGGATGACAAAAAATACTTCTATAATTGCTTTAGCAACAAAAGGAAAAACTTTGGTCCTCTTTATCAACAGAAGGGAGATTTCTCAGCAGATGATGTTAAGAAGGCCAGTATTCTCAATGCCTTTTGAAAGAGAGCAAATATAAACAAGAGGGTACCAAAATTAATGCTAACAACAAAAGGAAGAGGTATCTCTCCCAGCTTGGGAAAGAACTTTGCACTTAGCACTTTGATAGTTAAAATGTTTTCACATCAGACCAGTATAACTTCAAGATATGACGTTTAAAATCTCCTTGAATGAACCACAGAACCAGCAGTAGCTTTCCTTTGGGAGCTTGTGGAGGGTGGCTAAAGTTGAAAGAAGACATGGGTTTGCCCATTTTTAAAAGAGGCCAAGGAGGAGAAGGAGAAAAGAATTTTTAATTTGGGCAGTTTGGTTCCTACACACATTTCTGAAACACACAAGCTATTTGTAAACACCTGTGATTTGGGGAGAAGATAAGTAGCTGCCAATCAGGTCAAACAAGTCTGATTTTCTTCTATGCTAGGAAGATAAGATATTGTACACAGGGAGAAGGAGTGGGTGCTCTCTATCTTGGATTTATTAAAACTTTTGCCACAGTCTTATATGCCCCATTCACTTGTAAGCCAGAGAAATGGTCTTGGCAGAGCACCTAAGGGGTGACTGCAAAGATCAGAAAATTAAAATGAAGAATTAATCAATAAATACTGTGCGTGCATATTGGTTAATTTGACATACCTTCAACATCCKTATTTTTCCTGAAGGAGGGAACCAACACAAATATATTTGTATACATTTCTGATAAAATTGCTTGCTATTTTCCCCCTCTCTTCTTTCATCCTTGTGATTGTAGAATTTGAGTAGAACATCCCTAGAGTCATAAGGTTACATTGCGTCCTGGGCATACTCCTTCTGATTTCAGGTTGCTGGTCAAAGTGTTGGAATGAGTAAGAGAGTGGTGTTCCAAAGAAAATCTGTGCAAGGCATGCCCAAACAGAACTACGATAATGTGTGGATATTTGTGAAATGCAAGCTTCATTGGTAACTTCAAGATTTACCTTTTGCATCCCRGAATTTTGACTTGTCAAATTTATAGCCACTTGCACTATAGTCACTTGAAGTTACCATTTTTATGTTACAGTTAATTCATATATTTATTCTATATTTTAACAGAACTTGAACATGTTTCTTTATGGCGGAAAAAATTGTGGTTGGACTGGTTACTTGGATATATGATGTTTCTCATCCAAATGCTTTTGAACAATCTTTCTGGTAAAGTCAGTGATAAAAAACCCCTCCTTTTTGGAAATGAATTTTTAAAATAAATTCTTCATATTTTTTTTCTTATACAGTTGCATCATATAAAGATGTCAGTACTAACACTGTATATGAAATAATGACAAATGTTTTGAAATAAGAATTAAAACCAATTTTTTTTGGCAAATTTATAAACTTAATCGTGCTAAACTTTAGAAATAAACAGACTTACTCCAAATCAGAATGAAAAGAAAAAAATACCTTTGCACAATGAAACGGTACCTCTCTAGTAGAGTGCCTTATTCGGTATTGGTGTATACATTAGATGTATACATACATATAACTCTCATCTTTCAATATTTACTTTGGTTTTTATGATTACCTTTTTTCTGAGACTATTTTACACTTGGATAGCTCTCACTAGCTTAACCTTCCTGTCATGTGTTAAGAGTACGAAAATATGTCTTCAACACTTCACAGGAAGTTTTTTGTGATTAGAAAGGTGCTATATTCTTCCTTGTGTTTTGCCATTCCTTCTCCTCTTCCATCACTTTGTCAGGAATCTTCTTTAGCAGCTCTTGCCTGGTTTCTAATTGTGGCTTACTGAAGCAAACGCATAACCTTGTGTTTCTTTCCTCTGTGGTTTCATATCTTACTGGGAATCATGCACCATTCATTATGGTACCCATCCCTCAAAAAATCTGTAATTTGCCAAGAAACATTACCTTTTGTATCACTCTTCAGATACACTTGGTCCTTTCTCTTCTGTCAAGATTCTGTCTTTATTTTTTGATCTGTTGGTTGAAATAGTTGACAACAACCAAGCAAGAAACAAACCTATTTACAAAGAGGTCCCAGAAAGCCTTTTGTTCTGTTTATGTCACCGTGTTTGCCATATAACATAGGACTGGGAAACAAATTTGTCAATAGCCTTGAGGAATTTCTTACCTTCAGCTCAGTAAAAGAGGTAATAAATATTAACCTATGTGTCTGTGGTTTTTTGGTGGATTTTTTTTGTTTNTTTTTTTTTTTTTTTTTTTTTTTTTTTTTTTTTTTTAAACACTTTAACATAGAGTCCTTAAAATAGAGGTTAGTTTTCTTTTAACAATCAGAAGAAATTATTGATTTGACAGAATCGAGAGGACCACTGACTCTGAAGTAAAGGTCACTGTTTTACTTTAAGAAGTTACCAAGAGTAATGTAGCAAGAAATACAGGCCTTGCAAAATCTGATGACAAATGAGAACTTGATAGGGTAAAATACTTGTGACTGATTGATTTATAATGTTTTTGTTTTCTTTCTGCTCTCCACCTTCCATGAAAATATAGAGAAACGATCTTGAAGCAGTTAAAAATTACTTTTCTGTGAAATGAGTGCAAAGCTATGTTATGCCTATGCTTCATGTGTGGATGAGAAAGGACATTAGTGAGTTTTTCATGGTCAAAGTGGATATAACAACTGCAATTGATAGCAAATGTTTGCTGACTGATGATACAGGCTAGAGGAGGTGTGACACCCTACATATACTCTATATGCAATGCTATTTAAAACAAAACAAAACAAAACTTAGCAATGAACTCCATCAAATTCTCTATTGGCCCTAATATCTCTACTTCAGCAGCCTTGGAGATTCAGAGAGAAAAAACTTSTAAAGGAGATAAATATCCTTTTCTCTTTCTATTTAATTCTATTCTGATYGTGTTATAAACTTAGGTCATAGTCAGACTTGTGTTGCGTAGAAAATACTAGGTGATGTGAGCATGAATGTTCTCAAAGGATACCTGGCCTATGAGGCCATGGAAAGATCCATGTAGCCTGTACCTCTCCTTTCTCTTTCCTCAGCATTTTCATAATTACTCAGGGAAGGGAGAAGAATTGTTCAAAAAGTCTCTTCTCTGCTCCATTTCCTAAGGTCTTATGGTGCCTTGTCATGTGGAAGCATCACGAGTGTTTTGTGGCCAAAATACAGGTGTCTGGCCTTTTGAGATGAAAAAGACAATTTTGTCACAAGGTAGCTAAATTTACTGTCACATGTTGAGCACTAGGTAAAGACAAATGGGAGGCCCAGGTGATCCTCTGTGAATGAGGATATGGTATGGGGAAGACATTCCCATATAAAATATGGGTGATTTTATACTCGATTATGCTTAAACCCAGCTGAGGCTGCTAGTGGCTAGTCCATCCTCTAGAGTCCATCCTCTAGAGTCCATCCTCTAGAGTCCATCCTCTAGAGTCCATCCTCTAGAGTCCATCCTCTAGAAGCTTCTGGCAGCTGATGCTGCATTTCAGGCCATGCAAGCCCAGATCACAGATCCTTTTTGGGGAAAATGAGAAAACAACTGTACAGAATAAAACCAACTGTCTTTTTTATATTATATTTTTAATGGTAATTTCTGTAAAATTCAGCAGGCAGAACTAAAACACTGCCAGATTTATGGTTTGGTGATGCTCATTTGGATGGTTGTGCCAGGTTATTTTGTTAAAATTTTAAATTATGTGATTGCATCCTAATTTTTCCATAGGACCCGTACTCTCTTCTATGCACAGTGGGATACGTGGAAGGTTGGATGACAGCAGCATTTGAACTTAGTTCTATTTTGAGAAACAGAAAAATAAAGTACAAGTATTTTAAGCATAACATTAACTGCTAGTCAATTTTAGCTTTTTAATAATTACAATACATGTAATAGAGTTAGACACCATTAAATTAAACTGCGTAAGTGCGTAGAACTAGGTGTTTAATTTGAATTTAATAGTACAGTAATCACTTGCAAAATAAATCCATTAGGAATGTATATATTATAGATATATATTAACCATTGCATGAGAAGTAAATGTCTTATAACTGTTTGATGTGTTTAATATTTATGTATCATTAACATACTGTGATTAACATACTATTAAATCTTAAAGGATAACAAAGTGAATTAGTTAAGCTGCACTCCCTTTCTTCCCCCTCATTACTGCAGCCCTACACTGTAACTGGTTAACATTCATTATTTATACAATAAATGTTGCTAGCCTTTTTTCTCATATAGTATCTCTGTGCTGTTTCCCTCCGTGTGGTCTTGTTCTTCACTCCATGTACATGCTTAGGCTGCAAAAAGCAGTTTTGCAAATGCCTGTTAAGTGTTGTGTGCATGTGCAAACTCTTACCTGCTGACTGATTACTAAATATATGCATTGCACATCTACAGTTTTATATTGGACTTTCCAGTAAATTGCAGTTACCGACTTCACAGGTCAGGATTGGGGCCATATTGGGATATATCCCCTTAGAAAGTGAGTAGTTGAAAGTACAGTAGGGGATAAAAAGGAGAAAGAAAGGTGGAGATTAACCAATAAGGCTGTATTTGTTAGATCAATAGGATCTCAGAGTCTTTTTACTCTCTGAGAGGTAAGATCCTGCTGACAGAAGCTAATTGGCTTTATCTTATTTCAGTAGAAGGTAACATACCCTGTCCCTACTGACTCAGGAGCTCAGCAAGGGCTGGGAGCTCAAAGTGGCTTTCTCAACTGGCTCTGTCAGGCTGAGGCATAGCTGTATGAGTGCTGTGACCCTGCTTAAGTGACAGGTAGGGCAGGAGACAGGCCAGTCATGTCTTCTCTGACACCTCCAGGTCAGCATGGGGCCTCTGCTCCATTGTGCTTCTCACTTGTGCTTCCCACTAATACCCTGGAAGTGGCAGCGGCAGATGAGCGGGGCACCTTTGAGAGCAGTGATGACAGTCGCAGCAGCCCTGAGGAACAGGCCATATGCTTTGCTGCTGGGCTGCAGCGCCAGCTGCCCACAGGGTACCGCGTGACTTACGGGGCTGTGAACGTGGCTGGCTTAGATTGTTCTAATGTATGTGAAAATATAGACCATCAGATAGTGTGGTGAGACCCTTCCCCCGTGAGGCCGCTTTGCTCTGAACTCAGTGGCTTATTTGTAGCCAGACCCCAGGTTAGAAAAGATGTAATTAGGAGGGTGGGAAGACAGTGATGACTGATGCCTGAAGAAATTGCCTACTCCAGATGGCAATCTGGGAGCTGAGCAGAAGTGTAGAGATGAAGCCTTCAGTTACTGTAAAGAAGGAAACTGGAGAGTGGGGAGGAGGTTAGTGAGAGCTTCCTCCCAGGCAGAGCAGGAGTTCTGGCTGGTTGTTCCTGGGTGCCTGTGGCTGTTCTGTCGCTGTGTCCCAGGGACAGATGCTGTGATGGGGCATTGCATATCAACCCACCTGGGACTCGGCTTAGGACCTGCATTGCAATCTATAATATACATGGATGGCATGCAGTCTTGTCCCTTCCATTATCGCCACCTTTGCAGAGTTTTGATGTTTGGTTTATTTTTCCTGCCCCCTATTATCCCTGAAACATGAACAGATAATTTTGTTTCTCTAACTACTGTCAGCAGTGGRTGATACACAATTTTATTTCCTCTCTGCCTTTCATTCTGTCATCATCCAGCTACAAGAAATCCATATCCTTTATCTCTCTTTTTCTTTACATTCGTTCATGAAAATAAATAGACCATAGCAGATTTGCAAAATTACATAGTATACATATTTAACTTTTATTTGGGATGACCAGCCAGTAAAATGGGCTAGTGAAAATGTTCTACAGTAGTCATACAGTAGTCATACTGTTAGAAATGTAGTTGAGTTCAGAATTACATTTGTAATTTTAGATGATCACATTTATCATATCACCAAAGAGGCTACTTACCTGTCCTTGTGTTATAGTAATACAAATATTAATTGGTGTGCTTCACRTTAGTGCTGAAGAGAAGAGAGAATGTTCTTCTGTCAAGGCAAGATAGCTTCTGGCCTGCTGTCTTGTCAGATTACCTTAGTTTTTGCCATGTACAGGAACATTCATTTATCCTATTTTATAGGGCACCCAAAAATGGTTATTCTAGGGGGTAGGAAGAGTAATTCTCATTGTTAATACTATAGCATAAAAGATACAACRAGCATTTAACTTCCCATTACCCATTTGGCAGGTAAATTTTTTGTTGTTGAGTTAAGGTGGTGTTTCTAACCTGCTTTGTCTAATTGAAGAAATGGTGATATCATACAAACTCATATTTAAAAATTGATAAAACAAGGCATGACCCTTTAGGGTGAAACTTAAACTTTGAGCTATGGTTAAAGGAAAATCAAATGCCTAATTTTTTAGTTTAATTTTACCAACAACAAATTTTTGACGTTATTTTAAAACAGGGCACTCTGACATGAAAAATAAACTACACAAACAGGCTTTTATTAACTCAGCATAGGGTTGGCTTTGCTCTTGTCTCTTCAATTTCTGAAATTGTTGGCTGTCAGTTTGTCTTATCCTAGGACATTTTTCTGATTTATGAGTGAATGTTTTCATTGTCTCTTAGAATCTGAAACTTGTATATGCTGGACTATTACTGCCAACAGAATTAATGTGGTTAAGACATGGAACTTACTTTTCATTTCTTTGGAGAGAAAGATAGAGCGTCAGCATGTTTTATAGTATATTGCAGGTTTTATAGTAAAACAATAACAGAAGAAGAACTGAAACCAGAAATGGCATACAGCATAATGAATAAAGTTGACTCAAATCTGACTTACCTTCTTGCCAGAATCTTAGGTCATTCCTTTTAACAGATAGGTGGGAGCAATATTTACAGAGGCGGAGGAATGACATCTGTTTTATAGATGCTGGAATAAATATGCCACAGAGGATTAAGACAGTCTTTGCCCAAGGTCATGAAATAATTTAGTCAAACAAGTTGTGAGTAAATATGATATCTACTACTCATGTGTTGAAATGTGACAAACCATTTCCTATTTTTTTACATTCATCATTATTAGGCCTTTCTCCTGTCACTTCAAATCCTTTCTCTATCCTTACTCTTTTTTCCCTTTAGGCTGTTTCTCTTATGACAGTTTTATGTCTGCTTTATTCCATATACATTTGTTACTGTGGTGGCTGAACATCAAATATATGGATAAATACAGTTGGTCCAGAAAAACACAAAGAGAAAAACAGTTCCCATCTTCGTGAAATTCTAGGAGTTTAATAAAGTTAATTAAGATTAGTTTTGAAAAGAAAAGAAATTATTAATATTCTTCAAGAAAACCAAAACATACTCTCAAGAATTCTTTGCTGTCACTTTTAAAAATCTGTATAATAATCTATAGGTAAAAATACTAAAACTAACCTTCCCATTTAGAAATTAGAAATTGGTTCTCCCATAAAACCTTCAGATTTTAACAGCTCAGCAATCTCAGATGAAAAAAATGCTGGAGAATTTGCAGTAGGTAAACTGTCATTCTCCTTGCCTCTTCCATCAGGCTGTGTTGCCATGCTAATTTATAGCAATAGTGTCAAGGCATGGAAGAAAGAAACCTGTCCTTCAGGAGGTTAAAGGTGGTTAAACCCTTGATATATAACCAGTAGTAACAGGTTCCTGTAAAGTGGGCTGCTGTTCCTGCTGTATCACTGTCCCTTTTTTTTTCTTTCACTTTCTTGAATAAATCATGATCTTTGACAGTCTGAGAGAAATAAATTTCTCTTGTTTTGTACTCTGTTATAAAGTGTTTTGTTGTATCAATTTCTCCTTTGTTACGCTGGCTGCACTGACGATCCTGTTTTTGCTTTGTGACTTGCCTCTACCTGCATTTTATTATTGTTGTCTGGGTATTTTTGGGAAATCTGTTGAAGTCTTTGTGTTTGTCCTTGTACTGGGATAGTTTTCTGGGACAAGATCACTGTTTGCATATGACATACAATTTTTGCCCAGCAGCATCTTTTGATGGCATGGCCATGCAGAAGATGGTGTTGACTCTTATGCTTCGCAAAGGTTGTATGTTGTTTTATTTTCAAGTTAGATTTGCAATGCAGAAAATTAAAATCTTTGTTAATACACTGTCTGATGTGTCTGTGGTTTTTTTTTTATTCAGAAGTTTGGTAAGCAACTGTGTTCTTTTTCTGTAATTAAATTTTAAAGATTTATTTTTCTAATTTTGATACCCATTTTGTGCTGTTTTATCCATGTGGAAAAAATCTTTCAGACTTGGCAATTTTTATTTATTTAATGATTAATCTACAAACTAAAGTAAAATGAAAGAGTTTTTAATTCTCTCRGGAATGACCTCGACATTTAAGTTCACATATTTGCATTTAAAACAATATACAAATTGAGTTTTCAATTTGACTGCACGCCTGTACTGCATTTTGTCATGTCTCAAGTGCCTGTAACATCTTCCAAAGGAGATGATCCTTGTTACACCTTCAGCATTGAGAAGGTTTACTAGGTTTGTATTTTTTTTTGTTTGTTTTTAACTTGTTTGTACTTTCAGAGGCAGATGCTCTTAGGAAAGTATGCCAGTTGGGCCAGTGTCTTCACTTTCTGTATGCTTTTCTGTAATTTGTTCTGCAGTACTTAATTCTAAATCAATGTAACAAGGTGCTCTAGAGGAACTGACTAAGACTCTTCCAGGGCAAATACTCAAGGACGAGCTGCAGAGGATACGTTGTATGTTCCTAAAGAGGTCAAAGCGCTGCTGATACACTGAGGAGCTCTGCTTACCAATGCTTTCCTTTGGAGATTTACAAGCTGAAAAGAAATTAGTAGGAAGGAGTGGATGTTGCTGAAAGGTAGTGATTAGTAGTTAGTCCCTTAAGAAACCGCAACATGATGGCTATATGGGTCTAATTTTCCCCTTTGTGCACATACAAAACTCCCACTTCCGTTAATGAGAATTACATGCAAGTGTCAAGGGAAGAACAAACCCTGTCTGTAAACCATTGGAGTGAGCCTCCTTATTTCTATGCAGGAGTGGAGAGGTAAGACTAACTCTCTGCTTTACTGGGGATAGTTTTACTAAACTAAAAATCACCATTGGCAATACATAAGTCAATTTTATAGCAAAACGTTACAAGCTTTATACAGGTGTAGACCTCTCCTTGCCATCAAATTCCTAGCCAAATATAAGGGAACAAACTGTCTCCCGGATCTTGGAAGAAGGAGGGTACTTTTCTTTCCAAAACATTCTCCTTCATATCCCCTCAGTCAGGGTAGTGATCGCATATTGCAGTGATTACCTTCTATCTCCTCTTGTGTGGGCAGTAAAGCTGTACTCCACTTCCATGCTGAAGTGCCAACACACTCATCAGCTCTGTTGTATCATTAGAACAGCTGTGTGACGGTGACAAAATCATACAGTTTGTGCTGTAAACCCATATAATCAAGGAGAATTAGGGAGGTTTGACACAAACCCAAACATTTTAAGCCTTTTCCAGCAAGATGCATTACATTCTTTACACACTGTAGGGAAAGTTCTAGTGATCTTACAGTGACAAAACACCTGCAAGCTCGTAAGTGAAAGTAGGAATTTAGCAAGACCAGCAAGGTTATAGTGTTGCTCGATGTACTGGTTTCTTGTGACACCGAGTGGCTTCTCACAGCTTGATAACTACTAAGCAATGAGAGGAGTCTGCGTTTCGGTAAAGAGTGCCTCTCTTTCATGGTGTTTTTTTGAAACTAGATGGGGAGGGAAAATGTAAGGGAGGAAAAAATATTTTGGTTGTATTTGATGATAGATCCAAATGATTAGCAACCTAATGGTATTGTTGATCTCTTAGTCGCAGCTCCTATGGGTAGCAATAGAGTGTGCGAGGTGAGCTTATAGCAACAGAAACCAGCAAAAGTGCCTGATTGCTGCTTTATTGATTAGAAGGAAGGTTCAATAGTACTGCTGCGTTACAGCTGAGTAAGTTGCATTCTGGTGTGCTTCTTTTGGTGAAGTCAAGGAACGTATTTATGCTCTGAAAAGTAATTTAATGTTTATGAGAGATGCAGGGGTTGGGTGGCAGTACACTTTATGGTGTCCTTTTAATATGTTTTCAGAGAGGATTACTCCTTCCATCTTCTGTTAAGTTTCCTTGTAGTTCTGTATGGCTAGAAGCTCTCAAATACATACATGTATTTGGGACCCAAAATGTCAGTAGTCATAGAAGTAGAATCTTGAATAATGTGTCTACAACTACTAACTTGAGAAGCATTTGTACTGAAGCAACAAAATTTCTTTCTTTTATTCCCTTCTGCACTTGAAATCTTGCTTGGCAGTAATTGTCTCCAAAGAGAATAGCCATATTTTTCTATAAAATACATGMAGAGCTGAACAACACCAACAATAGTGCACTTCTTTCCCCTTTCTCAGCTGCTTGCCTTTGGCTTAAATTACAGGGATTAGTTTAACACTGTACTTAAAATTGTATTTGCAGAGACAATGGGAGTCCTGTAAACAAAATGATTGTGAAATGCACTCCTTCCAGTTTTCGTTCTCCATATCTCTCCTGCCATGTTGAGTAGCCTTAAGCTTTGAACTGTGGCGGTAGAAAAATGTTGTAACAAAGACAYTGATACTGCCTATCTTTGCAGTTAATATGAAAGCTCTCCATGGCATGACATGAAAATTTTTATGTTGACTGATTGCTTTTTGATATATTGTACATTTATGTAACTTAGAAAATAACGATGTAGGGATGATAGTTGCGAAGACTGACAGGACGGCTGCTCTGTGGCTCACTCATGAGGGATGCGTTGCTAGAAGTTGGTTTGGGTATAATTGTGTTGTATGGTATATGCCACAACTGCAGAATCACTAAGTTCTTCCAAAAAATGAGGAGTTTAGTTTTCAGTGAACCAATAAATACTCAGGCAAATGTAACAGGTGACGTGCCTTTGACAAAACATTGGTTGTTAACTTATAGTTTCTAGCGTTCTCACTCTCTGTCTTAGTAATTAAGCACAATAGTTTTGCCCAGCAATGCTGTGCTGGGCCAGTTCTGTTCTGGGATGGGAGACCTTTAGGGACATACCTTTGTGCTGGAGAGGAGTCTAATGATTATGCACCATTACTTGGACTTGTATTGTTCCAGTTCTTTAACTTTTCTCTGGTGGTATTCTTTTCTGGGTAGTGAAGAAAATAGATACTACAGCTACTTTATGGTATTAAAAATCTCATAACACATAGTGAGAGCACTGGTGGTTGCCACTTACTATTAGTGCAATTTCCCCGTTTGCAAGGCTGTTTCATCATCTTTCAGTGTTTTCATTACAAGGAATGGGTTGGTTAGAATACAATTATCTGAGTTTTCTTTTAATGATTATGATAGGCCTCCTCATTTCCTGCCCTAAAATTGCTGTAATTAAATAGCTTATCTGCATCTCGGAACTGGCTGAAAATCAGAAACTAGTGATGTGATTGCCAGTCTTTACATGGCATTGCTGTGACAGCATTTTGAGGTGCTTTTGCCCTTGTATTGTCCAGTTAAGTATAGATGCTGGCTAATTCTTGTGCTATGGAGAAAAATCTTACATTCAGCTAAGAAAAYGGAACTTGTTAAATTCTCTGCTGTTATAATTTCCCCACTGGCCTGAGAGACAAGAGTTTTGAAGGTCACAAACCTATTCCTCAGTTACTTTGCAACATGGGTTTATATGCAGCTGGTTGTATTTCAGTGTCACTTTTTGCTAAAAATCCACAGAGAAAGGAAAAGAATAGAATAAAGTAATTGTTCTGTCAAGGCTAATAATCTTCATTAAAATCTAATCTGTTTAGTGGCTATTTTTCAGTTTTTTAAAAGGCTGTTAGAAATCAGATTACCAATAGTGTGTTATACAAGTCTTTTATTAACGCTGTCAATTCATCTTTCCATAGAAAACTACATAGCAGTTTGGCTACTTCTCCATCTTTTTACTGACTAGTGCTATTTTTCAATGTAAAGGCAAGCAGTTTGCAGAAATTACATTTCCATGCATTGCCTTGAAATCACTGTTTTTAGGTTGACCAGTTACATCTCTTTATTTGGTCTGATTAATATGTGGTTTGATGGTGAGAATTTTGAAGTGCATTGTTGCCCTAATTTTGATTTATTTATTCTTAAAGAAGAAACCATGCAGTCAACCTTGAGACAATATAAGATGAAATCTATATTATGTTCATCCCAACCAAACTAATCTTTGGAAGCATTCATGTGATTCCTTGACCCTCCTTGATGTGGTTGATACATGGAAAGTCCCAGAGAGAAAATCTTAATAAAGCAATACAAGCAGATGAGTTTGCAGTGTGAAAGGAACTATCAGAATGTCAAATTCTGAACAAATTCCTTTATTTCAAGAATACTGAAGAACACAGCTCACGGTAGTTGAACAGTCCCAGAGTTGTACACAGTAAACAGTCAACATATGGATGGCAGATTAACCTAGTCCTGTTTTGATTTTTTTGTGTAGTATAGCAAATATTTTGGAAAGGAAAACAGAGCCAGACTATTTTCTGTTTCTGTTAGCACCTGAAAGTGTTCAAAGACACAATTGGTTAGGACTGGCTTGTCAGAATCTGCCCATCACTTTTCTACCAYTTTGTATTTATATGTAGTTTTTGTGGGTTACTTTCAAGTTCAAGAGACCTTTGTGTCCTCATGGAGCAAAAATCTGTACAACAGAATTAGCTTGAACTGAGAAGAACGTGTGAATTTTACTGAGTTTTTCTATGAATATATAGATCACTTTCTAGCTTCCTGCCCAGCTTGGAAAATCTGTACAACAGTGGTTGATGTTTACCCAGTCATTAGCTGAGACTTGTCATGTTATTTAGGTAATGTTGGTTCACTCTGTCTTTGGAACCATTCATCATTATCTGGGATGAAAGAATAAGCAGTTATCGTAGAGTATAGTAAAATTCTAGTAAAATCATAGCGTTTCTTTAATTGAAAGTTTAGCTCACCTAATGTATGCAACCAAGTGGTACATGTTTAAATCAGTAGTGGTGTTGTATGTTATCTAGCCAGTGCCTTTATTGTTATTTGAATGGCAATTGGATTTCTTAGTTACCCTTGGGAATACCACCTCCTCCTCTTCTGAAAACCCTCACCATTCCTGCAAATAACTAATAGTCTAGATTTGATACAGCAGCAAATGTGTAATATCCAGGCCTAGGCCCGTCACAAAAAAATGTATTGTAAGAATTGGAATTGATAACATACCTGATTTTAAAYAAAGAAGTGCATGTACTTTAACTACCTAAAGAACTAATAAACAAAACATTAACACAAAAACAACTGCACTTAGATCTCTTTGTTGTTGTATAGTTATTGCTATTGAGACATACTCACCAATTCTTCAGATATTGTGCTCTTCCTTCTTTTTGACTTCCCTCCTGAAGATATAAAGTGTGCAGTTTCTGCAGCTACATGTAGGTCATCTGTTGCAACAGAGAGATTAAACAATTGTTGGAAGTTACAGAAAGGTTTAGCAACACAAGCATGACGCTCCTCTAAGCTGTATTCATACTTAAGAATTAGCTATCCTGGCTACAGTTTTTTTCTAAGCCTCCTGGAAGTACACAGGTTGTCAGGATATCAGGGACTTTCACTTATAATTCCTCATTTAGGTGCACGGATGTTCTGATTCCAGATATCTTTGTTGTCACCATCTCTTTATAAAACCAAAAAAAATATAAAAAGAAGATACAGGACTTTTCACGGGGACTTTCAGGGGAAGTTCCTATTCCAGTTTATTCCTTCTTCAGTTGAAGATTGTGATAAAAGTTGAAGAAAGAGATTTGTTTTGGAGAAAGATAGAAATATGATTAAATAGTTGTTTTGTTTGAACGTGAATTCCCTCCTTTAAATTAAAATAAAAATGGGATTTCAGTCTTTAAGACAGGTTTGGATCATCCAGTATTTTTTAACTTGTTGTTCTATTTTGTAAATATAGAACTCAGAATATATTTTAGTCGAATAGAGTATCTCTGCAGAGCATGCGCATCTAACAGAATGATAGTGCAAGGCTGYACAGATGCTTGATTAACATTTAGCATCCTTTCTGCTAAGTGTTTTTTTCAGTAATTGAGGGTTTTATCACCATGTCTGCAGCGCTCTGTGTTTATCAAACTCTCCCCAGGTTCCTCCTCAGTTCCAAGGCCTCCCTCCCCCGTTCTCTTCCAGCTCTGGGCTCTTTCCTGACTCACTCTCTTCCTTTCTCAATATGCTGCTATTCAAAACACATAGCTATACCTATTTCCACTAGCATACAGCTCCTCTGTCCAGGACAATGCCGTCTTATGTGTCTGTACAGTGCCATCTGTGTAATTGCACTCAATAATAATATAGCACCTTCCCTCCAATGATATTTCCTACACCTGAAAAATATGATAAGTGAATATATGACCTTACCTCCTAGTGCAGGAATCAGAAGTGTYAAGATATATTCACTGGTTTTGTGGCCACCTGTAAAAGACTTCTGTTCATTTAGATATCATTAGTGTACTTTTGACCTATTAGGGCATCAAGAGCTGCAGAGCTAATTAATTAGGAAATTATTTTTGTATGCATACAGGTGCACTCATTTAAATGTCACTGACTTAATTTAATAACATGCTGTGAGTTTGGACACGCTGCCAATTTGATAGAGTTGTTTGTTTCTTCTTTAACTTATACTGAGTAAGATTCTTTGCTTTTTTTGGAATCTCTGAAGAGTTCAGATGATAAATAATTTTCTTCCCTTATGAAAAGAAAGTGKTTTTKTTTTTTTTTTTAAGTTGGTGATTAGACATTTTAAGATAGTAACAATTGTTTAGAAAAAAATTCAGTTTCAATATTTGGACAGGAAGAAGAGAAAGAGAACTGCATCTTTCTCAGGACCAGTGCTTTATAGAGAAAATGTTTGCTTTTCAGAATGTCTTAATAAAGACATTGGTAGGTGAGTTAACATTTCTTGGAAGCATCTATATAATTACTCATATATATATTTTCAAGGAATCTTTTTTTTCCTATTTTTTGGGTGGAAACCATGGGAAAATAATATTGCAGTGTGTTACATATCTAGACAAGTCACCTAGAACCTGATCTTGAGGCAAAGTATTCCCTGCCATTTATTCCCTGTCCCAGCACAGTTCTGCAGGGCAGGCTTAGTCAGAACAATTGCCTGGCAAACTGTGTAAAATAATGATCGCTGAAATGAATCCCATCAAGTGTGCTGCAGGGCTCAAGGACCAAGAGGTTGTGTTTTATTCCTGTCCTGAAGAAATCAAACCTTACTCATTGGAAGGAAAGAAAAATGACTTCTTGTTCTGTGTGCATAAGACTGACATTATAAAATCTAAACCAGTTCTGAGATAAAATTTTAAGACAAAAATACAGTAAGTGTTCTTCATGTATATATTTTGTTGATTTATCGATATTGTTGGTAGCTTTCTTAGAATTCAGTTCTGGAGCATTTAGGGCTTTTAGATTGTTCAGAGGATTAATGCAATGCTCTTAACGTCTGAACTAAACACAGTTCAGTTAAGCCATTAATTTGCACAGAAAGATAAAGTGCTTCTCCTTCCAATCAAATTGCACTAAGCTGAATTTCTGGTTGTCTTTCTTTGCAAAGGATTTTATTGCCTACCCTCTTCACAGAGAGCACAATCTCTATTACACCGTGATCTTCACTGTCTTAAGTTTCAAAGCTGTAAGAAGTATCAACCAGTGCAATGTCACTTATTCATATGAGGGAACAGTCCTTGACGTTATCAGGGAAGAAAATTTGGGGTGTGGAGGGAAGAAAATCTTGCCAAAGACCTTTCTCACATTAACAGAAAAYTGAGCTTTTTAAAAAAATATTTTAACAATACTGTACAAGAATCAAAACACCTTTTTTCCCACCTTGAAAGATATTTAAAGTGCAAATCAAGATAAAATGTGTTCAGTTTTGTAGTTCAAATATACTATCTTTACAATGTCTTACTGAAAGAAAGTTTCTCAATTTCTTCAGTATCTGCTTGGTCAACTCTATATCTGAAATATCTGCTGAAAATAGCTAGGAGCTATTCAATTAAGGCACAAATCCCATCTCTTGTACAGAGCCTGGGTGTCCGAGAAGTGCTAATGCAACTCCAGTGGGCCTGGCAGGAGGATGGCTGAAACTGGAAGAGTCCTGTCTTACTCTGGACTGCAAAATGTCATTACAGCTCTTCCCTTAATATTAATTTAGGATTCACAGCTTAAATATCTGCAACAGCACCAATGCTCATCCTTCTAACCATCAGGGAAGAGCTACCTAATGAAGTCACTAACCCAAAACTATTCCCAGATGGACGGCTTAGTCCAAATTCCATTGGCATTTTCTACTATCATAGTGCTTGTCAAGCTCGGAACCACTTTGTTTCTTCCCAATGATTCTTAGACTSTCTTAGCACAACCATTTTTTCAAATTTCTCCTTTCCAGTGCTACTCAGGTTGGGAAATGCTTGTTTCCCTGATTCATTGATTGTCTTTTCCCAGCTGTCATTTTTTTGCACTTATTTCGTGTCTCTGTTTGGTTGTGGTGTTTGTGGTTTTTTTTTTTTTTTTTTTTTTTTTTTTAAAAAATATTTTCCTACCGTTGTGGTTTAACCCATNTTCATTGATTGTCTTTTCCCAGCTGTCATTTTTTTTCTTTTTTTTTGTTTTTTTTTTTGGTTGTGGTTTTTTTTTGGTTTTTTTTTTTTTGTTTGTTTGTTTTAAAAAATATTTTCCTACCGTTGTGGTTTAACCCATCAAGCAGCCAAACACCACACAGCCGCTTGCTCACTCCCCATCCCCAGTGGGATGGGGCATAAAATAATAATAAAAAAAAAGTAAAATTCATGGATTGAGATAAAGACAGTTTAATAGAACAGAAAAGGAAGGGAAAATAATAATGATGATGATGATGATAATATAATATACAAAATAAGTGAAATAAGTGATGCAATTGCTCACCACCCGCTGACCGATGCCCAGCCAGTTCCTGAGCAGCGGTCACTGGTCCCCGGCCAACTCCCCCAGTTTATACACTGAGCATGACGTCATGGTATGGAATATCCCTTTGGCCGGTTTGGGTCAGCTGTCCTGGCTATGGTCCCTCCCAGCTTCTTGTGCACCTGGCAGAGCATGGGAAGCTAAAAGTCCGTGACTAGTGTAAACACTACTTAGCAACAACTAAAACATCAGTGTGTTATCAATATTATTCTCATACTAAATCCAAAACACAGCACTATACCAGCTACTAGGAAGAAAATTAACTCTATCCCAGCCAAAACCAGGACACCTACCTTCCTCACTCCTGTTTGTTGCACATTCCCATTTACCAATGAATGTCCTTAACCTTTTTTTCATCCAGTCTTATATCAGCTGTTAAGTGACAAAATCTAAAACAAGTGCTTTTATTATCCCACATGCTTTTCTCCTTACAACTACTTAATTTTTTTTACATATTTTAAAATGTTTTTCATCAATGTTTTTTATTAATTTTGAACACAAGTAAGAAAAGTCCCCCTCTCTAAGAAGGTATTTATGTAAATGAGTAACTAAGCTCAGAGTCAAAATGCTTCCTGAACAAGGACCTTTAATAAAAATCAAAACTCTAGGASAGAGTTTATCAAGTTGTTGCTGTCAAATTATACATGTATTCTGTGTTCTTTTTATCTTAGCATACATCAGGTATTGCATGATACTGTCTTTATGACCACCTGCTACTCATCAATCTCAGTTCCATTATACTCTCAGCTGAAACTTTTTGTTAGTACTTGTTCTGTTATTTTAACGACAATGACAATACAGATTACCTTTATTTCATATTCTGAACATTTACTCAACATGTTTTTCTGCATTTTCTATTTATATAATATTTTTTCATTACTTAGAATAATAACAGGAGTCACAAAGACATGAAATTTCTTTTCTACATTCTGTAAAACCCTAACATGTATATCCATTCAATTTATTAACACTAATATTTTCCAAGAACTTCTTATCAGCTCTTCATCAATGACTGTTTCTAGACTGTTTGTCATACAGCTAAATTGCCATTTTTTTGTTTATATCAGGTAATGGAAGGATATAAAGTTACACATGTAGTTATTTACTATGAAGTTTCACGCAATTTAGTATGATTAAGCTCTGATGAACTTAAGGAATGAAAAATGAGTTTGTGGAATATTTGGTTAAGTGACTTCATAGCTGATGATAACTATAACTCAATATTCACAGTAAGAGAAAATAGTATCCACGAAACTTTTGCTTTCCCACTTCCTTTCATTTTAGATTTACACGTAACACTGTGTCATGTTTATTTTTTTCCCTTCCAACAGTGACTTTGCGCTGTTGAAATAAGCAGGAGTTTCATCTGTGAAAAGAGGTAGGACCTTAATGGGCCCACCTGCTATCAACTTCACGTTTTGATACAGTTTGTTTCAGTCTAGTCTTCATGTTGCTGCCAGGGCATGGTGTCCAAAGCCGCCTCCTCTACTTTAGTAGGTTTTTCAGTGTTGCCCAGGAGGCTATGAGGTTGGGCTGTGCATTTTGTACTGAGTGAGTGAGGCATGGTGCTCTTAATCTCAGATGAGGTAACAAAAAGAGTTCATTTGGTTAAGTGTTCCTAATAGAGTTTCTCTTCAAGGGGTTTCCATTTTTCATTATCCTATGTTCCCATAGTAAATAATAAGAATTTCTTAAAGTGTATAGAAAAACCTCAAATCATCTGGAATGACTTAAGAAAGTTCGGGGGGGGGAAAAAGCATTGTGAAAAAGTTTATTGTGTATAGTCCGAGAGCTTGTTTCATATTAACATTTGAAAATATAACTGTCATTTGAAGACAGAAATTGAGCAAAGTGAAATTCAAAATAAGCAAATGATCATGAGAGTTTTGCATAGTGGGATAGGCTTCCAGTGGTGGTAACAGCCCCATTRCTTCTGTTTTAAAATCAGAGAGGACACAACTGTCAACTTTGTTACAAGAATTGGCTTACGTTRCCTTTATAGTACATTGCCCACTCTGAAACATGCTTTCAGTCTGCTGCAGTTTTTAATGTGGTTTTATATAAGGATGTGACTCACTTAAGATGATAAGCTCTTAATAAATCTAATCTAATAAATATGTCTGTGGTGGCTCGTAGTTAGACTTGATGCTTTACTGTTCTATCATGTCAGACAGAGGGCAAAGCACTAACGAAAATTTTGGTGCTCAAATAAGTGATGTATACTTCCTAAAAATTGATCTCTTCTAAATTACTTATTAATTGAGTGTCTGCTTACTTTTGGAACATCTTGACTAATGTAATAAATAAAAGTGTCTGTTGCTGAGCTCTGGAGAATGTGGGGTTATATTTTTGCCCATAGCTCTCATGGGTTATTCAAGGTTTTGGAGGAGAGTGCATCAGTTCTTATTGATCAAAAGATTCTTCCAGGAAAACAAARTGAAAGTTACCTTCATATGAATAATAAGTGAAAGCTCAAAAATCATCTCTTGATACACTTAAACATACACTGCCCTATCACGAATGTTTTCCTTCACTGCTGAATTTTTTGATAACTCTAAGGCAACTCTCATCTAATGTTACCTGGAGTCCTCAGATTTCCTTTACCCTTTTCAGGCTGGCTTAGGCCTCCCTCTGTATGTTAAATGCTGTTTAAGTTCTCATGTTATTATTGATTTCTTCTGGTTAATGGACTAATGCCAGGTGTCTATATTTTATCATTTAAACCTGTTAGCAATCTGCAATGTTATTGACCGTTCAGCAGTATTTGGGTATTTTTAGGACCTCATGTGGATATTTGGGCTTATGCTTGAGTAGCTTCATTCCTTTTTTTTATCAAGGAAGAATTCCTGAGTATGGTATTACGCAGATTTATTACGCACAGGGAGCTTTGTGGTCTCAAGTGCCACAGGCATACGCCATCACCCTTCTTGCTCAGATCCATTTGTGTTTGAGATCACTGGGGGCAACCATRGAATATTTTGGATTACATTGCCATAAGGAAGTAGATCATGTGCTCCTCCTCACTCTCTCCATGTTACGAGACTTGAAAGAGATTGTTTCTCAGCCAGTGTGTGCTAAGGCAGTGGACTACCACATGTTGTATTTTATGTAAGAAAATTTGTTCAGAAGTCAGCTGCATAAATAGCTTTTTAAAGTGAGACATTTCGTGATCAAAACATTATCTCTAAACATTGTGTTGCTGACTTCAGTATTTGAAAGCAAAGTTCTGTCTCCCAAGAATTACGCTTTGCTGATGGTCATCCTTAACCAGTATCAGTGGAACACTATTTTTTCCTTTATGTCAGGAATTCAGTACTACAGGAAAGTAATTGAGTTGTTTTAAAAGAAGTAAATATCAAAGTTTACTTTCTGTAATGCAACAGTGTCCGAATTCCCCATGGTTCAAATTGGGCCACTTGAGCCATTGGTGATGACAGTTACTGAAAGAGAACGTGCACAGTTTTTTTTGTGGTGTTGGGGCTATAAATGCTTGTTCTGTGGTTTCTGAAAAGCTCCAGGGTTGTGGTTAGATTTCTTCCCTAATGTGCTTCTTGTAACACGCCTTCATAATGATGCATCCCTAAAGGAAAGGTTATGACCCTCTAACCATTAGGTAGTCTAATAACTGCTTGCTTTTCTTCAAAAATCCACCAGTGAATTTGTTGCTTAGGTACCAGCGACATTGACTAGAGTCAGTTGCTGTATGGGCAAGTTTCAGATGATGCTGTGCAAGCTTCCCCTCAAAATTTTGCTCACACGTCTCAGGCTTGCCTGCAATGCTGGCAACTATTCTGCATGAGACCAAGTCTTCAGCAGAAACTGTGAATGGTGTCACAATGGGCGATGGTGTTGTGAAATGCTGTCCCTTCATTCAGTCATTTCAGAGTGTGGATTTGTTCCCCAGGGAGTGAAAAGTTCTCAGTACCTCACTGCACCAACTGAGATACTAAATGAGTCCATGTAGTTGTACAGTGAAACTCTACTAGTCTGTTTTAGAACAGACATGTAGTTTATTGAAAGCCTCACCTCTGGCCAGTCTACCATTCTTTCTTTTGGAGCATTCAAAACAAATTAGAAATAACTTCAAAGGGTAAATGCTAATAATGAGTCACTTTAATTCAGTAGCCTCTGCTGTCAGAAAATTACAAAAGTGTTTTAGTTCTTTGCACAGGCAGGGTGCTTTCATTGTCAGTCATGAGCTTGTGTCCAAGGGCAAGCTCTGTGAACATTTATAAAGATTTCATAGGCATTTCGTGCCTACCACAACTCATTTTAATTATCTTGTTTTAAAGAAACAGTTTAGCTTGCAATAAATGCCATGCCGTGTGTGAATACTAATGTTTTATAATTTAGTTCTTAAAATGTAGTATAGAATACAGATAAGATGCAATAGACTGAGGGCTTGAGAAGCCCAATTCCGGTTCTAAAATAACTTCATCTTCTTTTCTGATCTCCCCTTCTCCCTGTCCCCTTCTTCTGCCTCAAAATACAAACAAAAGAAACCACCACATTTATTGGGAAGAGGAGAACTGACTTCACCTGGAATGGAATGGAATGGAATGGAATGGAAAGAGATTCTTTTCAAAGTCTGGGGGAAATACCGGTCCATGTTATTGTTAGCTTTTTGTTATATTACAAATAATACCAATGTGATATTGCTAAAAGCCACGTACCAATATGCAGATACGCTGTTAGCATGCAGTAAACTCTGTAGAGCTGACCAGATTCTCTGGTGTGTTTGCTTTATTGAAGAGACATTTCATTATATGGTGCATTTTTATTTTATTTATTTAAAAGAAATCCTAACCACTAATTATTGTAAGCCATTTAATACATACCATGTGTTTAACACAGGCTGTGACTCTCCCCTTGCTTTTGTAAGCTCGTGCTAATGCAATGCTATTTCTGACTCTGGTTGACATGCAGTTCTATAAATGGAGATAATTTGTTTTACCTATTGAGACACTAAGTTGTCTGAGCTAGGACTGTCTCCTGCTATCAACAGTACTTAAAATGAGGTGACTGTAACCTCAGCTAGTGTTTCTGGGTACTGTTGCATACTAATGCATGTAATATACATCAACTGCCAAAAATGAAGGATTTTCTTTTGTTTTAAGGTCCCTTGCTGTCTAGTTTTCTCTCCTCTGTCTTTGTATATCCCAAGCCATTTGTGATTTCACCTCCTTTCTTCACATGATTTTGAAAGTTCAGACCTAATATATTCAGTAGTAAAAAGCCCAAGGCACCAGTGTTGTATAGGTAATCAAATATTCATGCTCTTTTCAAATATTTATTTGTATAGTGTTAATAAATTAGGAGACAGGAATGTGACCTTTTCCTCCCTGTGAGTGAGTGCAGCTGATATAGCAACACCTATAATAGGTCTTAAAAGTATAATTACATGGATCTAATTGTCTGTTACTAATTTCTTTCTGAGTGGTCATTCTAGTAGAGAGCTCTGAGATTTTCAAATAAGACTTCCACATGTCAGGGTTTCTCTTAGGTGTGAGGATTTTGATAATTTGAGTTTTAGATGAGCTTCTAACTTTTTGACAATGCACTACAAGTTTTAAAATGCAGGAATTACATTTTTATATTTCCATGTGTATTTTCATCTTGGATATTGTCAAAAGATACTTTTTCATGTTTAAATCTGTACTGTTAAGATGCTGTTGTTGCATACTTGATTTGTGAAGGCAGAGATTGATTTGATAATTTAGGGTTGCTTGTAGGATTGTAAGAAGAAATCCAGCAACTCATGGGCATATGCAGCTGTGTAGTAAAGTTTGTATGCGTAATATTTATCCTGGCTCACAGAGCAACAGGAGAATTTTCTTTTCAAATCTGTAAAGTAAGTATTGCCAGCTGGAGCTATTTAGGTGAGTACAGACCTCAGGGACTTAAGTTGGAGATTCATTCATAAGGGAAAAGCAGGATGCTGGGGTTGAAATCTATTATGGTCAGAGATATTTAATAAATCTATGCTTTGTGCTGAATATAAAGCACAACAAGGTTAGTTCTGGTTCTCCATGGAATACTTGTATGCTATCATAGTTCAAATACTACTTGCAAACAGATTATTCCAAAAGCAATTGAAGTTGATGGAAAGACACTGTATTTCAAACTGTTTTGCCAAAGAACTTCAGTAAATTAAAAATATCTATGAACAAAATCATAATAAGCAGGTTAGTGTAATGGAAAAAACCAAACACCCTCCCACCCCGCCAAAAAAACCCCCCATTGAGTCTTCCTAGTTACCCAAGGAGTTGGTTATGTAAGCAATTTCTAGTACTTGTAAGTTTAATGAAATGTGGCTGTAGAAATTAACTCAGTTCCTGGATTCAGATTGTTTGCTTATTTCTTAAGCTTATTATGCTCAGTTTTTTCTTGTGTTCCTCTTCCAAATAAGAAAAGTGGGAATTTGAATTTGATCCTCCTAGGAGCTGTGTCTGTGCACATGAATGTCTTCCTTAGGATACAGTATAACCTTCAAGACCTTCATTTGTTTTCAAATTATTATTTTTTATTTCATCAAGGGCTTCAGTTTAATGGGGCCTTACTGGATGTTCTGGAAATTGCAGAATTATGCAAGAATGGAGCATGTATTCAGTGATCTTTCAGGGCTTTCTCTAAACCTAGTAAGTGTATACAGCCATAAATAGTAATTGTTCTAACAATGTATTCATTATTTAGATGCTGAGTCTAAAAAAGCTATATTCATCCAAAAAGTTAGAATATTTGGAGTTTTGTGAGTTGTTGGGAGAATAAAATGAGAGCTATACAGGGATTAAGTGCTGTTCTCTCTTCCTTTTTGAACTCCTTTTCTCTGCAAAAGTGAAATAGGGGCATAGAAGGGGTAGAAAATGAGGTATACAAGCAATATTTTCTTCCTTCTTCCCCTTCCCTGTTGATTTTGGGGAGAATTTTATCAGATGTCAAGTTTTTGGACTATGCTCTCAAATTTTGCAGAGATGGTTTAGATTTACCAGCACTCTGGAGTGCCAAGTGAGATAGGTGGAGACTGATGAGCGTTCTTCCACTGAAAGTTTTGGTGGCATTGCTATGTTCTTGTAAAAGATTCTGATTCAGTTAAATTAGCTTTTTCTTAGCAAAAAGTTTTCAGTTTTGGTCAGCTCTCTCTCCTCATCTCTTGGTTTGCTTGGTTTGTTTTCTGAGCACCAGTGTGTTTTCAAAGCAGCTTTTCACAATTGACTTACGCTTTCGTTTTTCATTTGAATACACTTTCGTATGGCTGAAACTTCAGGGTTATGTCAAGGCTCATTCAGAAGATAGCAGTGTTGGTGAACAAACCTTGGGGCAACCCTGCCAAATATGATTTGCGTTGCTGCAGTCTCTGGACATTTACGAAGTATTATTGTTTTGACAGTGTCTTAGAGGATATGTTTTTGTTGTAAGGATTATGACCAGGTAGTCCCAATTTACCTCCAGATGGTCATATGTCTGCCCTCCATATTAGCTTTTTATTGAAAACTACATTTTCCTGTGTGCCTTCAGGTAAAAGATAAATGTCTGTGTGACGGAAGCGCAGTCTAACTTGTCAAAGGAACTATTTGTAGAGCAATATGCAACTCAGAGTAAGGTCATCAAAATCCTTTTAAAAATTATTTGAGATATATTCAGCACTTTAAATCTATCAAATGTATCTAACAAATAATTTGCCTTTTGAATGTTGAACATGCTGTTTGAACATAAATAAAAATCTTTGGATRTTATTTTTCCGGGCATCCTTGAAAAGGGTTTAGTATAGCCTAATAAGAAAAAATTCTTGGGCATGTGGGGTTTTTACTTGTTTGTTTGTTTTTGTTTTTTTAAACAGTATTTTATTGTTTCATAACAATACCGTGCCTTTTTTCCCCTTCCCTCGAGTGTGTCATTGGTATCTTCTAAAACAAAGCATTGTATGCACACTAGAAAAATGCAAATTTATGCAGAGTCACACTGCTTTAAAAACCAAAACTAACAATAGCTTTTCCTGAGTAGAGAGAATTCCCCATTCCTTCAGGATTGCTCAGGGGTGCTATTTTCCCATGTTTGTGGCAAAAAATCAGACTTGCTAGCTGAATGGTGAAATCTTACCGACAAACAAATGTTTTACATAGCAGTGAAGATCTCCTTGCTGTGTGTCAGCTACCAGTAGTTTCATGGGTTGTTACTCTTCATCTGTCCCTCATCCCATTTTGTGAACATTGCATTTTTAAAAAAAGAAAAAAAAAAGAGAAGAGATAAATGTTGCATCTTCAATAAAAGATGGGTTTTAATGTGGTTTGGTGTATATTTCTTCTCCTGAYTGGAACAGGCATCTGCTCTGTGTATATGTTGTTGTCCTGGAAAAAAGGTGAGCTTTTAGTACAGCTCTGGTGGTAGTGCTGTTTTTCTGCTCAGACTCTGAACACCAGTGTCTTCCCTAGAGGCAAAGTGATCAGCAGTGAGCTTCCAGAGAGAGTCCTACTTTCAGACAGAGAGCGCCTGCTCTCTGAACACAGCAGTGGATCTGTTGTCATTTTACATACTTGCATACCTAAAGTAGTAGCTGACCTACTTTTTGGCTTTGATTTAAATCTATTCCTTTCCCCAATAACTCTTTTTCTTTTATCAGTAGTTACTATAAGTTCATCTGGCAAATCACTGCAGATGTAATCCCAACTCTTTTTCTTTGGATTGCATCTGTGTTGTACTGAATCTGGTAATTTGCACTGAAATCTAAGCTTTATTTTCAGATATTATATTTTTTACTTTCCTTGCTCCTGCAGAGTTGTTGACAGGGAACAAACAAACAAAAAAAGAACTAAAATTAGTAGAATGTATCAGAAAACACTAAAGGTTTTAGAAAAAGTAAGTATAATTTAAGTTTATAGCGTTGATGTCTTGCGTACGTCCTCTAAAATGACATCCTTGTTTTTGTCTAGAATATGCTATGATTATAAAATAAGTTTAGAGAAAATGTAAAGTTTTGCAGGAAAATTCATGTTCCACATTCAAGATGATTGTCTGAACCTTTATTCCTTTTTCCTCAATGATTTTTTTGAGTGACAAACCGACCCCTGAACATACTGGATCTCAGTGATGAAATACAAACCTGGGAAATAGAAGATTTGGATCAAAAGGTGGATCTGATTTGTGTGTGTGTGTGTGTGTGTATGTGTATGTGTCCTGAGAAGATGGAGGAGGATGTTGAGCTTCGTATGACCCAGCAAAGTGCTATAATCACTATGTTTTTTGGAGAAAAGTCATCTCTGTTTCTAGACATCTCATAAACCTTCCAAACCACCAAAATATTTTTCAAGCCGAAGTTATTGGATGAGTTTTCCTCCAGAAAGCTATTCTAAAAAAATCAAACCCGGGAAATAGCTCTTCCAACCTCCTAAATTTAATGTGTGTCATTCACAGACAGGTACATATGTACATACACAAAACTATGTAGTTTCAGAAAACAAATAAATTCTGGTGAACAGTTTACAGCCACTAAATTGCAAACATGTTATTCTTAGTGTTTCTGTTTTTGAATAGGGAAGGCTTTGTCATTGTTTTATTTGTTACTAAATTTTATGAGCAAGATCTACCAACTCGATGTGGTAGAAATGTTGTGCTGTCATAGAAAGAAAACAAAGTCTCTCTTTGTATACCTACTTGATTCAAATACCAAATCTATTTGTGCCTGAGAATCTGATAWTTAAACTTGAGTTTTATGTTAATAAATAAAATTTTGCTATACATTTTAATATACTGTAATGAAAATAATTCAGTATCGTGTCACCACTGAGCAAGTTGCTCTTAGGAATTTCATTGTCATTTAATTTTCCTTAATGATAATCTACCTAAAAGATAGTTAATGGTAGTTATAGTAGTAGCAGAAGCTTTGCTACACTCAGTCCGTGCTTATTTGTTGTTGAAAAATAGGTTGTATGATGATGATAATAAGAAAGGAAATAGATACAAGATTGACAAATTAGCCTGGGTTGTGTTTCTGCTCTTACTTAAAGAATGGAGAATTAACTCTTGCAGTTTGCTGGAGCACATGTGCAGTGCAAGGAGTGATGTGATTTCTTTTATGCATGGCTCCTTTAGACTAAGCACATTCCCATGCCTTCGTATCAGCTGCATTGCAGTGATCTTGTCTAGCACCACAGAACAAACTGTGTGCAAGGCTTAAATATCACATCCTTAGAGGTGGAAGAGACTACTGAAATGTTGCAAATTGCAGACACAGYGAAGAGACTTTGATTTATAGGCTTGTTGTTCTTTCAGCAGAGACACATGAATGCTTCATTTGACAGAGTTCTGTTTCAGATTATGCAAGCTGTGAGGGAGATAGGTGGCTTAAGGCATTGAAGTTTTTAATCTCCAGGTCTCCATTTCAGATTCTGCATGAGTCAGAATGATTGTGAAACCTTGCTACCAGACTGCTGTTTGGCCAGCAGTCCAGTTTCCTGTGTGTTTTTTATCCATGTTACTGGCTTGTCTCTAATAATAAATATGCAGATTAGCCATTTGAGCAATGACAAAAGCCAGTGTAAATATGGAATCTACTTTTTCAAACATGAAGATACCTTTCTAAGTGAACAGCAGTCCAAAATTGGCACTGCAGGAAGCTTGTGCTTCTGTTGTCTTCTGAGCACAAGAGTTTATTATCCAGAGTTGTTAGGCTGGAATCTTCTATTAGTTTATTGCGTTAAATACTTAGTGAAATCTTGAGTATATGAAATTGGATGTATTTATATTAAAGTCTGTTAGTTTCTATTTTCTTCAGTAATTTAAAACCATTGGTCTTGACGCACTGCATTTCTCAAAGGGATACATGTCTGTATTCTACTTCTCACAGCTGAAGAATATGTGAATTGACTTACAGCAAAGCCTACATAAAAATTCCTTTCATGGTGAGAATGGGCCAACTCTGAATGCTCTGGCTCCCTCTGAAGTGACCATGTTTGGTTTTGTGTGTAGAAAAGATTAAAAGAAAGATGTTTCAGAGAGTGAGATGCTTTCTTGCTAAAGATGTCCCTTTAGAAGTTTCCTTCATGGTAATGTGAGGTGTGGAGACACAGCAAGTCCAGGCTGTACCAGATGGAACACTTTGCTAATTGGTTAATTCTGCTTTAGTACCYGGCCACCACTTGGCACTGTGGTGCAGATAATTTTACATAGATCCAGCAGGGAAGCTTCTGCTTTTTATTATCCTGAAATAAGGAAATGGCTTTGATGAAATGAACSTTTTTAGTGAGATTTTCTTAAATTTTAGCGTGTTCTAAGATCCCTCTCTTTAACCCTGCATACATATCACCTTTTTGAGTTTGAAATTAAAACTGGGTCTTTGTTTTTTTCAGTAGGATCTAGTAGTCTTAAGGTTGTGGCTAGTGATTCTGCAAGTGAAAAACTGCATTTCAGTAAATGTGCTAATAATAGATTTTGCTTATGGCCTGTCATAACTACTGACTAATGGATCTGTGGACAGGACGAGTGCACTCAATTCTACTAATTCAATAAAGAAAGTACCTTTCTGAATCGTGGGACAAATTTATTCTTGGAATTACTCCATACACTTAAATGCACTTACAGCTGAGCTGAATTTGCCCCCTAAGGTCCTATTTGGAACACAATATTCATCATTTGTTCAGTTATGATCACGAAGTACAGAGGAATCTTTTTATTTTTATTATTGTATTTAAAGACAACAAGAAATTCATAGTAACATAGTAATTCCAAGATCTGCAGATCCTACAATGGGAACTAGACAGTGGGAAAGAAGGGAGTATCCACCTCCTGCAGATGCAAACTTGCAGCACACAATTTATGATAGAGATGGGAGTTCCTTAACTAGTTCTTTCCTTAACTTGGCCATTCCTTCTGAGCTTTGGGAATGTATGTTTTCATTATTTAAAATGAAGACACAGGCTTCCCAAAGGCTTTATTAGGAATGACCTGGGACTTGGAATGAACAATTTTAGAAGAAAAATTTCCTGTAAGAGTAGTGTACTTCTCAGCTACTCAGTATACTTATGATAGGCTTGTAACCCTGTCTGTTGTATTATACTTCAATGAGTGTTGCTAGAAAAAAAAAATCACTAGAGAATTGAAAATGGAATTGTATAGGAACACGGGCCAAGTTAGCTTTGTCCATAACATTGAGCTTGGGATTTGGACTGGATGAATTCCTTCTATTTCAGTGCCATTTACAACACTGCATTCAACAGTCAGAGAATCATAGAGTAGTTTGGGTTGGAAGGAACCTTTAAAGGTCATCTAGTCCAACGCCCCTGCAATGAGAAAAAAGACATCTTCAACTAGATCAGGTTGCTCAGAGCCTCGTCCAATCTGACCTTGAATGTTTCCAGGGATGGGGCATCTACCATCTCTCTGGGCAACCTCTTCCAGTGGTTCACCACCCCCAGTGTAAAAAAGTGTCTTCCTTATATCTAGTCTGAATCACCCTCTTTTAGTTTAAAATCATTCCCCCTTGTCCTGTCGCAACAGGCCCTACTAAAAAGTCTGTCCCCATCTTTCTTATAAGCCCACTTTAAGTATTGAAAGGTCGCAGTAAGGTCTCCCCGAAGCCTTCTCTTCTCCAGGCTGAACAACACCAACTCTCTCAGCCTTTCTTCATAGGAGAGGTGTTCCATCCCCCTTATCATTTCTGTGGCCCTCCTCTGGACCGGCTCCAACAGGTCCATGTCTTTCCTGTGCTGAGGGCTCCAGAGCTGGACGCAGTACTGCAGGTGGGGTCTCACCAGAGCAGAGTAGAGGGGCAGAATCACCTCCCTCGACCTGCTGGCCAYGCTTCGTTTGATGCAGCCCAGGATACGATTGCCCTTCAGGGCTGCGAGCACACGTTGTCAGTTCATGACCAGCTTTTCATCCACCAGTACCCACAATACCTTTGTCTTCTGTACTTTAGCAATGACTGAAAAGATATTGCAGATTTCTCTCTCCAGTGAGATTTGCTACGAGGAGAGCTAAAGGAGTCTTTAAAAAAACCTCAGAGAACCTTTAGCATGCCCAAGTGTGTAGTATGTTGGGGATAATTTTAAAAGGAATAGCACGAAACATCAAATATTCATACACTTTTTGTAGACAAACATTACATTTCGCATTTGGTGCTTTTTTCCCTCTCAGGCATGTCAGTTGCCATACTAGTACATGATTCCACCTACAGTATATTTACATTTTTGAAAGGCATTCCCATTCTCGGTTTCTTGCAAATGTTTTTCTGTTTTGATGGTGGTGGGAGGAAGCAAAGAACCTCTAGTCCTGTGGTGAAGTCAGTTTAAAGATTTAAATAGCAAATTCAAATCAGAAATGAAACACTTAAAGCAACCTTTCAACAAGAATTACTTTCTGCAGGAAGATATATTTGTGTTTGCTTAGGCATGTATATGTACACATTTATACCTCATTTATATTAGGAAACATGAAAAAAAGCATACATCAACTATTAAGAGCTGGCTTTGGCTTGTGTATCCAGAAATTTCTAAGTAAGTGCTCCATATCGTCATGTTAGCCTAGCCAAACACTATCTCTGCATATTGTTGCCTGATCACTGGCTGAGAACTTTATTTGTTCTCTGGCATTTGGGAATCCTCTTTGGGAATCTTCTTGCCAAAGTGGGCAGTCGTTACAGTAACTTTATTGGGGACCATAAAGCTCATTGGAAATAGGTCATCAAGCATGTATTAAGATAACATGCTTAATGCTTTTGCCTAATACAAGCTGGGTTCTAATCAGCTGTCTAGAAGGTAAACAAAGTTCATTTTCCCATCCCAGTCTGCCAATTTATCTGTTTTTCTAGTAGACAGTTGTGCTTATGTTATCTAGAAACATTTTATTTTTAATTAGTTTTTTTTTTGTCAGGTGGTGAAATAGAATGGCATCTTGTCTTTACATGACACTAGCACTTTGTGAATCAATTTAAATGAATTTAGAGAAGTCTCTTCAGTCTAGAAAAGAGCTGCAGCAGAATATGATAGAAGTCTATAAAATCTTGACTGACATGGAGAGGGATCAACTGCTCACTGTTTCTTCTAATGCAAGCACTAGGGTTCCCCAGGTGAAACTAGTAGGTGGTAAGTTTGAAACACATGAAAGAATGTGGCTGTTCTTGCTACAGATTGCTGTGAAGGTAAAATTTCACATCGATACAGGGAAGTCTGGAAAATTTAATGAGAAAGAGAAATGCACTGAGAGTAATTAAATGCATAGAAACTATATCCAGGTCCCTAGTCTGAAAGCTGTTGGCTTCCTGAGCCGTATTAGGTTGAAGTAAGGAACAAGTTTACCCTGTTCTTGTTCTCTTCTGTAGGAATCCTTTCATGACCCCTGGTGTGGAGAAAGTGCAGGTAGTTGAGAGAGTAAGGGTACGGATAGCAGAAAAAGGATCATTTCTACCTGGAAGAATGATCAGCTTGTTCATGGCCAAACTGGTGATGAAAAGAACAGGTTTATTGACCATATGATTTGGAAGATATTTATAAACTTCAGCCAGTCAAGATTTTAAAATATTTCTGAGATAATAGTGAAGTCAAAAGAAAAAAAATAGTCAGTTGTGTGTAACCTGTAATCTCTTTTTCTGTTCTGCAGTTCTTGGGCATTATATACCCATGTTTTTATTCCTTCCTTTTTCAGGAAAAATACAAGATACAAAGCATGCTTTTGCCAATCAGTAATTAAATGCTTTGCTATCTATAACTTCTGTATCTGTTTCTGAAGGAAAAAGCAATGGTAGATTTAATTAGCTGAAAAATGCCACAAAGCAAATGATGTTCTAAACTGTTTAGGCCAAAGTATTGCCAGACTGGAAGAGGATTTTGGTTTAGTGGTGTTGGTGAGATGGTGAACATCTGAGTCAGAAGAGAGCTTTAGAATAGATTAAGTGTTGGAATATGAATTAGGATGCGTATTTGGTTAATCCTTTGGAATTATAAGCATATATTTCAATAGCTGAAATACATGATAATGCTCAGGAAAAGTGTAGTAGAGAACAGTAAACAGAGCTGAGATTCCAATGTAGCACCTGGAAGCCTCTCTGAATGATGTCCTGACAGAGCCTGCCACACATACAGCTGCTTCTGCTTATGTTGTTGCCTAATTTGCAGAAATGTGTTATCCTGTTCACATATTTTTTTAATTTTCCTTCCCTTTGTAACTTAAGGAATCTTAAGAAACATCTGGAGGTCTTTTCCATGCTCAAGAAAGAATGAGGAAGGATTCTCCTGGAAGAAATTAAATTGCTGGTGCAGAAAGTAATCGAACACCACGAGGTGCACAGAGCCTGAAGAAGTAGTACAAAACAAACATGCCCTGAATAGGACCCTGTCAAAGTGCTTGTCTACTGTAAGGTTGTGAAAGAATTCAAATACCAGAGGGAAGAAAGCTTTGAAGAGTAGCTGTTTATCACACATGCTTCTCCTTGCTCCTATTTAGAGATGCTTGCAGCTACTTTCCGTTCAAGCCATACAAGACGCATAAAGAGAAGCAGATTGCTTACAGGCTGGTAGCATAATGCTTTTTTTAGCACAGAAAGCACTGTATTAGCTCCCTTTTAATGCTGTGCATGTCAGTACCTTGCCCAGCTAATACTGCCAATGTGTTTTCCCTGGAAAGCTTTAAAGAATATGAGAAAACATTTTGGGAAAGCTAGTAAAATTCAGTCAACTGAGTGCTACGTATCAAAAAAAAAAGTAACAAGCTGGAACCATCGCTGCTTTTACATGTTCTAAATAGTCTCTGACATGCAAACACCATGTTAAAGGGCTGCCTAAAGTTGACTATGGTAGTAGATTCATCAAAGACTACATGGCAGATAGGCCACCTGGAAACAAAGTAAGTATCTGGAGGTGATTGCTCTTATTTTTCCTTGGTTTTGATAGCGAAGATTATTATTGCTTAGATGAGTCCCTCTAACTTCTTTTAAAGGTAAGGAAAACAAATGAAGTAAAACAAAAACTGTGATGGATTCCTTTAAATGCACACACAAACAAATAAGGTGAGATAATGTAGCACTAGTTATTTGTGATAACTCTTAGAAGTAAAATAAATAACGTGAAAATTTTGTAAAATTAGTGCCATTTGTTTTAACGCTAACTGTTTGGCAGACAGGCTCCTGTAGCTGAGAAGAATGTGGAATATGGAATTGCTGATTATAAGGGCTTCTAGGATTTTTTTAAAGATGAATGTGGTTTGTATATATTTATATGAAAGTAGTATCACCTTGATAGCCTAACATAAAGCTACAGACATGAACTAAGTGCCATAGTAATTCTCAACTAGAAGAAACAGTATTGAGGAAACACTGTCTGGCTGGTTTTTTCCTATTCTGAATCCACATTTTCAAGGAGTGTTTGGTTTTGTCTGAGTTTGAGTTTCAAATGGGCTGGCCCTTCTCATGCTCCAGACTCCCATAAGACCCTAGTGGGAAGTGGCTTTTAGTGAAAGTCAAGAAGATAAAAAGGAAGGTGTTATTTTGTGACTTGATTTAGATGAAACAGCAAGATGAAGCAATGCCCAAGGGAAACCCCGAGTGTGTAGCAGAGCGATCTAAGGATAGGCTTCAAAATTCAGTATCTTATTTTTGAAACCATCATGCTTCTTATCCTTTGTTTTAGCTGTTCAGAAAACACCCCAAACAACTTTTCCTTTATTTTTCGCCAATAATACTAATTTTAAAGTAATGTATCGCATCAGGTGGTCACAGCATGTTGTACTCAAATTTTGCTGCTGTTGTTGAGCAGCTAGTCTGCTACAGCTATCTTCCTGTATTCTGACATTCTCTTGCTGTACTTGTCCCAGCAGACCTGAGTTTTCATTTCTTTTTTTCTTTCTTTGTTTTCACACAGACAACTGTTCCAAGATATTCTGCAAAAGAGGAATGTGCAGACCTTCCTTGACCTTGACACAGTGACATGTCAGTCTTGGTGCTCAGGCAATGCTTGGGTTGCACTTGCTCTGCAACTGGTATTCCACTTGCTGTTACAGCACTTGGTCCTCTCCCCCCCTTTTTTTTTTTTTTCTTCAGTGAGAAAGCAACATCTCTGTATTTTCACCATTCTCTAATCCTTTGCAGTTTCACTCAGAAACTGAAATTCTCTATCAAGGCATGAAATGTCTGCATATATGGTAAAACAGTGTATACAGGTGTTCATGGCCACAGAGCAGTCTGTTCCCCAATCAGCTGCCCTATGGGGCATGCCACATAAGCTATATGAAATATGGTTGTCAATCAGTAATTGATTTACTGATTACTGTTTTTATAAATGACAATACATTTGCTTTTGTTGTTTTTGTTACAGTTTTGTTAATAACCTTAGCTGGAATTCACAGTGGCATTCAGCACAGAAACGAGAAATCCCAAGGGTGGGGAAGGATGAAGCAACTACAGAAGTTCAAAATGTATTGCAGAGATGGCAGGTCTGCTTCACTTCAAATGTTGCTTGTAATTTATTCTGAATTTATTGTCTGTGTAGCAATTGTCATGGAGAGAAGAAAACAGAATGGAGTGATAATAGTTACCAGGGTTTTAAATTTTTTTTTTTTCCATCTGATTATTGATGGTGTTTACAACATAAAAATTAACAGCTCTAAAAAGAAATAATTGAAAGGCACTGTCAGTATAATGATATTATTGTTGGAAGCTCGGTGTGGCATAAGTATGACTTGAAATGAATCTGGAATTGGATTTGAATGTGTCAATGGGAGGAAAAAAAAATTGTAACAATGTGATTTACTAAGTTAAATATTTGTTAGCATTATATTCCACATGCAGAATAAAAATGCAAGGATACCAACTCTGAACACTTGCAACATTTCAGCATATTTAAAGTATAATGATTACTGTAGTTATTTAGCATAATGACTAAAATAGTTGCACAAAGTACTTTATTTATAGCAACATTTGTAATTAGGTACTTGAACATTTGTTATTTCAGACAGGAATGTCCTGTAGAGTTAACCCATGTGAAATGAATTCTCCAATTAGTGAATTTACATATCATGCTCGTTTCTATGAAAAGTAAAAAGAATTTTCTTTTTCTTGGCAATTTTTGTTACTATTAATTTTGTTTTTAAGGAAACAGTTTAACGTAACTCTCCTTTGCCATATTTATTTCTTAAACTCAGAGATTGTATCCTCAGTGAACAAATATCACAATTATTTTCCAGTTGGAACTCCCCAAACATTATTATTTCATGGGGATTACTTGATRTACTTATGATCATGAAGATGCTTTATATTCTTGTAGCTCTTCTGCTCTTTATCCTTCCTCCCTCCCCCCAAAAGAAGAAAAACCCAACAAATACCTAGCATAAAAAACCTGGGTATAAAATATTCCTCAAAATGAATCAAGTTCATTGTTTGCAAATTAAATATTGTCAAAAGTCTCTTAGTAAGTTTTCTCTTTCTTTCAGAAATGTTAAATTAATGTCAATTAGCAAGTTACAGATGATTCTGCCTGGTGCACAAGGCACAGTATGACAAAGACTATTCAAATGCAACAGTCTAGAGGCTGGTAAAGGTGTTCACAGAACATAAAAGCTTTGTCTAAAACCTTGATTTAAGGTTGAAGAAAACTCCTTTGCCACCATTTTGAGTACCAAACATAGGAATTGAATTAAATATTTAGCTAACATAAAGATTCTCATGGCCTCTACTGAAGTAGTTTCTAACTCCATGGAGGGGCTGAAGTTTTTGTATGCGAAGTTCCTCTCAGTCCAAATTTCTGCCACTGTTCATGCACAGAACATTGTCTCGGAGGATGGGAAACTTGTAGTCAAATGCTAGTTCCTCTGCTTGGTTTGATCAGACTGCTGAACTCAGGTTTCCTACTTCCCAAGGGCTGTTGTGATCACTGACCTATTGAGTTAAAAGGGATCATTCCTCCTTTTTTTTTCCATGTGACCTAGCTGAGATACTCTGTAGATTTAGTTCATACCTGTACTCTGTACAAATGCCATAGCTTTGTGATTTGCATTTGTGGATATTTAAGCTCCTCTTGCACAGTCTGAGGAGTCTGGGTGCTGATCACAGGGCTCTGGGTTCCTCTTGGTGAAGGGACAAGTTTGACACTCTGATGGATATGTCCCTGGGGGGAGATACCTTCATTTTAATAGGAAGGCTTGGTTGACCCTTGGTACAACAGAGTATCTAATTTGAAAACTGTACACTGTGGGTGATAAACGTCTTGCTGATTTAAATGTAGTTTACTACTTTGTATTTGTTCAGATGAGGGTGACTGCCAAGGAAGAACACCACTATTTCAAGCTTTCCTTTCATGCTCCAAAACACCTCAAGAGAAATAAAGAAGTTGTGAAACTTAGTGCAGGCAGTACCACCTAAGCTCCCATTTCCAAATAATTTTGCCAAAAGCGAAGGGATGAAGGATTTGTCACATGGGAGATAAGAAGTAACTGTGATTCTGGGATCTGATCTGTTGGACTGGCTGCTGGGTTAAGTTAGTGAAACACTGGTAGTATTCTACTTTTTAATAGATTAGGTTTAGTAGATTGGTAGATTTTTAGTAATAATGATAACAATGTGTCAGTGTCCTTTATGGCAGTTTGTATGCCTTTATTTAAGGGTGGTAGTGACCCAAGCCAAATTAGGAAAGAAAATAGTATCTGGATAAGCTCGAGTTTTAAGTATTTACTACTATGAAAACAAATCACTCATGCCCATTAGCACTGATGTTAGGTTACAAAGAGGTGTGTTTGACCTTCTGGTTTTTTAACTGTCAAATACTGTTAAAAACTAATATATGCTTCTGTTTCCAAAGATGCTTTATTTCTTTGTAAGAAATTCTTGTTGCTCTTATTTTTCTGAAGAAGCAGAAGAGGTGGTTTTGTACAGCAGTTCACACTTTGCTGGGAAGCAGGGAAACAGAAGCTGTTCAAGTCCTGTATGTCTTATGCTCAAGCAGCTGAAGTGTTTCTATAGCCCCTTAAAAACCTGAGTAAAAGAATTGCTTTTGATCAGAAACTACAAATTTGTTGAAATTGTACCATCAGGAACTGATACCCAGGCCCATAACAGAATTTCTTGAGAAGGAGACGGATTCTGATTTCAGACAAATGGATAGCTTGCTAGTTGTATCTAACCATCGAAGGAACCTAGGGCTAGCTTTTTTGCTGTTTTACTGAACATGGGATTTGAAGTCAGGCTATTTCTGGTTGAATATTTAACTGTTTGGCATTGAACAGTTACACAAAGGCTTGGCATCCCTTGGGCAGGGCACCTGTTGGGATAGGAGACCCTGGTGTTCTAAATTGGTCAGAATAAAGCTAATATGTAAAGAGGATTTGAATGTTGTGGTCACCAGGCTACTGGCTGATCTCTGCATGCCTCTCTCTGTCTTGTAGTTGATGAAGGTTTTCCCCCCAAAGAACAAAGTTCCAAAAGTACTTGGAATATAGGGCATAGGTTTCTTATCCTATCTTATTAATGTGAAAGGCTAAAAGCCTATGGATATTTCTTCATGACAATCTCACATCTCTCACATTTGGACCTTTCAATGACACACCAAAGGCGGTGTCATGGTAAGGGGAATATGGTAAAGATTTTTTCCTGGCCTATATGTGCCCCTTTTTGTTAAGTCCAAGACCTGATTGTCAATTCAGAAGAATTTAAAGCCCTCCTTTTTTTAAGCTATATCTTAACAGCCTATTTTAAAGGCTGTATTTTGGAGAAGCAACACTATATCCATAACGTAATATTTTAGTAGGCATTTAAAATATAAAGTATGAACTCTGTGAAATATTCTTTTAGCTTACAGAATGAATTAAAAAAAGTAATATTTGAAATCCATTACCTTTTATTTTCCATGCTTTTCCTGTGAGCTTTCTAATGTGCCTGAATGTTAATCTAGAACATATACTCTGATTTCTAAGAAAACACATTTTATTAAAAATTATTTCACTTTTCTAAGAAGTGTCATTTTTCTTTTAGAGTACAGCTTATCACAGCATGATTGCTTTTGAAACATTATAACACAACACAAAAGTGGTGCCAGGTAACATGACTAATTCAACACAGTCTGATGTGTAATTAATGTAATACTTCACAATATGAATGCTTTTTATAAGAAATAAAAATGCAAGTGCAATTTTGGAAGATAATTAACAAGTAAAGTAACCTGAAAGGAATGTCATTTAACTGTTACTCTTTGGAGCAAACAATGGCTGTTCAAGACTTGGTGATGTATATCTCACATCCTTGCAGACTATGCAGTTGGTGCTGTGGGTAAAGGTAGTGAAGGAGTTGATGGTAAAACTGAAAAAAAGGATCATAAATTTCTTTAGTTTGGAGAAGACAATTGGGCATTGTTTAAAGATAGCAAAAGAAAAAAGTTTTGCTGGAATTTGTTATTTATAGCTAAGCATCTCCAGTATGCTGAGATTTATTTGGAATGTCAGGTAAATAGAAAACCGTTTACGCTTTTACCCAGTCCTTGGGATTTGGTAGGTGATTTTGAAAACTATCTTGTAAAAGGTAAAAAAAAATACTTGAAATAAGAGTTTTATACAGGGAAAAAAGGAGTCTGTGTTCAGAATACAGTGTCTTGTTAGCTATATATTGTTAAYTATGCTAAATCTTCTCGTAAAAGGGATTATGTCAGTTCTCAACAATAGTAAATTTGGCATGTCACTTGAAAAAATTCCCAAACCTAAAAAAATCCTCTGAATTTCAACTTCCCCAAAGATGAAGGACAAAGCAGCCCATGAGAAAAGCTGTGAGTGGTGAGGAGAGGTTGGGGAAAGGCAYTATGTACAGTTCCTGGAAGTGACAAAAACCCTGCTCAGATTGGATATTCTTTACTTCTACCTCATATTCATTATATATGATGTGAAACATGGATGAGACTTGGAAAGGCCTCCGGAAGGGAAAATGCCTATGGACTTTCTCAAGCCTTGCAGGCCTTGCCTGGAAAATCTGTCCAGCTCCTTGCAGCATTACTGACCTAGTGAACTCTGTGTCTATGGGACTACTATGGGAAGAAAAGAATCAGCACTGGGCACCATACTAATACCGTACTAACACAGTACGTTTCACTTCAGGCTTGCGAGCTGTTTTTATCCTAAACCTTGACATGCAAATGTTCTTCTCGGTCATTGCCCAGTACCATAAAGCAGCCGCTTTCAGGGCAGATTTTTGTTCTCATGTATTACTTCCCTGTCTTAAGAGTGCCCTTCTTCAAATATTGGTAAACACAGGAGTATCACATGCAGATTTGAATAGCTAGTATGTCACATCACAGATCAAACAGTGTTTAGAAGCAGAATACCTGACAAGTAAAGGTAACTTTCGTACATCTAGCAGCCTAAATATGCACTTAAATAAGACTTACCTTCTAATAGTGCCAGGAGACTGCTTTTAAGTGCTCAAGGGAATTCAGAGAAAAGGTTGTCGTCTCTATTTTAAACTCAAGCTGTTTCAAAAAAAGCATCACAAGTGTGTGAGAACATTGGGTAATCCCTAGAACTGCAGAAATGGTAGCAAATTTAAAAATTAGAGTGCACCTCCCAGGTAGTCATGCTAATACAGCAAAACAAGGCCTGTGAYGGGAGGGGTACTCTGGCTATGGTTGTCTCAAAGGCTGTGCCCGGCTAATTAGTATTTAGTAGTTAGTTATTCAGACATATCAAAAATGCTGGGCTCTGGAGCCAACATAGGACTATACTGGCTCTGCAAGTTCATCAAGAGACACGTAAACTGGTCAAGAAAAAAATGCAAATATGTTTCTGCATTTGTCTGTGTGTGTGCGTGTCCCTAAATGTGTGCTGGGAAGCAGGGATTCTCCTCACTTTCCCAAGGACTCGTGTCTTGTTTCTGTTCAGCAGACAAGAAGCTACAGTAATTTGCAAACAAATTTCTCTTCTGCTGCAGGCCTCAGGTCAGCAAAGCCCCGAGTTCAGCTGAAATTAGTAAGGCTTAGACATAAAACTAAATGAAACATTCCCCTGGGTGTTTTGCTGACTATGGTGCGTTTTAGTCCTTTGCAGTGTCTATATGCCACATTCCTGTTTTATATGCTACACACCAGTATCTTCTTCTTTTGTTTGTTTCTCTGAGTGTACCTGTGTCCCTGCAAGGGTCCTGCTGTGCTGCCCTCACTCATATTGCCCTGTTGTGTGGGAGAATGGGACTCGAAATACGGTGGGCTCTCGTTACAGGTGCCAAAGCAGGTTGTTTTACTCTGCAGCTGGCTGTATACACAAGTGTTTTGGGAAGCCAGGAGTGCATGGCCATGTAATAGCACTTGGCTGGACAGCAACTACATAAATAGTAACATGAAAGAAGGATTCATAGTCTGTGCCTCTTAGAGGCTGTGTGGTCCTGCAAGGGTTCTCCTTGCCATTGAGCCCCAGGTGCTTTTGAGCTGAAGAAATCCATATGGTTGTTGTCTGCTTTTTGTTCTGTGAATAAATTAACAATCACAATTACTTATATACTTATTCTGGCATCTTCAATACATGAACATGCAGGGTGAGATTTTGTGTGTGCGTATGTAGTCAGAAGAAAAATAGCTCTAAAGTGAGAGAGATGTTATTTTGGTGAAACATCTGTCTTTCTATATTCGCATTTATACTGAATAGCAAACCTTAGAAAATAATTTAACTACCTTTAACTCTATATTTTCGTAGTTAGCAAAGGATGCAACATCTGATTTTTGCTTTATACCATTCATCCCTCCTGTGTCTTGTGTAGAATTTAAATGCACCTCCTTACTGTTCTCAGTTATTTTCTAGAATGTCTTAATTTAATTCCCATCCATTCTCCCCTGTGGCCTCCAAAGAGAAGAAAATAGGTGGGGCAGACAAATTGGAAAGTAGGAAAATACTCTGTGTCAGCTTTTCTGATTGTGTCAGGTGCACTGCAGAAAAAAATAATCTACTTCATTATCTCCTCATTCAAGTGGAATACTAATCAGTATGAAGGACTGAAAGAACAGCATTTGACAAATACAGGATGCTACTGACAGTTCACTTTTTAAAGTGATCATTCTTTTTTAATAGCAACCTGCGGTTAACTATTGTTTTAAATGGTTTTTAAATGATTAAGTCTTTAAGAGTGCTATGTTATCACTTATGCCCTTGAAAAGGAGACATCACTGAACTGTCCTTTTACCTTCTTCTATTCCCCTCAAAAAAAAAAAAAAAAGGTTAAAATGTCTTTTCAGGATCAGACGGAGCGAAAAAAGTCTTTCTCATGTAACTTGTTCATTTAGAGAATGATCATAAGAAGTTCTGTTATTCTAACAGCTCTTCTTCCTTATGCTATATTTTCCTTTCTGGACCAAGTTTTTCATGTTTGTATTCATTTGTACATGGTATGTAGAGAATGCAGTAGTATTAAAACAAGTTACATAGGATGGTTTAGGCAACCTCAAAAATAAAAGACAGTGTAGATATCATCAGGAATATTTTCTCCTTAAGACAGTTTTTTACCCTATGAAGAACATTAGCTGTCACTCTGGCCTAAAATCAGTAGAAATCTTCACCTCTAGAAAAAGTAGCGTATACCACCTCACTTCTTTTTGATATGTTCTGAGCTAAATGTGAATGCAAGAGCTCTGTCTTTCCCATTTATCTCTTCTGTTTTCTTCAGCAAGGTTATAATAGGAGTAGCATTGATTGGATCAGGAGATTTAGGCAGGTGACAATCCACCTTCTTAGATATGTTCTAATTGTAAATTTAGTCTCTTGTTTTCAGTACACAGGGATGCAGATCTTTGACAACTCACTTTCCCCTTTAAGGCACGTTACTGAGAAGCAACGTTTTCAGAGAGCTTAGTATCCAGCATCTGATACTGTGACAACTGAGGTCAGATAATTAGTGTTGAAATACTCCTCTGGGCTTTTTTTTTTTTTTTTTTGAAAACCTGGCTTCTTTATTCAGTATTGGGAAAGAAGACTTGAACCCAATTTTGAAAATTCTGATCACACTGTTTCTGTAACCTGGTATCATGTGGCAGTTCAATGGAGCACCCGTATATTTTCCGTGGGGCAACAGCATGTAATTGAATTTCCTAGGGTMGTATTTTTGTGTGATAGACAGTGACTGTCTTTAAATGGTTTCAGCAGACAGATCAAAAGCCATGCAATTATAGACAATATTAGAAGTCATCTTGATGATCAGAATTGAAGCATATGTCTTTTTGTGTGGAGGTTTACATTGCTTCTCTGCTGGCATACCTGTGATAGCCATCAGGAGGTGGCAGTGGTGTTTGGTCTTGCTGTTCCTTTATGGATCATTGCTCAGCTGTAGAAGATCTATGTGCTCCAGGACAATCTCAGAAAGGAAAAAAAAAAGATTTAAGTCATGCTCTTGCTGGGTTTGTGTGTCTGTGCCTGCTTTCCACTTAACAGAGTGGGCAGGTAGCTGTTGATGCCCCAGCCCAGAATCCTCTGTTAGTGAGCCTCTGGGGATGTGCAGCCTTGGCTCCAGAGCCCATGTGCCCTCAATAGTGCCACAGGGACCGAGCTGGAGCTGCCGCTTCTTGTTTGTGGATTGGAGTTAAGACAGAGCCCCATGTTTCATCGGTGAAGGTGCCAGCTGGTTCAGGAAAACATGAAGTAGTGTTTTTAGTTTTTAACATGCCTGATTGATTACTTTTTGGGAGGGAGGGAGGGGGTTAGGAGAAGGAGGAGAGGTTGAAGCTCTCCTCCTGTTTTATCTGTTCAATTACACTTCACACTGCTTTGTGTTCTTCACCAAAAAAGGAGTTATTAAAAAGCAGTCAGTGGAGTGTCAGGTTGGTCCATTTACCACATATGTGACTAGAAAGGAGTATAAAATCCAGATTTAAATCCAGTGCTTATTGCTCTACATATGATGATGATAATGATGTAAGTTAGTTTATTACATAATGGCCCTGTTTAAGGGTTGAGATCCYGTTCTGCCCATTCTTTAAAAAGTGCCTAAAATTTATATCCTTCTGCATTTTGTTTAGTACAGGTTGCAGCCATGAAGGTAAAACTCTTCAGGTCTCTTCCTGAACTCTTGAAGAGCTCTTTATATAGGATCACTTGAAAAAACAAACATTTCTTTCTTAGGAAATATTCCTCCCTGTATCTGCTCTAGAAGAAAAGATGTCTACCTCCTCCTTCTCAAGGTATACTTTGCCACAGTAAGAGGTGTTTACTTTCTCTGCTTTAATACCAGCTTCACATGGCTTAATCCTTACTAATGACTGCAGCTTGGCTCTGTGCCATGAATCCACCTATGTCTGTAGACTTCAAAAAAAACCAAACTGAGAAGAATATTGGAAATCTAGCCAGAAAAACCCTCTTCAACTTCTTTGGCAGAGTGCCTGGAAAGGAAGAGAGAACACAGAATCAAAATAAATTACAGGATTCAGAAGCACATTAAATTAGCCCTAAGAAATTGCTTTCTCCTTGTATTAGTGTCTAGTGATAATTTGAAACACTTCAGCCCTGGTCACTTTGTTATTTTAAAAGAAATGGAAATAGAGATGTAAGAACAGAAAGCTTGAGTTATAGGGCCAATGGTTACATTTTAAAGTAGTAACTTAAATCGAAATGTTTTGGTTAAGAGGAGACACCCTGGCGAAGAGTTAATTTTAAAAGGAGTAAGAGGAATCACAGGATAACTTAGTCTTGAAGGAATTTCTGGAGGTCCTGTTGTCAATCACTTCCTCAGAGCAGGGCTAGTAGAGACAAGGTTGCTCAAGACCTTGTCAAGTTAAGTTTTGAGTATTTCCAAGGCTGCAGATTCCACAATCCATGTGAGTTTTAGAGGATGAGGTGCACATTTCTCAGCACAGATCAGAGAGAGAAGAGTTTTGAACCACAGATTGCTCACACTCTTTATAGGTGCCTTCCTCACAGGTTTTTATGACAGGAGTGCATTTTGTTTTGTTGGTTCCCGCCTGCCCCCTCCCCCGTTAATAAATAGTATAGGTCTGTCTATGAAGAAAGAGAACTTCAAATTGCAGATGTTCATTGTTTAAATCAATATTGTTTGGCCATTGTTCAAATAGTCCTATCGTGTTATTTGTCTTCTCTGAGGATTAGGAATGCCCCCAAAGAAGTTATGTAGGTTCAATATAAAGCGAACACTAATAGTCAGTGTATGCGAACTGATGCATCCATGCAAATCTGATCGGATTATTTGGCTGCTGTGCTAATCAACTTCAAAAATAATTACAGCTAGGAGTTTGAAGCTTGCCTAGTACAAGCATGCAGAGCTGTTACAGAGCTCTTCTGGATGCAAAGATCTTTCCACTAGGTTAGACTGCAACTTCATTATTTTTTTTTTCAAAAAGTTGACCATATCTATAAAGTAGGAAAAATAATTCAGAAAGGACAATAATTACTGTAGTTTTCTCCATGGCTCAGTGGGAAAAAATACTGTGTTAACAATAAAAAAAAATCTTTTATGGCTTATGCAGCACAAAGGGGATCTCCTCATTTCCTGTAGGTGAAGATAATCCTTTATTTATTGTGCAAATGTATAATCCCAAAGGTAAGGATTTGCTGCAGAAAGTGAAATATTCATTGCAAAGCAATAAATGAAAGGATTGTCACTCCTCACAGTTTTTATACAATCATTAATCTTGGATTCATTTATAAATACAAGAATCAACTTCTTTCTGTTTGTGCTTTGCCTGATAGTAAATGCTCAAATGAAGAGAATTTCTAAGGATGTACCATAAAGGCTTTATAAATATAATAATAAAGCTTTTATCCCATTGGAACCTGGTAAAGTCCAAGGGGAACAGATTTGAAAAGGACATTCTTTGGTTCTTGCCTGCCGTCCTGAGTATCCGAATTCTTTTATTTATTTATTTATTGTGTGTCCTCTACATATTTCACTGGCTGTGAGTGTCAGAGGCGTCCTTCAGGATTTGTTCTCCAATATCTATCTCTCTGTCTTCTTTGATAGCTTTATTGTAAGGGAAAGAAGATGCAGTCTGTTTTCCAGGAGTTGTCTGGATCAGCATCCTGTTGTCTTAGAAGTTGGACATGTACCGARTAATGAATGCAGTGACACAATGGAAGAGACAGTTGAGTGGAGGTTAAAATTTTTTTGGGGCAGAAAGGAATAGTGTAGACATGCCTGTGAGTACTAGGGGAGAGAAATGAATCTCCAGAGAGTAATTCAAAGGAAGTCTTTGGAAAAGAAAGGTGGCACATTCCCCTATAGTTCATAGGAGGCAAAAAGAGCATAATTGGTACTCTGTCACATCAGAGAGGACGAGTAAATGACGAGACCTTACTTCAGGAAGGTCACAGGCTGAGGGATTCCTAGTTATTTATCAAGGATATCACTTTGGTGCAACTATGAATTAGAATTATTATAGTCATTATAGGACAGTTGTTCTGCCCTATAGGTTTTTTCTATAATACATGCTATAATTTATTTTGTTTTTCTTTTGGTGGTTTGTTTTGCATAGAACGTTGCTGGCAATTTCTGCAGCTTGCTAGCCTTTGTAACTAAGAAGTATTAGCATATGCCAATGTAACCTACAAATAAGTAACTTGAGGGGAAAAAAGGATTTGAAGTTTGTTTATATGAAAAATAAATGAGAGATTATTTGCAAAGAGAGATCCAACATAAGTTTAATTGAATATATTTGCATTTAGAATGCAAAAGATTAATATATAACTGTAAATTTAAGAATTTAATGTGCAGTGGTAAGCTGTCTTTCAATGAGAATAATACATTGGAGAGATTTCTGGAAAAAGAAAGTCTACAAGCTTGTTTTCTAGTATTTCTCTGGAATGACCACAATACTTCCTGACTTTTTATGATCTTTTATTATAGTTTGCCTCAGAACAAACTTCTGAGGCAGAAGAGTGTTATCCTTAGCAGAAAAGTGCTATTCTTATTTTAAAGCTGGGGAACTGAAACACAAGACAGACTGTGGCTTTCCTAAGGTGCAGGAAGATGTACAAAACAGAGCAGGAAGTGGCAACTCAGTTTCCCATGTCCCAGGCTGGAATGCTGACTCCCAAATATGACTGCATTTGAGATTGCAATGGAATCTGGTTGGTTGGGTTTAAACAAGCTGGCTTAGACACTGGTAACAATTTCTATGGCAGAATGAATTTCACTGCAGTCCAGATTACTCTGCCTCTCATCTCTGTAGGTTATATCCAAGACTACTGAGCTTTATGAAAACTTGGTTTCATATTCCTAGTCTAGCTAATGTAAAGGCAGTTTTAGGGTCTACGCACTACACTAAAGTGTGTTGTATAAACATACCCTATTGTATAAATGTACAATGTTCTGTCGAGTAAGAAATCATGTTTTTGTAGGTTGTCTTCTTAACTTATTGAGTTAAATCCAGGGACTTGATAGTTCAACCAGAATCTCCCAGTTCTGCTGCAGGTACATGGATGTGTAGTATTGGTCAGGATACTTATTCACTGTGCCCTGCAGTTTTGCTTCTGTAAACTGGAGGCAATGTTTCCTTGCCTCTGGACAGTGCCACAAGAATAAATTCATGTTTGGTAAATGCCAGGAGCAGGGGGGAAGACAGTCATAAAAATACACATCTAAGTACCTTAGACCATTGAGGCTTTGCAGCTTTGTAACAGCCCAGACTGCTTTATTGCTGTTAAAGAGAAATATTGTACAACGTCTACATCCTGTCAATGTCTAGAAATGCAATTCTGGGAGAGAGTAGGGAAGGATGAAAGTTTGATATTTCTCTTGTTTATTGTTTTGAAACAGAAAAATAAATTTGTTATTATTGCTTTAAAAGTAATCTCAACTACTGAGTTCTAGAGTAAGGTTGCAGCCTGCTCTATGCCTGTCACTGATGTGATTTTGCAAAGGTCAAGAATAATGTTGTCAAATAAATATATTGATGACTTTTCTACCTTTTCATTAAATCTTTATCATTATACTTTTTTGCCTAAAATTATTTGTTTCTTCTGCTGCCATAAAAGGAGCCACAAAAGTTTTGAGTGAGTATAATGTCATCTTAATGTAATCATCTGAATGTGGGTTGCCAGAAGGCTGTATGTGTGCTCAGACACGTACATACACAAATAGACAGATACACAAGTGTCCAAGGAACAGAGTTTTAATCGAGGAATACTCTGCAGCCAGGAGTTAAGGTTATGTGACATTTAGTGCTTCTCTGACCTGGAATAACTTAAAATTGCAACAATTTTGGAACACCCTTCTCCCTACCTCAGTCAGCAAAAGGCTCCAGGAAACAGGATTTGCAGACCACCTTGTTTTAGAACAGAGCAAACAACCATTTTAAAGGATTAGAGAATGGACAGAGTTTCTTCCCCTTAAGTGTTGTTATGGATAATCTTTCTGGAGTCCAAAAACCCTATAGAAGTGATGGAAAAAATGATCTGTGGCTGAATGGCTGAAGTGATTGATGAGAAAATAGGATATTTCATGTTTCTGTCATTTTTTAATCCAGAGCAGGTAAAAGGGTTACGCTCTGACAATTGCTGAGCAGTCTCTGCAAAATAAAGCAGTGCATGTTCTACAAAATCTAAAGCCTTTGTGAAGAGTTTAAATTACRTTTTAGAGCTACTTAGTAATACAAATATTTACTGTAACGTCAAAGACTGAGGGGCATTCTTAAGGCCAGACTTTTAGAATTGAAAAATATTAGTGTGAAATTGGAAAGGAACCACTGGTATACCTTATGAAAAAATACTTACACAATTTCTAACAACAAAGACTTAATAAAATAAAGAACTTGGAAAAGAGTTAAAAATAAGGCAGACCTTCTGATGTTGTATGAGGAAGTATTTTCTCACTCTCCCAAGAGATTGAGTGAGTTCATTCAGAAAGCTTTTTCATGCTTCATCAACAGATCTGTGACACTTATTTTGTTATCAGCTTTGTGGTTTTCTAAGCTCCAGTGAAAAGGAGAATGTTACAACTGAAATCTCATCATCTTTCATTACAATTTTTGTGCATTATCCTATGTAAGACAATCACTAACCCATAATGCAAGATGTAAATTAATCTAATAAACTAGCCCATCACAGAGCACAAAAATAACAGATCTCTGTCTTATAAACCTAATGTTTGTAAAGTCTGCCAGCATAGGCACTCAGGTCAGATTTCTGTGCTGAGAGTTGTCATGAATTTCCAAGTAGTTGTATAATTAAGCAGAGTCAGCAGTAAAGTTTTGATCATGGTTTGTTTGCTTTATTATTTTTCCTTAATTGCTAAGGTCAGAGTCAAAAAACCTTGTGAGTAGATGTGATATATTTTGCCCTAGAGGTATTCTTTGAAATTGCCCACTGTTTGCCTTTTCCATGTATTTCCTTCCTGACCAAGGGTACTACGGAGGTGTAGTTTAGGATGCTTCCTCAGAAATTCACCCTGCAGTGATTTGGGTTTTTCTTCCGCCTTGAATGATATCAGGGAACTTTAAATCTTGTACTCTTATAGACTGATGAAAGTTTATTTTGCATTTCTACACCTCTTGCCTTGATGTCAATGTTTGAAAGCAAGAAAAAACTCTATTAGCTCAATAGGTTTGAGAATGAAAGATGCCCCAAAACAGATATCTAAACTGGAGTTGAAAACCTTCTAATTACCTGTGCAAGAGCAGAAATTATGCTTCATGAATCATTTAGAACAAGCATGCTTATAATTTGCTTCTTGATTATACTTTTCAGTTGATATGCTGGAAACACCCTCCTTCCTCAGTTCATTTTGTCAGTGATGAGTTTGTCTGTCAGAACCAGAGCAGAGCTGCTCCTTCCTTCCTGGCTCTGAAAGGTTCATCTTTATTGGTTTGATTCTTTACTCATGGCAAATCTGCAGTTTTTTAATGGGAAGGAAACAGGTCATCTTAGATGTTAAAGTGATGCACGACTATATCACTATTGATTTTCAGTGAGCAAGACCTTTAATTTAGCATATTTGTATTTATATGAAGTGAATTTGAACTTTTGCTGTGCTTAATTTGGTGGTGGCCTAATTACACAGTTCAATACAATCTAATAATACAGGACAGTAGAAGATTTTTCTTTGTGATTTAGCTGGCAGCAAACACTAATCTTTCTAGTTGTTATCAGAGAAAGACATCTGAATCTATAGTAGTATTTGTCTTTTCCTGGCACTCAATTCCTGCCTTCTCTGTGTGTCAGAGTTTTGTTTATCGTTTCCGGTTGTTTTGGGCTCCTAACATTCATCTTCATTTCTGTGTTTTTTTCCTTCCCTCTGTGACTCACAGCAATAACCTATTTTCCTCTTAAGTTGGTAAACAACATACTGATGTATATTCTGAATCCGGTGTAKGACATTTCTGTTAGATCAGAAGCATTGACTCAGCTATCTTTAGCTAGCAAGTGGCCAGTTGCTGAGTCACTTTGGCAAATGTCTGTTTTATGGTGAACCCTGATAAATCTGACAGTATTTAAGGAACTCCTGAATAAAATTACTGCTCATTTTGTATGCTTTAAAGGCTGATAGAGGCACAACTGGAGGTAGAAAAAGTATGGTTAAAGAGTGACCCTGATCATTTAAMAGAGTACATTCTATGATATAAAAAAAACCTGGTTGTTATTCCATTGTGAGAAGATACCTAATAAACTGAATTCATTCTTGGCATAGCTACTGAATAGGTAAATCAGTAATAAAATTATCTTGCTTTGCTTTATTACTGTACTTCATATATTTATATAAAAAGTTATGGAGAAATTCCTCACTTGTTTTGCATGTGTGCATATTTTCTTGATTTGTGGTATAGAATGCTATTTCAGACTGCATAAAAACATCCTTTACTAATAAATCTGGACTGCTAATTACTGCAATATGATCTCCCCCCGTTCCTCCTCCTTTTTTTGTCTAGTGACTAAAAAGTGATGAATCCAAGTCATCAGTCATCACTGGCATAAATCTGTTATGGTATCATTTTATATTTCTATTCTGCTGTTTCTGCTGATATGCTTTAGATGAAGGCCTTAATAACAACAGAAATTAAAATAAGGGGAATCACAATGACTTCTAGAGACAGATGGCGTTAATTGATTTCGTTTTTCCCCTTCACTTGCTTTCTTAAACAGGAAGACAATAATCCTTATCAGAACAGAATTTTGCTTGTCACTGATATTTAGAGAGGTTAGTCTTAAAGCTCTGTACATTTTAAGATTGTAAATAGGATAATGTTGTAAGTGTACAACCTTAACACATGAAGATTGGCAGGACTAATCAGATAAGTAAGAATGTGCTTTTTATGCATTTACAATTTCCACTTGCTTTTCTGCCTTTTTTTTTTTTTTTTTTTTTTTTTTTTTTACCACAGGGCCCTATGCTATTATGAACTTAAAGTGATTTAGTTACAGTTAGCCAGATTTTGTGGTAAAGGTGACCTGCTAGGGATGACAAATAAGTTTAAATACAGGAAGGACTATTTTTTCATAAAAAATTAGTTTTTTTATTAAACAAGAATTGGATGTTATGCTTGGATTCAGGATACAAGAACTGGTAGAGTCAATGTAACTGAACTAAGCCAAAGTTGTGCCATGATCCTGCCTTCTTCCTAATTCTTTTTTTCTTCTTTATTAAACAAAGTAAGCATTTCCTAAAGGGAAAATGTAAATTTATACTTGGATGTGTTTCTAAATCTGTGGCTAGATTATTTGGTCTGCTATACCAAGTATTTGGTCTTTCTTTCCTTGCAAATTGGTATTGGAAAGGAAGTGTTGTCTAATGTATATAATGTTGGATATGCAGCAAACAGCCTTTGCTGACATCTGTTCCTCTTGGAAAAGCTTTTTGTTTAAAGGGAGGAAGGTCATCTGATCTCATCCTTCAGAGAATGTGTTGAAAAGCACCTTAGGAAAACTTTGGTATATCACACCATTTCTGAAGCCTTGTACCCTTTCTGAATTACTGTTCATTCCTGGAAGATTTGCAGAACACTTCACAGAGTTTTGCCATTCACACTTCACACACGTTTACCTTTCTGGCTAACTCAGTAACTGCTTTCTTCATYTTCATACCTCTACAATGACACCCCTTCTGGACAAAACTGAAAAGAAATGAAAAAGTGGAAAAAAATAAAAAAAGGTGAAAAGTGATGATGTCTGTCTGAGTGACTAAGCGCAGCAAGGATCACCTAATAAACTACAAAATAGCTGCAGAGCAGTGGAAGTGTCAAGGAGCATCTTATGATTCCTTTTCTAAAGTATGTATCTATGGAATCCCAAGAACAGAAAGCTATTATAGGGTATAAGAAGTATTCTTTTGCAATGAGATACTATGAGGTAAATATAGTAGTGGTCTGGTGAATCCCAGAAATCTCCAATCTTTAGATTTAGATTTTCAGAACTACCTGTAACTTTTCTGGCTACATGTTTTATCTATTCTTAATCTCATAAAAGTGAATGGATATGTAAAATAAATCAGCATCGCTTGACTGAGAGCTAGTGAATGCATATGTTTTGGGGAAGTTAAAGAGCAGTGACTGATTTTGTTTAAAATAGTTAAGTGGATAATCTATCATTTACTTAGTGGTTTCCTTCCACCTTTCTGTTTGTTTGTCTCAAACAGTTGTTTCATCTTGTCTTTCACGTATTTATGTTACACCTTGTGAATTACCTTTGCCAGGAATTGTCATTTATTTTATGTCTGTACAGGGCCTAGCACAAAGAGGGCCCAAGCTTGTCAAATCTCTGGTTGCAAACAGTAATATTAATAATTAAAAATGGCACGGGAAAATTAGATTGAGACTGGAGTTTGTTTGAAATGTGATATTGAATGTAATAAAAGAGAGTCTTTAACATATAAATGGGTTTGAAAAGATACAGAGTAATCAAATTCAACTGCATTTTTTTAGTACTTTTCATGTCATGTCTCCCAAGGTGCTTTACAGCACAATAATCATGATTAACTCTGGATTTAATCAGTGAACTCGTGCAGTAATCCACAAAGAAGGACAATGAGTTAGAAGAGCTTGATGTTGGTGAGGACCCCAGTGACCGTGTTATAATTCGTGAAGAGATGTCAGTGAAATCCATAAAGTCCGGGTGTGACAGAGTTCATGGGTAATCAATTCAGTATTTCAGAGAAACAGTTGGAACAAAAGTCCACAAACGTTTCTTAGATAACTTAATAATCTGAGGATGGGAGGTTTGGGATGGGTGCTTTGTTTTAGGATGATACTGACAAATCATAAAAGGAATTTATACCACATTTTCCGATTCGCTTCAGTTTTGCTTTCATAAATGGTTGTAAGTGCAAATATCTCTCCAACGTGAACTCTGTGAATCGCAAGTACTGGTTTCTTGGCAACCACATCAGGACTTCGCTATTTGCAGCTAGAAAGGAGGGTGCATTTTCAAACAGACTGCAAATTTAAAGGTTTTGATGGCGTTGATGGTAATGGAGGTTTATAGCCTGTGTTTTCATTTTTTTTAATCTTCCATTCTCAGTCCTTAGACCCCTAAGTGCAATACACCATCAATGTGGTGAGTGCCACCACCACAGAATTACCTAGGTTGTGAAAACCTGGGTAGTTTTTCCTGGTTATTAGAAGACAATTTTGGAAATACAAACCTTCCTTTTAAGGATGTTTCATCACCAGGTGAATTAAATAAACTGCTTTTATAGTGTGTTTCAGATGGATAACGATGGGGACTCACTCTCCATGTTACTGAGAGATTATGATGATAGGAGCTGAGGAGACAGTGTTCCTGCATACATGCCTTGGGAGAGGGGGAAGAAGTTTTTCAGATATGGAAGACAAGAGCCTGGAAGGGGTAAAGGGTATTTGATGCAGTGGTATGACCCAACAAATTTCAAGTATAGTTTTCCTCTTCTTTCTACCTCCCTCCTTCATCTCACTGTCTCAAATCTAGGGGAAGTATTCACTATCTTGGATCTCTGTAAAGTACAGAGAAACAGATGGATGTCAGACAGAGTAGGCAATAATCCAGTTGCTAGGGTCCAGATGCCTGATATGCAAGCAGTACAAGTTGAAGTCTTAAATATATTTTTCTCTGCCATTCTATATGCTTTACAAAAATTGGTATTAAAAAGTAATAGTGTGGATGAAGAATTCCTTTTAAGTCTTCTATTATGGTGAACAATTAGAAAGATTTATGTTAAGATTTTATTGCTTTTTGGGCAAATGAAATCTGTGGTTATGAGAACTTTTCCTGATTGTGTAAGATATTGATTCTACTGCAGTTCAGGTGAAGAAAAGAGAAAGGTCAATGAAAGGAGAAAAATGAGACATTTTCATTCTCTTTTTGTGGATGTTGGCACAGGCTCTAGAATGCGTGTTCTAAATGTGTATTGGATCAAGGTTTTAGACTGTGGACTCTTAAGATTAGAGAGAGTTTTTAAATTATACCATGAGGGATTTATACCCTACTTTGGATAAATGCCGGCTAGTACTAATAAAACAGCATAATTGTCATGACTGCAACAAAGTTTTATTATAAAGCTGCTAATTTTGTGACACTGCAATCTAAATGCCCCAGCACGTTTAAGAAATGTAAATGAATTGACCTTCCCATATGTTCAGAGAACAGATAATTTTCCTATAGATAAGGAGCTCACAATAGAAGTTTCTAAAGGAGTTGCCAGGCTTATTGTGGAGTCACAGCTAGGAACCAGGTTTCATTCTTCATTGCCCTGACCAACCTTTCCTCACTCTACCCACCTTTGCTCTCCTTTAGCCCTTTCTTTGGAGTTAGGCCCCTTCAAAGCATGTCTGCTATTTTGATGGCAGTGTTTGGTCCTTTTGTCTTTGTCTCTTTTTTTTAACCTTAACACATTTTTTTCTTCTGTGAAATGGGGAGAGCAGTGTTTATATAACCTTCCAGGGGTTTGGTAGTATTGGCTGGTTCAAAGATGCAGAACTTCTTGAGCCAAGGATCTGGGACTTTACTTATATATCCATACAGAGAAGAAGAAATTAATACCCCCTTCATACCTGGAACTTCTAATGTCTCCCTGGGTTACTGATGGATGCAGCCAATGCATCATGTCTTTCTGAAGCTCACTCTGCATGAAGTCACATCTACCCATATATTTATTATTTATTAAATGAAGTATTTATTATTTTATTTGTTATTATTTTCAGAATCTCTTGACATAATTATTGAATTATGTATGCTTACGGGTATATTAGTTTGTGCAGAGATGAAGATGGTACAGTATAGATTTCAATTTTTAGAGTTAAGTAAAATCTAGCTACATATGAAGAACAACATATCCAGATGAAGTATCTATTATGCTAAAGCAAATGGTGTTACTTTTTACTACTTCCCCCTGGAAAAAGGCCATGTTTTTGAGATAAAATCCAAATTCATCTCAAATGAATTTTTTATATTACTTGCATGTAGCAGGATTCATTTTCTCCATTATCTAATGGATCGTGTTTATTGAATCTGACAAACTCGAGAAACAGAGCTTTCAGATGTGGAAGGCAAACAACTGCCTGCATTTCTTTGGCATCATTGATTTATCAAGACTTTCATCTTGTGCAGATGATTATAGGTTGAGTTTCCATCCCTTCATGAAAAGTTCCATTATCTTTCTTAAATCAAAAACTAGTATTGAGGAAAAAATGGTGTTTAGGAAAACCACCAGAAATATTTTATAAAAATTTTATAGGGATGCTATAGAGTAAATGAGTGGTTATTGCCTTTCTGTTCATTATTTTGATTCAGTGGAGAGGGAGAATATGACTWCTCGAAGGAAAAAATAGTCTTGAATCCTGCTTTTAGCAAGGTCAGTAGCAAAATTTCTGCAGTTCTGCCTTTCAAAGATAGGGATGCTCAGCTGTTTGGACTAAAGAAAGATATTTTCTTCACTTGAGAAGAGATTTTGCATCTGCAGCAGTTCTTCTGGTTGAACTGTCTGTCTGGTAGTGAAAAGACTGATTGCTACCATCACTGTGGGACAGAAACCTACATCTTTTCTCCTGATGCTCTCCTTTCTGAACCCTGTGGAATATCACAGCTCCCTGGCAGGAAAACCGACCTTGTGGCATTGAAATCAATGGGGAGAGTTACCACTGACTTCAGCAGGAGCAGGGTCAAGCCCAGAGTTACGCAATCCTTTTAGCAGATACCTTGAATCCACCACTGTTTTGTTTTATGATTTCTGTCAGCTTTACACATGCCATAGATATGCAGGGCAGTTATGGAGTGCATTTAGGGGCCAGCAGACAACTCTGGGTGGAGAGCAGAGCGGTGGGCAGGTGTGGGCTTGATGAGCAGCAAGGGAAGGCAGCTGTGAGGGAGCCTTTGAAGGGGAATTTGCAACACCTGGGTGGGGGTGGCCTTGTTGGGAGCCGGAAACCGGGTGTGCTCCAGAGAGGTGGTGGTCTGCTGAAGGTCTGCCTTTAAACAACAGCTCTCAGATAGGATTTCTGAGTTTTAGAAGTCGATGATATAGCTCATCTATACAGGTAACAAATAAGACTTATTTGTTTGCCTTTTGGAGTCAGTTTTGCTTATTGTGAGCATACRTATTTGTATGTGTTTGGAAACCTGTTTTATATTTGTGAGCTAGGCAAGGCATAAATCCTTTCCAGGACTACCCTAGAGCGAGGAGATCACTGTGTACTTGAGGGCACAAAAAGTCAAACACAAGCTGGAAAACGTAGAAAAACCTATCCATGTTTCAGATCTAGCAACCCCTTTGGGCAGGGAGCTCTTAGATTGCTTCTTGTCTGTTATTTAGGTATGTTGGGYGCCTGGGAGTCATGGACAGATAACTGTCGTGCCTGCAAAAGGCAGCTCTATTGCATGTTCAGTGATTATATATAATATTTTAAGGTATATTTCACTAGGTTTGCATATTGATTGATTTAGTGCAGCTTGGCTTTTCCATTGGCTCTTCATTGTTAGTAAACTAGAATGAGATTAAGATTTTTGTGTGTTAGGTTACGGAATTCAAATGGACAGTACAGATTGTGAAGGATGTATACTAGGAATTACTTTGGATTTGCTTATCTATTTTTATGCTGGGCAGCAGATATTGCACCCTGTAGTCTATGGATTGATTCTCTCCTGCTTGTTTTATGAAACCCTTTTCATCTGTGAAAAGTGGGTGTAAAAGGCAAGCAGCAAAGTCTTACTCTTAATAGTGCTATGGATGTAAGAAATGATACAAGTTGCAAGACAATACATTGGTAAGCATGGTTCTCTTTTTGTAATGATATCCCCTTTAGAAAACTAGAGGACATATAGTTAGGAGGGTGTTTGGAAAAACTTGACTATGCAATTGCTAAGCTCTAGTACTAGGAAACTAAGACCAAATTTCTTCAAGCACCAGCTGAATCCTATTGTGGTTTATAATTAGGTACACCTCTCTTGCATTTTAACAGACACTTCATTTTTATTCTTCCTCTCCTAGATACCTTATTCATACAAATTACAGGAGTTGGAAGTGAAACGAGGTGTACACTCTGGGGCCTTAATTGCTAACTGTTAGCAAACAGAAGTTTTTTGCATTTACTTATTGCAAAGTCTGCTGAGTAACTGTTTTGTGGTACAGTTTGCTCTTGTTTGGGGAGACTATTTCACATTTTGTGAATGCTAATGGCAGATTTTGAATTACAAGGATTTATTTCAGAGGCTGCAAAACTGTGAGATGTCTATCAGCTGGAAGGGAGCTCAGTGTTCTTAAACTACCAGTGTGTAAATGAACTCTTAGATTGTATTCTTTGAGCTCTGTGAAGTGCTGTAGTGTGCATGTTTCCAGCTGTGAAAGATTACTGTTGATCCCACTAGCTCATCTAGAGAGAAGTTTTTATTTTAACTCGCACTTTGAATGACTTGTTCATGTCTCGATGGTGTACATACATAAATGTAATCCATTGATTACTTTACTTCCTACTATTCATAGGCACTGCTTATACATTGCTTTATCAACCATAAACTTTCATCGCTGTCATCACCAAAAGCTCTTATCTGGAGTGCCGCTAATAATGAGAAAGTTTATACTGTTGTTAACTGTCTCTGGTGTGGTAGAATGGGTTGCTTTACCTCTCAAAAATACATCTGGGAGGCRAAAAAGGGAAAATAATTAAATGAAATGGTGATGTCTACAAGCTGCCCTTGGGAACTCCATCCAAGCCTTAAGCTCCTGGTAAACTGAACCCAGACCTGCTTCAGACCCAGAGCAGAGATTGAAGTAGCTCCTCTACCCTAAAATAAGGAGAAAAAAMCTCAATTAGTTGAAAACCAGTGTGAGCCACGGGTTTCTTCTTACTGCCTCAAGTAAGAATGTGGAGAGGATGCATTCATTCAAAAGTTATAAGGTATGTTAGAGATTTCTGCTTTCACTCTTGAATTCTATGACTTACATCTTCACCAGCAGATATATGCAAAATTTCAAGGTTAAGCATCAGCTGTCACTGAGGCATACCACATTCCAACTAGGACAGTGTATTAACAGTGGATTATTGGATATACTCCAGCACAAGAGGTTAGAACCACCAGAATCATAGAATAGTTTGGATTGGAAGGGACCTTTAAAGGTCATCTAGTCCAACCCCCCTGCCATGGGCAGGGACATCTTCAACTAGATCAGATTGCTTAGAGCCCCGTCCAACCTGACCTTGAATGTTTCCAGGGATGGGGCATCTACCATCTCTCTGGGCAACCTCTTCCAGTGGTTCACCACCCTCAGCATAGAAAATGTCTTCCTTATATCTAGTCTAAATCTACCCTCTTTTAGTTTAAAACCATTCCCCCTTGTCCTGTCGCAATAGGCCCTGCTAAGAAGTTTGTCCCCATCTTTCTTATAAGCCCCCTTTAAGTGCTGAAAGGCTGCAATAAGGTCTCCCCAAAGCCTTCTCTTCTCCAGGCTGAACAACCCCAACTCTCTCAGCCTTTCCTCATAGGAGAGGTGTTCCATCCCCCTGGTCATTTTTGTGGCCCTCCTCTGGACCRGCTCCAACAGGTCCATGTCTTTCCTGTGCTGAGGGCTCCAGAGCTGGAYGCAGTACTGCAGGTGGGGTCTCACCAGAGCAGAGTAGAGGGGCAGAATCACCTCCCTCGACCTGCTGGCCRYGCTTCTTTTGATGCAGCCCAGGATAYGGTTGGCCTTCAGGGCTGCAAGCGCACGTTGCTGGCTCATGTCAGCTTTTCATCCACCAGTACCCCCAAGTCCTTCTTGGCAGGGCTGCTCTCAATCCCTTCATCCCCCAGCCTGTATTGATACTGGGGGTTGCCCCGACCCAGGTGCAGGACCCTGTAATTGGCCTTGTGGAACCTCATGAGGTTCACACGGGCCCGCTTCTCCAGCTTGTCCAGGTCCCTCTGGATGGCATCCCTTCCCTCAGGCGTGTCAACCGCACCACTCAGCTTSGTGTCATCTGCAAACTTGCTGAGGGTGCACTCGATCCCACYGTCTATGTCATTGATGAAGATACTAAACAGAAGCTGTGTCCTGTCCAGAAGCTGTGGCATGACATGCTTGGATGCTTGTATAAACAAGTATTTTGTTTTTCCTACATGCTATGTCAAATAACTTTGAATTTTAATTTAAAAAAAAAAAATTAAAGTTAAATCATATTTTTTAATGTAAATTCATCAGACCTTTTCTTCTGACACTTAACAAGTCAGTCAAAAGTTGAATTCAGTGATGAGCTGTATTCTGAACTGACAGATACCTAAAAATATGATTGATTTCAATCATGGAGCTATGATTTCTCAAGGTTTTCTTGTAACTGCATTATGCATGAGGGAAAAATAATGAAGAGCTCCCTTTGCTTTCTTGAAAAAACAAAACCAGTAGTCAACTCACTATATTCCAAAGAACATAGAAATACATTCTGAAATCTAAATGTTTTAACTGAAAAAATAATTTATGTTTTATATAGAAGTTCTTGTTGAGTTTTTTGAAGATGTATCTATAACAGTCTTAGTACATTTAAGTCTCAGTATACTTAGTATGCTTACACCTTGCAGCTTGTTTCAGCCTTTTAGCAAAAAAAAAAAAAAATTTTTTTTTTTTTTTTTTTAAAATCCAGTTCAGATTGGTTAGTGATGTTTAGTATAGAACTTAGAAGCAGAGGCCTACACATGGAAGCTGACGTTTACGAGGCAAAGATTGATAGCAATTTACCTCATAAGAAGTTTAAGTTCTTGACATAATAGCTTCTTGCAAGTTAATCTTGGAGTGATTTTATGCTTTAGAAGGTGAGAAATGGAACATGCAATGAAGAGCCAGGTGTAGTGTGTGCAGGGGCTGTAAAAGCAGCACCTGTGTTTTACCCTGCTTTGAACTAGCTGGGACTGAGCCTCTCCTTTGTACTTCTCAGCACAGGTGAGAGCTGTGAGAATATTTTGTGTCATGTACAAATGAAGATGGAGATACCATGTACGTTTTCTTGGGTGACCTTCACAAAAAAATTGAAATCACAATCTGGACTTAAGTCTGTGAATCTGTATATGTGAGCTTGAATCACTAGGTTAATTTTGAAACTGGTCCCTGCCCCAGTTTACCACCTCTTGATTTGTGTCATGACACAATTTCAGACTCCACAAACTAGGCCTTTTCAGATGAAATTAAACTGGAAGATGCTCTCCAGGAGCACACCTAAAGCTGATAAGGGACAGTTAGTCCACAGCACTGGATCTGTGCTAGTCCCAAGTAAAACCCTGTAATCCTATTCTGTGAGCACTTGGTCATCAGCACCAGCTGGTTCACAGCTTACAGTGTGAGATCTCCTCACGTTGTGTTAAATTAGTTGCTAATATAGATAAAGCATGGGAATTAATTTATTTTTACTTTTTTTGTGCAGTTGAAAAGGGAAGGGTCATTTGGGACTGAAGTTGAGGGATGGAGAAGTGTGAAGTATCTATTGAGGTGAACTGAAAGCATCAGAATAGAAGTGCTTTTCATCTGAATAAAACTATTTATACTTGGATTTTTATTACTTTAATGAGAATAAATGAAAATCTCACCTTTCCCATTGTTCACAAAGGACAAGGGATGATTATGACAGCACTGCTCCATCAGACAGTAATCAATGAAACATGTAGGGTGCTTTCCTGAGATATGGGAGAAACATCTTTTAATCTCTCCTTTGATGAGACTTGGACATCTCTCTGCTCTTCCAGGAGCAAGGTAAATGCCAGCTTTGTAAGTGATTACAGGAGGGTTTATTTTGCTTTCAGTATTTTCCATAGAGGAGTTCCATTTTGCATACAGTATGTTTGCTAGGCTAAGAAAGTGAGGGAGAATGACCCTGATAATCTGCCCCCAGGTACCAGTCCCTGCTCCAATCTTACAGTGCAAAATGGGGCAGCTCTAGCAAGTTGTGTTGCATGTGTCATGTTCTTAATGATGAAGATTAATCTGAGTGCCAGTTTCAGGACTGTGTTTATAAGAATATTTAAAGAAAATGGTAGCTTAAATTCCATAAGACTAAGCAAATGCAGATGGGGGGCGCGAGGTGAGGCCAGGCCGAAACTCAGTAATTAAGGTTGTGTGAATGTATTGTTTTCATCTTCTCTTCTACTGTTCCACTTTTCCTCTTCATCACATTTTATAGATTCTTTTTAATCTGCCTCCTGGGTGATATATTTTTTTCTGAGAGCTTGTTGTGCCATTGTGACTGTGGGGGATAGTGTGCCATTTCTCCTTTCCTGCCACTATTTATCCACAAAGATGAATTGTGATTCTTGTATGTTTCTAGTTTGAGAGCATGCCAAACCTTTTTATGGTTTGACATGCCTGGTGTCCTTTCGCTGTGGGGCTGGACTATACCTTTTGCAATGCCAAAAAGTTGTTTTCCCTAGGAGAAACAGTAATCCAGCATACTGGAAAAATCACATATGCCCATGCTATTACCATTTTTTTTGTARGTCTTTTGTAAGAGCTTCCATATCTTAAAGTACATGAAAACTGTGAAGGGACTACTAGATGAAAGTAATGTCAATCAAAATGTAAAACTAACCTCACTGGAAGTTACAATAATGGATTTTCATGAATGATGCATTTTTGATGCAGAACTCAATTTTTTTTTGTCTCATAACATAGGATGTTACCAATTATTAAGGAAGTAAAATATGGAGTAGGGATTCCTGGGCAAAGTAATTCAATCTCAATTCCTTTCTTTAAAAGGGTTGCTTTTTTATTTTCTTTTTCTGAGTAGCATTTTTTCTTGCATGAGGCGACTGGGTAACTCAAAGTGTTTTCAGGCTTATGTTTTTTCCGAGGTGAAATAATTCTGTATAGCCAAAAGGGGGAATAGTATACCTCGTTTTGCCTTTTATATGTGCACATAAACAAAGCCACTTATGTTTAAATATATATACACACACACTTATTTATATAAATGTGAAATTTAAGACAATTTTGATGAGAACTTGTAGCATATACAACATAGTATATGTTTCTGCTTTATAATTACATTATGCTCTATGGTAATTACTAGCTAAGAGAAACTTTTCATATTACATTTACCATTTTATCTTGTTTTCCAAAGGATATTTGTTTGTGCTTGCATGTGTATTTCCTCTTCCCTTGTAGTTTCTAGTCTTGCTTAATTTCACCTGAACTTGGCAGGAGGGCAAAATCAAGGAAGAGGTGGCTGGTTTTGGGAGATCCTATTCGTGTCCCCTGCTGTGAAGGAGCCCCCGCATCTGGAGGAGGCGCTCCCTTGTTTTTACCGCAACAGAAGTTCTAGACAGGTGGACAGTCTTGCATGCTTCTTGGCCGTGGAAGCCATTGTATTTGCTGCAACAGTTCATGCTTTAGATTCCAAAATCAGTTRCTGTCAGCACACAAATCCATGGGAAATGACACTTGACTAGTTCTGCTGCTTAAAGAACTACTTTTTATACTTCCCCCCTCCCTGTGAAACCACCATAGAACAGCGGAGACTTACACTTGCTTTCATAAATATGAATTTTAGAAAGTGTGTTCTGTTAAAGCAGTAACTGGACTGCAACATCTGATTTGTACAGACAGCATATCTTCAGTTAATTAAGCTTTTTGGTTGATCATCTTGCTAAATTATTTCATTTCAGAACAATTGGACAACATTACTTGAAGCAATAAAAGCAAATGTGTTAAATGTTGCTCTACTTCAAAAGTTTTTCTAGGATACTTTGAAGTCGTGTGTTGTTGATATCAATTTTTTACAGCTATTCTGTATTTGAACTGCGTGACAGTTTGTCATGGAACTAGATGGAGGGGGTAGAAGCCTCTTGTGGTACTTGATGTGGAATGACATTAGTTAAACTATAAACAAAACAGTTTTTTTCTTTGGAAGGGAAATGTAGCTGGAGAAATAGTCTGCATTTATAATAAAGATGATTTACTACTATTTTGTAGTGGGCTGGGTTGAAGGGAATGAAGTTTTTAACTTTTTGGAAGCCATTCAAGGAATAAGCATTTCTGTAGTACTGATGTATTATTCAAGCCAGGGAAAGGCTAACCTCCTCATAAAGCAGTAGGGGAGATACTGAGCTTCTTATCATTTCATGGAACAATGTATGAGGCAGATTACAAATGTTTTGGAGTGCTAGAGATTCTTGGATGCTGAATTGTTTAATAAAGTACTCATGAGTTTAACAGAGCCTTGAATGTAAAACATCCAGCTGTTATATGCTGTGAACTGGCATGTTCCAAGTACCTGCAAGCTGTATTTAGAGTTAGTGCTTTATGTGCAACACATTAAGTCCTGGATTATAATACTGGAAGCTGARTTGTAATGTTCTGCATAACTCCTGTGTTCTTGGGGAGTGAATATTGAGAAATAGATAATTACAGTTTTTCAACTATGATAGGTCTCTGACAGTAATTGTGGAAAGAAGCGAACCAAATACTAATATTTGATGTGTGGTCTGGTCTGAAGGAGCCAAGGGTTGTTTCGGATACTACCAGAATTGTGTGTTTACATTTATGTGGTCCCTCAGCAGTCGCCATGGAAGATCCTGGCTTTGCAAAGAGTTGAGCACTTAGACTATGGTTCTGAAAAGTGTTTATCGTGCTTCAGACAGAACACGCTGATATCTGAGTGTGCGATTATATACAGTTATATCACTGTCTTTTGATAAGGTGGTGAATAACCTGTAACATGTGATTGTCATTTTTGTTCAAGGAATATAAATAATGTGAATCTAATTGGGCCTTTTGGGTAATGAATTTACAGGGTTATGCGCTTAAATCTTATTCCTGTTCTTTAAACTGAATGAGGTATGTTTTGGTAGATTGAAGACCTCATGCACAGTGCCCTCCAGGATAGTCCATGTGGTATTTGTCCAGCCGCTGAGCAGGCATGCAAGTCATGACCTTGTGTGAAGTCAATAGGATCCTCACATCTCTGAGCCTACTGTTTGTCTAGCTATCTTTTTGAAGCTTTCCCGAGGAAAGGAGACACAAGTGGAAGGATGATAAAGGAGGATGGGGAAATGAGCAAGTACTATATCAGGGGTTTGCATCAAAAAATGCAATTCTGAACTTGCTCCAAACTTGTTTTAAAAGTTAGCCATATCTTCCTCTCCCTTTTCTTTCTTGATTCTGCTGGTCATATGAACCAAGGAGGGAAAAGCTACATCCTTTTTTTGAGCCAAAAGCTATAGAGATTGGCTTGAGGTAGCTTTGCCAGGCTAATGTGTTACCTTGTTTGGCGTATGGATTCATGAAACTGAGACAGAGAAGACTTGGTTGGAAAAAAATCTTGAATTTCTAAATATAGTTGTCACTTATATCTTCTATATCTGCTCTTTACCACCCAATTTCCATGTGAGTGGAGAGCAGTGCTTGACTACCTTGCAAATATTTGTGCTTTGCTGATTATTCTTTTCAAGATACTTGTTCCTTACCTGGGTATGCCAGGACCTTTGTATGCTTTGTTTTGGTTTTTAACAGTGGTTATGTTATATATTTTTATTAGAGATTTGACTTCTCTTTTACTTTTTTTTTTAAAAATATCTCTCTAAACTGGAAATAGCTTCATATATATATATAAAAATTTCTTCAATAGCTTGTGTTGCAGTAAGTGACTGCTCTTCTAGCAGTATGTTTGCTTGTATGAAAGTTGGTCCAGCTTCCTGCTCTTGCAGTTGTCACAAAACTCCATTTGTGTGAATGTTATTGGCCTATCTTTGGTATAAAGAAAGCAAAGAATACATTTACATATAGCGTAGTTCTTTTTCAAATGCTGAGTCTATTTTCTTTTGTTGGGAAAAATCTATCCTTTAAAACTACTGTGCTTGATTAGAGATGTATGGCATGGGTTAAGCTATTCAATTTAATTTGAAAATACAGCTTCTGAGAATTGTCTGCAGCTTACTGAAAAATGGTTCTTAAGTCCTTTGTTTGAAAGATAAATATAAGGGTAAGTTAGTACAGCTTTTTTTTTTTTTTTTTTTTTTTTTAAGGTAATATTTACAGTAAGTGCTATTTCCCCTATTTAAAAACAAGACACTTTTAGTATCTTTACACTTGTTGAACTCTTTTTTTAAAAGATAGAGATGAATGTTGTAAAAGATAGAGGTGAATGCTACCTTAGTAAAATAAGGTAGCTGGGATTTTAAAACCAAGGAAGCTAATAAGATAAAAGCATAATTTTCAACTACAAAGATTTGTTCTTCAAGATAAAGTAAGTATCTTAAACTGATCTGGAGACTACATGTTATTAATAGTAAAATATTTATTAAAAAACTGTAAAGCCCTCTGAGGAAAATGTATGAGTCAAAGATCCTAATCTATCGGTGTAGCTTAGAGCTGGTTTGATCAAATTTGAATCTCAGTAGTGGTACTTTATTCTTATTAAGCTGCATAAAGTATATTTATTTGAAGCACAGTAGTTCTTCCTTGGTATTTGTCCTCCCTCCCCCATAAATAACCTTAGTCACTTAGTTTAAGTATTTTAAATACCAAAGCAAGAGGAAAAAAAGAGATAAACCATTCTAAATACCAGAACAAAGATATTTTGGGTTTGTGTGGCTTTTTTTGTTACTAAGTATGAATTTTCTTCTGCATGACAGGAATAATGTGCAGTAGTTTACGGCATTAAAAAGCTTAAAATTTACCTATAATGTTAGGGGTTCAAACTTTTTGTTAAATTTCTAATTCTCCAGAAATTCTTGCTTACCAATTAAAAACTATTTGTTAAACAAAATGTTTGTTCTAAAGTTGTTTCTAATTTGAACTATATACTTAGAATGAATTTTAATGTTGGTGTCATATCATATAACATAGAYTTTACATGGATTCAGAAGTGTCCAAAGGTATCTTGAATGATTAAACACTGTGTCATACCACGCTGTAATGTATTCCCTATAAGCAGCCTCTTTTATAGAATGAAGGAGTTGAAATATTCTACAAGTTTTTTTCTGTTTGTTTTTAATCTGGTCATTTTCTTGTTCCCTGCTACCTATAAAACCTCTTTTCCTTAATAACTGGACTCCAAGGGAGGGGAAAATGAAAACTTATAAATTTTAAAACATCTCATAAAAGTGATCTAAAACAGCCTCATGATCTATAAAAATGTTACAGATTGTAAATCATGTATCTGGGGACCTTCCAGAGCTAGATGCAAGTGCTGCTTATTGGGCAGTTCTCATTTATAATTGTGTGGGGTTTTGTGATGCTAAAGCTGTAACCTGTAAGTGGAGCAAGACTGAATGTGATCTTTTTGGAGCTGAGAACAGTATTTATTTATTTTCAAATCTAGGGCTGGAGCAATGGACAAGAATTAAACATTGGGATAAACAAACATTGTAAAAATCTGTGAATCTTTTCAGGGATTAGGAGTGTTAGAGATGTTGGTATGAATATTGCCTCCGTCGGATGGTATATATGCAGAAATAAGTGTTATGAATGTTAACAGAAGCGTAAATGTTTCAACTCCATCAGACTTAGGATTCTTGCCTTTTGGTTTCTTCCTCTGTTGGTTTAATAGAAACTCCTGCTCTCACTTGCAACAATAGAAGCTGATATTTTCTTTGCAATTATTAGGTCCACTAGCCCTATTTCCTTTTACTTATAAGGTGTTACTTGTTAATTTCTTGCTTTATTAGTTTTATTGCATTAACTTTTGCCTTCTGTAAAAAGGTCTTGATTAACCAATGGGAAAATCATAACCTGCAAAGCAGATATAGGTGTCTCAAAGTTTTGTCAATGAGCTGCCTCAGCCCTTGGGGAATCACTGCAGGAGAGATGAAGTCACTTACTTGCTGGAGCCTCTCGGTCTTTAGCCTCTCTCTGGAGAGCTGATATGATGAGGGTGCTTTTCTATACGTTTGTGCTCAGAGCAGTTGAATGCAATCAACCACCCCTTCCAGACATGTCAGAGTAGCCTCTAGAGATCGAAGTTAGTGAAATTCTGCTAGGTGTCAGAGCTTGAGATCATTTAGCAGCTCAGAAGATCAGGCATCAGATGGTAATAAGCTTTGTGCAGTGTTGACTTGGACAAAATTCAAACTAGTGACCTATAGCAAAAAAAAAATTGCTTTTTTTGTAGAATTTGTACTGCCAATTTTTTTTTTTTTTTTTTTAAAGCTTGGCAATCCTGCTGTCACTATTTGTTTTTGCACTTCAGGAACAGCGATGATCTTCCCCTCGTGTGTGTGATGCAGGAAGGGAACAAGGCATGCAAAATTAGTGGCAGTGCTCTCCAGGACAACATCACTGTCTCTTTTTGGACAGAAAAACTAAAGCTTGAGATGATTAGAGATTACGTGCAATTCAAATCAGTCAAGTCTTTGTTAGTTTGAAAAGATCTTGTATTTTTCAGAAGTCTGTATCTATGTAAGTTGGTAGGGATTTCTGATCATTAATCAATGGAGATTATATGGTGATGGAGAATAAATTTTCATTTTGACAGGCTTTCATATGACAAATTGCAAAAGATTGTCACTCTGAGGGGTGGTGGGGGAAAATGGGTGGGAGTGAAAGAGGAAGGAGTCTGGATGTATGTGAAATCCTACGGTTCTCACTACTGGGTGCACTTACAATGTCATTGTTATCTAAGATAAAAAGGATACTAAAGAAAAAGGGACACTTCTCTGTTGTGCACTCTGAAAATACCCATAGGAGGTTCTAGTTCCCTCTCAGTACAATAGCAATAGGTTTTAAGCTGATTTAGACAAGCGAGTTTAATTTCAGTTGTTCAAGAAGATTTTTAGTCCTTGCTTGTTAGGGGACAGGAGGGCCACACGGAATTCACAGGTCTCTCTCCAATTTTATTTTCCAAGAAGAAAACTGATTCTGTGCTAGCAAGTTCTTGGCCTTAACTCACAACTGCTAATTATCCCAGCCAACTCTGCTGTCCCGTTCCTTTGGCTGAACGTCCGAGGGATCACTTGTCGGCTGTGGACGGGCCTCCCCAGCCCGTGTGCTGAAGATGACGCTGACCTGAAGTAACTAGCTCAGAAATTCTTTGGCTGTTTGTGGTGTTGCTCTTTCCACCTAGAATGGGGGTTGTGCGATGGGTTGTACTCTAGACCTATCACTGTGACACAATACAAGTTTGTTGCTTTTCTTTTTTTTYTTTTTTCTTTTTTTATTTTTAGTCAGAACAAGAGTTGGCGTATATAAGTACTCTTGTATATAGTTAAATAACTACTTATATAAGTAAAGTAGTTTCTATTGAAAGGAGTCTTCTGTTGACATCATGGGAAAATGAAGTGTAAGGGTAGTAATTTAAAGGACTATACAACAGGATTGTATCTTGATATTATGCTCAGAAAAATGTAGAATTCTGGGGTTTTTCCTCCTTCTGCTATGATTTAAACAATAGTAGTCTCACTTGGTTTTCATTGCAAGCCTGTTCCTGAATGATAGTCTTCATCAGATTTCCACCCAAAACTCCCTTTGGCTTTTGGTGATCTAATCTATTCCTGCAGTGAATCAGCCAGTTATGACTAATTTAGATTTAAAAAAATTCAGGGGATTGGTTGGATGAAAAGCTGAGCTCCCCATTTCCAAACGTATTGTTACCTCATATAGAGAACATTGGTTCAAAAATGGCTATTGCAGCACACTTTTCATTGATATGCACCTGTGCCAGTTACTGAAATGTGACACAAAGGCTCTTCCTGTAATAAAGAATTCATTTTTTTGATGGATTTTGCCTTTTGGAAATAGACTGTCTATTCTCACATCCATGCTGGTGATGGTTCAGAACAGGAATATGCTTTATTTTCATCTCATAGAGAATACTGAAGAATACTGAGCTGATGAAAGTACCAGTACCTGTATCAGTTATTTTTTCATTGATGTGACAAAGCTGCATGCCCAGTTGCAAGCACAGGGAGACAGACAAGCCAAAAAGGTTAATTACTTCTCATTTTCTTACCCTTATGTTTATTTGAAATGCTCATCTCTTTCAGTGCCTGAAGGTGGCCAATTAATCTTATGTACTTTTGTTTCTACCAAAAGAATGGCTGTGGTGCGTCTCGCTGTTCTTTATAAAGGCGTGAAAAGTTCTGTACTGAGAATAGCAAAAAGAATAGAAAACCATTTTGCTTTCAGAAGCCTTTTTGAGGGGCTGTTTAAAGCTAAAACTTGTAGTGAATTTGGCATGAAAGTTCTTCTATCAGGAAGATTGTGGGTTATGTTTGGAGAGAACCATGGTCTCTACCTTTCTTCCAAGTACAGTCATTTCATTCCCTGCAAGTTGTGTTCAGAGGTAAGGCTTTCAAATAGAAACCCAACACCAGGGAGCCAAACCACCTCCCTTAGTACAATGTCTGTACTTCCCAGCTTCTCTGTTGTTAAATGATTTGCATCGCAGTGGATTTGTCACTGCATGCTCTGACTCTTCCCTGGCTGTATGGAACAGGTGATGGAGCTCTGCCTGCTATTGTACTATTTATTTTCATAGCTCCATAAAAAATAGGATAAATCAGTGTGAGTTTCTACTGTGGTGCCCTTAAATCTAAAGCAAGCCAAAGGTTTGTTTTTTATGCTTATTGTCCTCTCTTGTATTTTCTGTCATCTCAAAATATTTTCTTTGAGAAGCTATGTGGATACAAAAAATTGTCTAACAGCAATTCTTCCTGACTTCTGCAGTAGTTGTTAACTATTATTTTATGTCTACTACATCAGAAACAAAAATAACTTATTAAAACAAGTGTAAGAAAATCTTTTCTCTCTCTTTTTTTTTAAATTCCTCATCCTCTTTTTTTTNTTTTTTTTTTAAATTCCCTGCCGCAGAGTAGTGTTAGAGTTGCTCAATATTCAGTTTCACTGTCTGAAAGTTGCCTCTTGGTTGGCAAAGAATCAGTAATATATCAGGAAATTTATGTTGAAAGGATGTCAGCATGAAGTCACCATGCAGAAAATAGAATCAGAAGTCCAGGAAGTTTAATTATTAGAAATGGTGTCTGGCAGATAAAGGGAAAGTACTTTAGAGTTGGACCTAAAGATTTGTGCAAAGGGATCTTTCTGTGATCTTCATAAAATAATCAGATTTTAAAATATTTTCAGAATTCTTCCTTTTTTTTTTTTTCATAGGAGACCTCTTTATTCCTGTTATTCTATCTTTTCCTTTGCAGTTAAGAAGTATTATAGTATTATTCAGAGCCACTGATGATGCCTCATTTAGGACATCTCCATGTCCTAAAAAGTGTAAAGGCTAAAAGGCATAGCTGTAACAATACTGTGCCAGTGATGTGGTGTTGAAAAGAAAAAAGCAAGAGAAGAAAAATAATAAAATGAGTTTTTGATGCAGCTGCAATGCCTTTAACAGGTAATCTAAGCAGTTGTCTCCATGTATCTTACAGTTTACCTTAAATTCATTGAAGGGAACTCCCCAACTAGCTGGTTACTCATAGAAAGCGTTTTTGGTCAACTATTACAAAGAAATTTTGCGAAAAGAGAAGTTTTGTGACGCTCTGAGTGATTCTAGTGAAGCCTCCCTGGATTCATAGACCTGTTCCTAAATCTGTCAATTGATGTTGCATCATTTATTTTCTCACTGGGAAGGAATGATTTCAGGTGAGGGAATGCTGAACTGCTAACATGCAAGTATCTGGGAAATGTGGCTTACTCTTCTTTGAATAAAATGGAAGGCTATGTCTTCAAAATTGAGAAACATACTGTATGGCTACTCACTTCACAAGATGGAGGATATGCTTTGTAGGTTTTTTCATGTTTATCCTGGAGGAAGGATGTGGTGATAGCGTGACTGTATTGGGCACAGGTGGTTTTCAGTAGTTCTCAAATAAGCAGTGTGCTGGTAGGTGAGAGGGTCTGGAAAGGTTTTTGTGAAATATGTATGGAGTAAAAAGCTATTTATTTTCAAGCATAATATGACCTGGAAAAAAAGCAGAATATTTCCAAATACAATTTTGCTAGGCTTTGTTTCTTGCCTCACTTTTGGAAAGCATTTGTTTGTCTCATGTTGCGATGCAGTATACCATGTAACGGGAGAGTTGGAAAACAGGCTGTTTCCTCCATTCTTTTACATTATTCGGTTTGATATGTATTTCTCCTTTGTTATTGCGCTTTGACAGTTTAATCTGTTAAAGCCTTCCATTAATAAATTCCATTTATTGGAGTTACAATATTATGGTAGTGAGAAGTGGTTGAGGTAGTTTAGCAAGTAGAATACCAGACATGGACTCAGGAGGTCTTTTCAGCTTTGTCCCTGCTTCTTTCACTCTCCGGGGCATACCCAGTTTGCTTTGCCACTGCTCATTTTCTTCCTCTTCAGAGCAGGGTTGTTAATACTGTTTTAAACTGCTTCAAGATCTGTTTGTGTAATCTCATACCATGAGATTCCCCCCCCCAAAAGTTGCAGTTCAATGGCTTTTTCTATTGTTATTTTTTTAAAAAAAGACTGGAGTTGTTACAGCTTTTTTGATTGCTTTCCCTTTCCAGCCAGGTCATTTCCCTGGACCTGAATTTGACCCATGGCCTAGAAGAAACTTGAATAAGCAGTGCTAAGAATTAATGATTTCTCTACTTACCAAGTTGTGATGAATGCCCTTCCTTACAAGGCTTGAAAAATACCTAATTTTTAAAATAATTCTCCTTGGATATTTTTGTGCTTATTCTGCAGTAGAGGTTAAGATTTGAAAAGCAAGACTTCTCACGCCCTTTCTTCCTGCAGACCTCTGGTTCTCGGAGTACAGAGCTGGTCTTTACTGGACAGGATTTAGATTGGATAAAATGAAGCTGATGGTGAGTGGTGAAAGATTTCTGTATAAAATAGTAAAAGAAGTGGTAAGAGCATTCACGTGATACAGGGTATCATCAGCCTCACTGGTAAAGGATAGCGCTAGCCAAATGAATGAAGAATGGGAACTGCATCAAATCTTGCAAATGAAGTTTATGAAAAAGAGGAATGATAGTTTATTTAAGCCTCCTAAAGTTGAAAATGTACACATTTCCATTTTAAGCCTGTTACAATTGTGTGTAAGTTAGCATGCAGAAGTCAGTACATATTTATTGTATAGCTCTTCAACGCCAGTACGTTTTAAATTGCCATTTAAAACACACTAATTATCGTATTCAGCTTTAATTAATGTAAAGTCATACATATTTGAAACACGATCTACACATTTTTCAGAGTGTAATGATTACAAAGTTATTTTTCTGGGCATTTCAAATGTTAGTTATGAAAGTAAGATTCAGTATAGTTTTTTTGCTTTTTATAAGAACTTGTTCTTGACCCATCACTCCTCTCTGTCTTCCCTATCATACAGTAGGATTTGTAAATCTGAAAAACCAAGATTGAATTTTTAAGTTCTGCTACTCTGAAACACTGCCAGCCTGTACTCAGTAATCCCAGAAGAATTAAGAAAAAAGGGGATGGACCGTGTCACATTCATTCACATCATCTTAGCTTGTCATCGGGTCACAGGCTAAAGGGAACAATTGCATAACTACTAAGGCAGAGAGAGAGGCACTGTTATTAAGGAACTGCGAATCAAACAGGCTGCTCAAGTATATATGTGTGCAGCCCTTGGGACAATGCTAATCACCAAGATCTCCGCATGCTGAAGGTCTTAAGTTGTGGATTCTGTGCACACTGAAGTCACTATGGTACCACATTAATACTTTTTTTTTTTTCCCAAATTATACTTTAATGGAGTCAGAAGGGAAATCCTTAGATATAGACATTGATGTGAAACTCTTCAGCAGGACTGTATAGGTTGAAAATGTGCTCTGCAGTGAGGAAGCAATGCCACTCCTGTTGGAGACCCTCTTATGTCTCCTTTACTCCATGAAGCATGACCCCAACCCTGTGCACTCTTACCTGCTTACCTACTGTACACTTCACTTTCCAAGACCTGAGCATGCATCTTTACCTTGAAGAGCACAGCTTGGTATCTGGATGCTGTTGAAGCGGGGAAAGGTGGAAGGAGACTTTGGTCTTGCGCCTTATGAGGTTTCATGTACCTTCTGGCCATGCTGATGTGCAGACAAGAAGCCACTTGATGCAATTATGCAAGCACTGTGCTCAAGGTGGATCGGCTGCAGCCTCGTAGTAGGGCGGCAGGAGGGCTGGACTGGGAGCTCTAGGGGCAAAGATGCCCCACAAGCTTCAGACTGCTTTTTGTCAGGGTTGGCCTTGCTTGTTGCATTCATTCATAAGCTTTCAGGTGTCTAACTGAATTAGTTAGAAGAAACAAAACTGTGGAGACCCCCTGGGAGAAAGGGAAGGGAATCTCATTGCAACCCTGAACTCTAATTATTTGCATCTATGCTACTGTGAACTTCCAGATGGCATGTTGCTCTGTTTTTTTCCAGTGCAATGCACCCTTTGGGGAATTTTCTGAGGAAGAATGAAACATATTTGAATCTGCATTCCATTCTAGTACCCTGCAAATGCCTTGTAAGGAAGACTCCCTTGTCTAGCAAAAAGCATCTGTGAATTAAGAGCAACTTGGGTTAGGAGTCCACATGCCAAATTAACTTAGTTTCATTCAGCGGCCCCAACAGATTTTATTTAGCAGGCAGTATGTTCCATGTTTGGATGATCTGCTGACATCATGTGCTTCCTTCCTCTAAATCTTCCAGGATGAATACTGGGATTTTATCATCCATTGAACACATACATACATTTACTCTTTCTAACCTACTAATGCAAGATGGAACTCACCTATTTTAGCTAAACCAGCTCTTGACATGCATACACACCAAGTGTTCATCATAAATACTTTCTCTGAAGAGTCCAAGACACAGAACATATACCAGCATTCATATTTACAAACCTTCAGGCTCTTACTGCAAAATGTTATATATTATGGAACAAGTCTCCTGCTATTTCATGTATTTTCAATTGTGATTTCCTTGTTTAAGCTTCCTTTCCCCCAACCTTTCTACTTGCTTTAGTTTTTTTCCTTCAAGCTTTCCAGATACTTTTTGTGCTTATTTCCCCATATAAAGACACAATCTGCATGATATCACAACTGGTGATGAAGTTGTAGCTAATTGTGATCTCATAAATAGGAAATTTAGATTTTTAATTTTTTTTTTTTAATGGAAAAGGAATTTATGTCCTAGTTGCTCCTTAGCAACAAATAACCTGTTTTCATCTGTCATATATGAAAAGAAAATGGAAAAATATGGGAAATAGTGGCAGCYCTTATCTGCAGGCATATCTCCATTGATTGCTTTTTTGGTTTATGATTTGAAACCAACAGGCTCTATAAGAATTTTCATTCCAAGAAAAATACATGTACAACATTTGCACTCCATAGGTGAAACCCTTAATTGCCAGATATGACTGGTTGCTATCACACTCTTGTAGAGCTGGTTCGCCAGCCATAAAGCGCTCTCCTTTGAACAGAGGCAGTTAAGATTGGCATAGTTGTGCTGAGTCTAACTTTCTCTGATGTGCTTTCCTGTCTGCTTACAGTAGCTGCAGTGATACTTGATTGAAAATTTGAAAGAATAATTTATTTCAGGTCAGTGTAGCTTTTAGTTTCCTTTACTGGAGTTGGTTCTCTGCTTTAAAAGGGCTGAGACCAATATGTTTGTTTTATAATAATACTCGAGGAAGAGAATTCACCTTTTTGTGAGAGAGGATTTCTAACCCATGTAGTGCCTGAGCAATGGAATTACAAAATTGGAATTATTGTCTGACTAGCAAAGGGATAAATCCAATTTAAAATAGGGGATTTGTGCTTGTCCAGCTGTACATCTACTCTAGGACTACCAGTTACTCTGTCAAGTAGCAGGCTTCTTAATGATTTGAGAAAGATGTTTTCATGGTAGGGATTGCACTCTAACTGTCCTGTTTTTCAATATGTACATTTATATCTTCATTTCCACAATGCAGATAATTTCCATTTAAAACAATCAAACCCCCCGTCACCTTTCAAGGTAAGGTCTTGTCATGAAGACGAAAAACCCTCTGTTGGTGTGAAGTTACTTTGAATGATGCTGGAATGGAATTGTAAGAATGTGAGAATTCTTGCTTTCACTCCCAATCTCCTTGAATTTTAACAGGCATACAATGCCCTTGAAAATCAGCCCAGCCCCAATAGTTTAGGACCGCCTCTTGGGTAATCTAACTTATTAGAGCAAAACCTAATGCTTGTATGTTGCTTGAGTCATGTACACTATAATGTGGGAACTATAGATGAGAGGTTGAAGTTGAGTTCTGTTTTCACTTGGGACCAAACAAAAAGCTTTCTTCTTTCCTATGCCAGGAAGGAGCTGAAAAAGTGTACTGTATGAGCAGAAGGTGAGGGTGTGAAACATCCTCATTACTGTTGAGATGGACATAGTCTCCCAGTGGGGATGTATAATAAAATTCTTGTATGTAGGATGCAGTAGGTACACAAAGATTTGTCTTTTCTGAAAGTGTCTGCTGAGAAATACATGTGGAAGTAGAAAAAAAGACCAAACACTCTTCTGTCTCATCTTCCTCTGTTTTGTGCAGGAAGGCTGAACAACTGTGCCTTTGGGAAAAGGGTAACGTTTCCACAGCTCAACCTTGCAGTTACTGGGCCAGCCTGTGGTCTGTTGGGGTTGTGGCTTTACGTATTTACCACACCCATGTTTGTCCTGTGGTTCTGATCTCCCTTAGGGAAGGGCTAGCAAAGTCCTCCTAGCTCAGGAAGTTGAAACTATGTTGTAGCTGTTGCTTTGTACGTACAAGTAGACTAGAAAGGAAGGGACAAACTTCTCTGTACCTATTTCCCATCTCCTGCTGTCCCCTTCTCCCTTCTCCCCCCCACCTTTATTTATTTATTTATTTTTTACAGAAGCAGTTGAACTCTGGCCTCATGCCAGTGGGTACTGAATAAAATGAAAACCCTCAAACATGTTTGCAAATATATTGGTGAAGATTGGCTGATGCTTTGCTCTCTGTGTCATTTATATTGGGACCCATGAGGGTTGATCTGGTTAGGTGACAGTCTATTTTTATTTTATGCATTTTTGTCTGTGGGTCTTGTGACCAACTGCGGAACATTAATTTAAAGGAAATCTTATAACCTGTGATGTAAACTATGTATATTTTTCAAAGTTATAATTGAAATGGAGGATGAATGATTAGAAGTAATATCTACTACCAAAAAGTTTGTCTTCCTAGTTCCTTATGCACTAAGCTATGGTAGAAGTGCAAGAAGCTGGAAGACCCTCTTGCCCAGCCTCACTTGATCAACAGTAGTAAGACACAGCATTGAGTGGCTCTAGGTGTGGCCAGCTATTTCCTTCAATCCTAGCTAGACACAGCAGCGGTTCATATCCTCACTGGTGGAATTGGGAGCAGTGAAGGTTTCTCCCTGAGTGTCAGCAGTGTACTGTAAAAATGACTTTTTTTTTTTTGACCCACTAACATCTGGTGACTGTGTTTTCCCATGTGTAACTTTCACACAAAATCGTGTGCCACTCTGTTGGGGATAAACACTTCTGGTTTTGAGACACTTCATAGGAATGAGTAAATCTTGCAGTTTTCATTTTATATAGATCATAGAAACCAGACTTGCAGGTGCGTTTCCAGACTTCAGAAACAAGCCAGCAGGTACACTATGGTGTCTGTATTCTATAGACTTTCTACTCTGTCTGTGAAGCACCAAGGGCACCTGTGGCATCGCATGCAGAACAAATGTGCCATAGAAAGCACTTTGTAAATGAAATTACATGCCTCTTCCAGTTGCTTGTACTGAGGAAGAATTTGGGATAGCTAACTAGGAAAGAAAAAATTGTTCCTTGTTTGATTTGTATGCCATCCCAAGCAGGGTTCTGCATATAAACAAGCATTACTGCATAATTACAAGATAAAATGCATGAAAACTTTGAAAATATATAATGCTGTTCTTTATTAGATCAAAGTACTAGGAATTTTTTTTAATAGCATGTTACTTTTGCTATCATTCACACAGAACACTTCAATTAATTTTTGCTAAGTTTTATGCATAGTCCATGGAAGAAATCTGCTTTAAAAACTGCCTGCAGTTATCAATACTCATCCRTTTTATTTTGGCTGTGGTGACTAATGCTTTTGCTTACTTGTCTATGCAGCGCTTAAGGAAAGGCCACAGTTCTTAATCAAGATTCTAAGTCTTATCTCAATACACATAATTCAGTAATTATTAAAATGATTTCCTTCCTGCCTCATCTATTTGTTACTGTAATTCACACTTAATAATTTGAGAGGTTGAGAGCTGTTGGCAGAAAGTCAGTGTTTACATGTATTAATTTACTAGTTTATTATTGGTGTTCTGTGAATTGCAGTAGTCAGTTCTACCCCTTCTATCATGGATTTATAATCAAAATATAAAAATTAGTACCTAGTTACAGACATAGATATTCAAGAAATCAATGAGATGATACAGCATAAACAGTAGTATTAGGGTGCCAACCATCTGACTGGATAAGCCAACCAGAATTAAAGAAAAGTATTGTGGGAGAGGCCGTTAAGTAGTAAGCCAAGTCCTTACAAATCATATTATTTTATATGAAAAGAGGTGGATATTTTTAATGCTTCATTTATGGTTTGAACCTCCAGCTTCTGGTTTCATTGGCCATGGGGGAGGGAGAATGTATTGGCTCAAACCTCTTGAACACTATAAAATCACCACCACCCCCTCCCCGCCTTTTAATTTCAAACTGAAGCATCCTTGTGGAGCTTAGTGTGGATGAGGTTTTCCTCTGCTCTAGGAAATAACTGCTGCTGGAATAACTCTGTGCTGAATGCATGGATTGTAAAATATACACAGACTATGTCTCTTTTAAAACTTAAGAGTAGCCTTCTGTGGTCTGTGTAGCTCACACCATGTTTTTCTGTTRCTGTTGCTATGCTCAGCTATACCTGCAACAAATAGCAGAATTGAGACTAGCATGAATGCCTTGCACATATGAATAGAAAAAAATTGTCCTGTGTAAAATAAAAAAACCCAACCAACCCCTTGACATCTCCTCTCCTCCTCTCATACTCTAAACTGCAAGCCAACCCCCCTCAGGTTTGACTTGGAAGTAATTTAGCTCCATCTGGCTATGGAGGTCATGTGAATCAGTCTCAGTGTTGGAACAGGTTGAATCCTTGAATTTGGAAACTGCTACTTGAAAGTATTTAAAAAGAAAATCAAATACAAATGCTGCACTGTAGTTGTCATCCTGTGTTGTAATTGGTGTAATGAACCTTTTAAAAATTGCATATTCTACCCAACATCTGTTATTGTGGTAATTATTTTGGAGGCTTTTTTTAAACACTGAGGTGTCAACAGTTAGAAATCCTAGGGTCCTGCTTGTGAGTCCAGAACTGTAACACTTCCAGTAGTCGTGTGGCGCTCAAGCAGGCTGCAACTCTGGGATGGAAAAAAGAGTTGTGTTAACCAGGTGGTGTCTGGAGGTAAATATTTCAAACTGTTTAGATTAGATTAATTTGAAATTAAAATCCAGATTTTGTAGGTGTACACAAGTTCCCCAATCCTTCTGATTGTGAGGTGCAAGCAATTTAAACAGTTTCCTGTGAAAAGTTTTCTTTTTTTTCCCAATATTGGGTCTTGCTCAAACTATGTACACTCAGAGTTTCTAACATATATAGCAGAAATGAGATTATCCAAACCATTTAAAAATACACAGGTTTAATTAGAAATTTTTGCAAAGATGAAAGGGCATTTGTAGCTTATCTTAACTAAACTTCTGTTTATTTTCCCATAGTATAAAGCAGTACAGGACAGTATTGCTGATGTATATATGTGATCAGGTGCTGCATTAAAGAATTCGGGGACTTCCATGGTGTTACTACTAGCACAACAAGGTGGTGGACCCAGTTATAATCCGAGTGGAGAAAATCTGCAAAACCCCAAAATATTTCAAAACCTTTGGATCCAAAGGAAACCAAGAGACCTAGGAGAAGAACTGACTATTATGGTCTGTGCTTTCCAAATCTTCTCTCTTAAGAAGAGTTGATGGGTTGATGAGATTATTATAGGGTAGAACATGGAATAGTGTTCACTTAAAAAGGTTTGAACAGTTTTCTTTAGCTTGCTTAGAAAGACCCTTGGGCTTCTGGAGTATATCGTTAGGTGCTGGGCTGGCCAAGGGGTGCAAAGTTTTCCTAATTCCCACCTTGAAAGATACTATTTTCCAAACAGTGAAGGGAAGAATGCTCATCTCTGTTTTAGCAACATCACACAGCAAAGGATCTGCTCTGACACTTGCAGTTTTAAATCTGAAAGAATATATAAGATAAATGAAACCCACAATTTAAAATAACAAAAGGAGCTATTCAGGAAGTTAGTAATGAACTTGAGGTGGGGGAAAAAAAAAGTACAAAATCCATGGTAAGACTGCAGAAATAGTTAAAATAAGAAAAGGAGGCTATGGAACAGTGAGTCATTTTGCTAATCACAGCAGTCTAATGTCCAGTTTCCATAAGGTCATGTCATTTTTCAAAGGGGTACAGCTGCTGCATAGAAATGATCTGCAGGAAGGCAATGTGGTGACAAAGTTTCATGTACTAGACATTTCCTCAAACTATGAAACTTGTGCATGTATTTGCATTTGTTTACAATAATGGCAGCTTGAAAATGCTACCTGCCACTGTTAAAATTTCTGTTAGCATTTCAGTTGTGTTCTCTGAAGCCAGCTAAAGGTTAGAGAGAAAAAACTAATTTATGTCCCATTAATTAGCAGCACAAGAATAATAGCCAACATTTATTTGAGGTCTGAACTTTAGGATTATTTATAAAAGCTGCAGAATTAGTCAAAACTCAGGAGGATATCCTCCCAGGCATAATATTCCCCTAGGATTGTCTTAAAATATATGGCTTAGGGTTAGGTGCTCAGATTGTCATGACTTGTTGACATTTGATCGTGGGGCTGTTTTTGGAGGGTGGGCAGGGACATAGTGATGCTTATACTGTAAAGTTTTTGRTTAAATAATGCAAAGTAAAGCTCTCTTATTTCTGTCCATATTTCCAAAACAAGAGTGCAAAACTGTGTTTTCAGCATCTCTATTTTAAAATGAGTCTTGCGTTTTGCTAAAAAAAAAAAGAATAAAAGCAGTTTAGTTACCATAGAGATCCAGTCCATTGTGCTCAGTTTGTTCCATACCCTGACGCGTGTGGACTACTCTTGCAAAGCAACAGGTTTTGGTTTCCCTTCCTTCTTGCTGTCCTCAGAATGCAGCAGCAACCCAATTGTTTTGAGATGGAGCTTTCCTTTTTCCCTTTCTKCTCTCGGTCCCCAGTGTTTCTCCATTATGCCTAGCGACTATTGCTTCCCCTGAGAAAACTCCCAGCTCAGGTTAAAGAAATAAGGTGAACTGCTACTATGGCAATATGCAAAGACATTAGAATGCACAAAGGGGACCTAGTGTTGAAATGTGAGCAAGTGCAGTATGGAGGCTTGTTTGGCTCTTACAAACAAGACGCAGAAAGGGGAGAGTGATCATRACACAAGCAAAAGTCATGGCATCATCTTGTGTTTTCTCCCGTTGTCATGCTGTTTAACAACCAGTATCATGTCAGTGCCTTAACTAATGGCAATTTTAAGATCAGTTCTGGGAAGTATGTTTGTTTGCCTGAAGAGGACCATGTGCATTCGTTGTTTGGTATAGAGAACAATAATTTGCTGCTTTAGAGCTATGACTCMCTGAGAACATTATTGAGCACTTTGTAGGTATGGAATGGGAAGCCAGTTTCCATGAAATCCATAATGACATGAGTCTAGTCTTTGAATTCTCATGCTCTGGCAGAATTAATCCAAAGCSCTGTGAAGTAAATGCAAAGACCCTAGTGGCTTCTCAGGACTTTGCATCAAGCTGTTGAGCTGAGGAGTCTATATGCTTTTCTACCGACAGTCCTCCATGAGACTCTGCATGAGGGCTTGTTTCCTGTCTTGGTTCCACAGTCACTCTGCATTGTTTAAAAAACCAAAACAACAACAAACACCTCACCAAGCAAACCCTAGAGAATGTGTTCTCTGATTATGTCCATTTTTATGCTGACCAGTGAGGTTTCATAAGGCAAGAAGAATACAGTTTCATCCAGTTCTAGTGTCAGTAATGGGTGGTGAAGAGTACGTCGGAGAAAAACTGGAGCAAAATTTGGTATGGTAAGACAGATACTTACCTGGAAAGCTGTTAGAATGACAGGAGATTTACATCATGTCAAGGTGTGTCTTGGACCTCTCTTGAATAGACCTGTTGCCAGCCCATCAGGGTTCCAAAAAATTTTTATTTCTTTGACAGTTTGCTTTAATTGCCTTTGTGTAGTTCATTCTAATTTCAGGTTAATTGTATACAATTTGATGTTAATATGGTGTGTCTACCAAATGCAAATTCTCCAAAGTCTTCAAGCAGCATTTCATCTTAATGAAAATGCCATTCAGAAGGGAGAAATGTGGTTTAAAAGCAGAGTTCAATTTTGGCAGCTAATGAGTTGGTGTTGGTGTAAATGAACAGAAATATCTTGCTAAGGGACCTTTTTTTTTTTTTTTAGAATAGCACAACATGTTTTTTCTCAGTCAGGTCTTGCAGTGACTTAGGAAGGTAAAATCTTTTTCTTATGGCAGTTTCTGAGAAGGTGTACTTTGACAAGGCTTCATGAATCTGGCCCGTTTCTGTTACAGATGAGAAGTGCCCCTTTTCTTATAGCCAAGTATCTTGTTGGCCAGAGACGTGAATATAAGGACAGGGGGACGGAAGCAGCAGAGTAAGCAGAATGGAAGCTCACGTGAGTGTTTTGAATAATCCATGGGGACTGAGTAATTATGTGTGACTGTTAATRAGATGAAGATGTTGTAATAAGATTTTTCTGAAGTAAGAAGAAAACTGATGTTCAACAGACTAAGAAAATGTAACGTGGAACTATAGTCCAGTGCTAGCTTTGTTAAAAACGTACCGTGCCAAGTTGAAAACATTTAAGACTTATTCACATGTCAAAGAAAAATAGCATCGACTGAAAGGGTGGTGATTTCCAATTTATCCGTGGGAAATGATCTTGCTGCATGCTTTCTCCTCTTAAAAGTGGAGAAAAAAACCCCTTTTATTCTGCGTGGTTCTTCATCCTGTGCTGCCTATTTGACATTGGCCAGGAAGCAGATAGGATTTGAACATTGACTCAGCCTGGACACAAGGACAACTGGTTTTTGATTAYCCAAATGAAGGGGAAAAGTTTGTATCCCATTAGCAATCCTCAAAGACTAAAGCACCATAAAGTGTAATCACTTAACAATGTGTGTCCATAGTATTAAGCACATTTCAATGAATGCCAATGAATGACTTACAAAATGTAACCAATTATGAAAGTCTTGGGGCATATCTAAACAATGTTTGTTTCAAATTTCAGAAACAAACATCAAATAAAAACCAATGAAAATGGATTTATATGGTTTATGGTCTTTTCTCCTCTCAGATGGAAAGTAATTTCCTCCTTTGAAGGAAATCTTGTACCATAAGCAGCATATTCAGTGAATACCAATGATATTTAATTGGTAAACCTGTGCAGGAAGGTGTTTGGGTTTTTTTGGTTGGTGGTTTTTTTGTTTTGTTTTGGGTGTGGGTTTTTTTTTTTTTTTTATAGTGAAAAATTCTTTTTTAAGAACACTTGGTCTAATGTCCTTTTTTCTTTCTAGCTGAAACCATGGGGTCTGTTAGCAGGAATGCTAGCATCAGAATACAGTTTTTTCTCAAAGCGAACCTTTGGCAAATGATTGAGCTGTGACAGGGATATTTTTCAAATGCCAAATGGGACTTAGGTGCACAGTTCTCACTGACATTCAGCATCTAACTGCTGTTTGTTCTTTTGTTACTCTCTGTTTTTGATCTGAAGTAATTGGCTTCTGCCTGTGTATGTTTATCTCCTGTGAGGCATGTGTGAGGAGGAATGTGTTGTAGGGAGATTCGGACTGTTCATCAAAAAGAGCATCATCTGCGTGCTGGCAGTTAGTTGAATGCGACAGCATGCTGAATGTGGATTGCAGACCTGCGAGTGGGAGAGGATGAGAGCAGGATTCACCTTCTGGTGAACTTATTATGCCAGCAACCAAAATGAGTTGCTCAAATATGCAATAACCAGGTAGTGGCTGGATTCAATGGATTCACTGCAAGCTGCGTATTGACTGCCAAGGCATGGCTGCTCTGGCCGATAACCTCAGACACTGTCCCGCTCCAGGTATCTGCAAGCTTCTTGACTTAGATCCAAGAAAAGAGGTCTCAATTTTCTTGCACTTTCAAAACTTAAAACAGCTCTTTGTTGCTTCAGAATGGAGAAAAAAATACAAACCCCAAACCAACACCGCCTCTCCCCATCCCCCCCCCCAAAAAAAAAAAAAAAGAACCACAAAGATCCCTTAAGAGCCTTTGAGTTTGGTTGTGGGAATGTTAGTGCAGTTACTTGAAGTTAGAATCTTTTGTATTGAAGTTTCAAAAAAACAAAAGTGTGTGTAAAGCCTTTTTAGCGCATTTGTTACAAAACTCCAGTGTAATGCTAAGCAAATTGCCTAAACCAAACTTTCTATAAGTTGCTAATTCTACCTGGGTTGTCACAATGTCTTAGTTTGATTTGCAAAACTCCTGATCATTAACAGTTATCAGAAATATGGCTGGGAGCTGAGCTAGACTGTGCAATAGATAATACTGAGGACCCATGTCTGCGCTGATTTTACTGGTTTTGAACTGGGTAATCAATGTTTTGTATGTTTGTATGTACACCATCCCATGTGTACAATGGGTGCAATGAGTGAAATGTTTTTCTAGCATTTAGGTGCTTAATAAAAATAATACCATAGAAAAATCCTTGTAGGAAGTGAACATTTGTGTTTGAAGGTAAAACTGTGAAAAATAAGAGGTAGGCATAGACACTATTTTTCTTTGTTATTCAGTCTGCTTATTGAGTTCCATTTTTTTCAGTGCATTGGATGGCATGGGAGGAAGGCTTATGGGGGGGAAGTAGGTTCATATAATTAATGATTGTATAACAATGCAAACAAGGCTGAACCAATTCTGGTTAGGTAACCTGTGCTATGTAACTAACTTTTTATTGTAGGGGTGTTTGTGGAGGTGTGTGCAATTCTATTGCAAAGCAAATAACGGTGGGTAGTTTATAAACACTAATTAAGCCATGTGGTATGTTTATAAGTGAATATTGTTCAACAGCTAGGAATCAATTACACATTTTTTTTCAAAGTGCATTCAGTGACACAAGATAAGTCAGCACACGGAGAAAMTCCCTCGGTTCTTGACTCATAGCCATAACTGCAAGACAATAGTTCTAAGTAGTAACTAAGTAGTCTTCTGCTATTTTAAGCAAGGAACGTTGCATTAGGTTTCCCTGTAATTTCTAGGTTTTTGAGCACTGTATTATATAGTTTTATATAATATAATTGTAAAATCAATTTAATAAAATATATTGAAATATATTTAAATAGATACATTAAAGTATACAAGTTACGCAATAATTGGTATATTTTTAAATTTTATATAATTTTATAGCACTTGTTGTATAAACTCAAAATACTTTGTTTTAAAATGGCAATTTTAAATTCTTAACATCATTGATGATAAAGAACAGGATGGGGTGCCCATAGCCCTATAGGAATACCACAGTACGTTAAGTGAATCCGTTTGCCAACTGGCTGGTTCTGTCATGTGGGATCCTTGCTTCTATCAAGCACAATTGAAGACTATGGGGAGGTATTTACACGTGAAACAAACAAACAAACAGTATTTTAGGTCTACACTGGGCATTTATAAAGTTGAAAATTCTGTGTAGAAGTCTCTCCTTTACCAAAACATAGTGGTATAAAGAATGTATGATTGCTGCACTTTGTTTTTTATTTATTATTATTAGCTAACTTTAGCAATTCTGAAAATGGGGGAAGAAATCACTTTGGGTTAACAAAATGTGAAAATATTTATTTAGTGATTTGAAACAGCAGAAAAGGTATTTGGGGTTGAACGAAATATTTTGTTTGTTTGTAATGATAGTTTCATTATATTGATGTATTAAATATATGTCAACAGATGTAATGCATTGTAAGTGGAGCTTTTATTGCTTTAAAATCAGTATGATGTATGGCTAAAAATCAAAGAAAGGGCTAAAAAAAAAATCAATGTAAAGGGCTAAAAATCAATGAAAAATTGAAATGTTTTGTCAGAAAATATCAACAAAACTTTGTCTTTAAAAACATGCAGACAATTTTATTTTATGAAGACAAACCTATTAAAACTTCTTACATCACCATACTGCTAAATCCTGGGGTTACTCTTACGTTCTTTTGGTTTTCTGAGTTGAGAGGAAAACCTGGACTGAGAAACTTCACCCAGCCTYAGCTTTGTATCCTCGAAGTAAGCAGCTATTGTGAGATAAAATGCTGTTCTGAGTGTTAAAAGTTCCAGAAAATCTACTTTTGCCTTTGTTAAAATGGTCTCAGGGTTGATAGGCCCTTGGCAGCTACATAAATAAGAAGCCTTTCCCCTTTAGCTGCTTGTACTCAGTTTTACTGTTTGGAAATGAAAATTATTTTCAGATTGCGCCTTACCCCACTTCACAGCTTTATCCACTGTTTGGCTCACTTGGCTGCCTTAGCTTTAGAGAGCCCGAGAGTGAGATAACAGAAGGATAAGCAGGTTAGGGCTGACCTGCAGCAAGGGGAGGGCTCTGTGGGAAAGCAGCTCAGAGCCTTTCCAGGAGCTTGGCACAAAGCACCCTGCTACTTGCTCATGTTTTGGAACTGTCACTTGACTTTCTTCTTCAGAAATCAAAAACTCCTATAGATACTGATCTCCTAAGATACTGTACAGTTTAACAAGTTATGTACTACGCCCAAGAAATAACTGGCTCATAAAGTGTATCTGCGTATTTGGAGGCACTGAAAAACTGACCAGGATGAAGTGTCCAATATTGCCAAGAGGATAGCTACAATTTAGAGAAAAGGTAGAACGTGCACTAGTCCTATAGTACTTGGCTCCATTGCACAAAAGAGACTTTCAAGCTTTTAAGTTCGTTGTCTAAGGGCTCTGTTTGGTGTCTGATGTGCTGTAATGGCTGAATGTCAACTCGTACAAAAGTGGTATAAATACTGTCAGAATAAGGCTCACTTTGCTAAGATCTAGGACAGGAAGCTCCTGCTGTGCAAAAGCCACAATAAGGAAAGTCTGTTGCTAGCGATGAGAAAGCCGAGTAGGAACCCACTTAACTCAGACTGAGGAATTACTGCTCTGCTGAACTGGATCCAGGCAAAAGTGTTTGTACCTATAAATTACTTGAAAGTTCTTAAATTTCTGAGTGGGAAAAACCCCTTTGGTTTGGGCTTGGTATTGGGAATAGGATGTACTTCTCTGGGACTTTCAGACCACTCCTATAGCATCAACCTAACCTATTCTGGTGATTTTTGTTGTGATTTAATGCCTTTCTTGCTCCACAATTGTCTGCTATTCCCCCTAGTGACCCTCGCCTCTGAGGCAAACACARCAGAGTATATACTGACTTGTGAAAGGCTTTAGGCATTATGAAAGTTTAGCTAGAAAAAAAATAAGGATGAAGAACTGCTTTGAGGTTCTATTCCTGGTAGATGATCTTCAGCTTCAAGACTTTGGTTAACTGGTATTTTGTGGGGGGCGCAGGGAAGGAAGGAATTATCTTGTCATGGGAAATGATTTAGAACTGGAAGTGAACGGCTGTAAAAGCTCAAGAACTGTTTGCTTTTTTCTCTGGACCACTTGTAATTCAGGGCCCTGATCCTAAAGCCACTTATGCCAGTGAGTCATATTTACTCTAATTAGTTTGGGATGGGATAGGTAAAGTTTATGCGAGTAAAGGCTGTCAAGTCTGAATCCATACTGTGGCCCATGCCTGCTCAAAACTCCCCCTTTAAAACTATTTGCATGTTTTATCAGAACAAAAATTGGTAAAGTAGAAATCCTAAGTGGGAACTCAGTTACCAAACTTTATATTAATTTCCTGTCTGTTACTTCTAAAAATGGTTGGACATGGCAGAGTGTGGTGAAACATCCCTGCGTTTCCCATCGTTATGGGATTCTGCTGACAGACCAGGATAGTCCCTGGGTGCTCTGAGACCTGCCACAGCTCTGCTCCTGGGCTTCTGATGCCAGCTCAGTCAGCTGTGCGCAGCATTGCTGATAGGTTGTTGGCTTAGGGCTGAGTGACTCTGTGGCCAGTATCCCAAGGTCCCTGCCCTAATCTGAGATTTATAATATCATATTAACAGATAAATATGACTCCTGCCCTATTTATTTTCAGAATGATTTGGGAAGTGCTGTGGGCTGCGTGATGATGTAGCTGGATCACGCTCAGTCTAAGAATAAAGATTTTTTTTGTTTGTTTGTTTTTGTTCTCTGTAAGTTGATACATAATGTAATTTTATTCTTAGTAATCACAAGCTTCCTTTTTTTTTTTTTTTTTTTTTTAAATATTTGGCTTCTTTGCAGAAACCAATAAGCTATTGACAATTTCTGTCAGCTTAAAAATCACAAAGATCCAAGGGTTCATGAAAATCTAATCCCTTCTAGAGACAAAGACTTTTGTTCCCTATCCGGTGAGCATTATCGGATCCTGTATCACTTGCAGGAAGAGGGGTGCGTGGGAACAGCTGCTTAATGTGGCACAGTTCCTTCTACTATGCTTTCAGTAGGCCAATGGAGAAGTGGGCATGTAGCTGTTACATTAATGCAAGTAGCAGTTGGAGGCCTATGCTGAGACTTYAACTCTGAGTAACTACTGAGCTTAATCATGTTAGCAAAGTAAACATTTCCCCAGCATAGATGGCATCTGTGTCTTTAAAGTGAGTAAGGTTTAATGCATAGTGGATAACAAAGCTATCGAAATAATGACCTTTCTAGGTCAGTGACTTCCTTTAAAGTGCATTTCGGTTCTGAAAGGCAATCAGTACAAAAGGTCTGTTGGGCTCTGTACTACTTTAGTGTCATGTTTCCACTTATTATATATGTTGTAGTGTTATATATGATACTGTATCTGTAAAAGCTGTGCTACAAAAGTCAGGCTTCAGATAATAAAGTGTGCTCTTCCCTGAGGAGATATCATTCTAATTTTAGACATTTGAAAACAGGATATAACAGAAGTAAAGATGGGGAAAAAAGGTGAGAACTGGCTGTATTAGATCAGTAAACATTCTGAATTTACTCAGTAAAAGTRGAGCGCATAGAAAGAAAAGTACATAAAAGAAGGAATGACCTTTGTTAGCTCATCCTTACAGTTGTCAGCATAAAAGGGGATCCGGAGGAGATGTGAATCAGGAGAGCGGAGCGGATGGGTATGTTGAGGGTACGCTGTAGCTGAAGAGTGAAACTGGGGAAAAAGAAGTGGAGTTTTTTTTATGGGAGAAACGGGAGCTCTGTGGAGTCTGATGTGCCAGATCCAAAGTCCCTAAATATTTGATCGTGTTTAAGTATCRATCTGGATGAAAGAGAGAAAATGTACTTAAGTATACAGAGAAGCCAAGCAGGTTAAGGATAAAAACCAAACTTTCTCTTGTGTGAAGAAAAGAGAATTAGTAGAGGGACTTACAATAATGAAAGAATAAAGTTAAGGAAATGTAGCTCTTAGCAGCTGTATTTTGTTGGGAGTGTGTCCTTGTGTCTTGGGTGCACAAAATGAGAAGGTTTTGCTAGTCAAATCTGTGTGATGAGGGCCTGGATGAGAGTTTTAACTGTCAGAGCTGAAAGAAAAGGTCACTTCCTAGACACTGTGGTCTTTGTCCTTTTAGTTTTGCTCTTAGGGAAAGCTCTAAATGAGGTAGTACAGGATGAATGTGTGGCCCATGAAGGGTTTACAGTGGAGAACAAACTGTATTAAATTGAAATATGCATAAAAACTAAATTAGACCAGCTTATAAAGTGAAGTTGAAGCCAATTATGGAAATTAAGCATGATGTAATAGTTAATGAAACCAGTGTAGCAAGCACAGTGAAGCTATGCTGATTGCCAAGAACATCTTGCTTTTACAGTAGTTATGTAACTGTCAGGAAAGGCCTCAGAGTATTTTTAATAACAATAAGCCTTTTTAATAACATTTCTTTTCACTTTTTTTCCCTGTGGCATTTTGCGCTGCAGGTGGAGTCGGGGGGGAGGGAGGAGTAAAATTTTTTGTTTGTAATTTTCTCAAGCAGTATTACAAGTTATATATGTATTTTTATTGCCATTGTGAACTTCTGTGACTTGCATGTGCGTACTTCATTAACAAGGAAAATTCAGGCTTCTGAGGACTTTTATTGCCCTTACAACCTGAATGGAAGATTTGTGTAGTTGTCTTCCTTGATTTGCTTCCGTTTTCAGCAGTCCAAATTTAATTTCATTAGAGGAAAGAAATACCCAACAAAACACAAAGTGATGTAATATTGTGTTGGTTCTCTGATAGTAGCTGTTCTCCAAACTTTTGTGCTCTTAAAAAATGGCATAACATGGATCTGAGCATTACAGAACTTGATTTGTCACTTCTCAGAATTTCTCAGCCTTATTCCTCCAATAGAAAACTAGATTTCACTTCACAAATCCTTGTCTGACTAAAGTCATAATAAAATAAGCCTAATGGACAGGAGTCTCCATTTTATAATAGAGATTTGTTCTAGCATAGGCTGATAATAGAAGTTTACCTGCTACAGATCGCCTTTTCTTCAGCATCAAGCAGGTTTTAAATTTATTCTATGATTTACAGATATATAGTAAAAGCTAAACTTATGACTAACATGCTGGACTGGAAACTGAGAGATCATCTCTTCATGAGCTTCTTTTAAGATCGTGGGTAATTTAGGTTACACATACCTGTCCTGGTTTCAGCTGGGATAGAGTTAATTTTTTTTTTTTTCCTAGTAGTTGGTATAGTGCTATGTTTTGGATTTAGTATGAGAAGAATGTTGATAAGACACTGATGTTTTTAGTTGTTGCTAAGTAGTCTGCTAGTCAAGGACTTTTCAGCTTCCCATGCTCTGCCAGGTGCACAAGAAGCTGGGAGGGAGCATAGCCAGGACAGCTGACCCAACTGGCCAATGGGGTATTCCATACCATGTGAYGTCATGCTCAGTATATAAAAGCTGGGGGAAGAAGAAGGAAGGGGGGGACATTTGGAGTGATGGCGTTTGTCTTCCCAAGTAACCGTTACGCGTGATGGAGCCCTGCTTTCCTGGAGATGGCTGAACACCTGCCTGCCGATGGGAAGGAGTGAATGAATTCCTTGTCTGGCTTTGCTTGCGTGCGCGGCTTTTGCTTTCCCTATTAAACTGTCTTTATCTCAACCCAAGAGTTTTGTCACTTTCACCCTTCCGATTCTCTCCCCCATCCCACCGTGGGGGAGTGAGCGAGCGGCTGCGTGGGGCTGAGTTGCTGGCTGGGGTTAAACCACGACAATACCCCAGTTTGCTATGTACAAGATAAACATTAAAAACAGAGGGGTTAGAAGATTTAAAATATGTTCTGAATTGTCAAAGCCAACTCCATGTAGAAATGCCAGCATTTGACAAAATTTTACCTGAAAGGTGCAACAGTAGAGTAGGACACGTACTTGGGTATGGGAAACTAAGGTGCTGGGCTCTGCTCTGCCTAAACCTTCAGCCTAAACCTTATTACTGGCAACASAAGGGGGCTTTATTGTGGTTTTGGATCACAATTAAATAATACAGTGTGGGGCTTATTTTTTGGAATACCCAAAGCCTTCGTGCTTTTTCATGTTTAGCTTTTTTTATTCTTGTAACAAAGATCCTCTGTTTGCTTTAGTCAGTATCTGGAGATTGTTATTGTGGTTACCCCTTCTGCTTCCCTGATTAGGGAAGGCTAAAGGAGAACATATTCATTCTTTCTTGCATCATGTCATCTTCTGCCTTCTCCTCCCACAGCTGATTATCTGGTTCATCCTGTGTTTTCCCAAATTAGCCCAATTTTGATGGGTGTTACTGGCTGGAAAACAGATCATCAGAACTAAACTRCTGGGTGGAGCAAGGGACTTGCCAGATAGCAAAGAGATTATATTTAAGTGGTCCATTCAGCTGTAATGCTTGTTTGCCTTAACAGGGCACCATGTACTCAACAGTGCTGTTAGTCCCATGAGAGAATCTCTATATCATCTGTGAATTAAAGAACCAGGCAGTTAGCCTTAACCTGAGAGGTTTGAGTCAAAGCTCCTATCAGTGAGTTTTCAGTGAATTTCTGAGAAATGCAAGGTGGATTAAGTAAAAAATTTTTGTGCCTGAGCCACTCTAGTTTATTTGCAAAACATCATTTCTTACTTGGAAGGTGACCTGAAATGTTGAAAAAATAATAGAAGGAAAACATGGCCCTTAGAGTTGGTTGTCTTGACATCCATTCTCCCGGGCATCTGTACTTGCTCAGTACCTGTATTACCTCAAGTTGTAGAGAAGAATGTCTACAGAGGGTTGTTAAGAGTTTTGCATGGTTAAACAGGCCATAATCTAAACTTGTGTTAATATTGTGCAATAAAGAGAAACTGTTACTGAGTACTTAAAAGTTCTCCTTTCCAAGTTATGCACATGGTAGCAAGATACACCAGCTAACTAGTATTTTTATCATACTAAGACAAATATATTGAGATGGAATCAAACCCTGGTTTTGGATTACTAGTGTTGAAGTGAAGCAGTGTAGGTACGAAATAATCAGAAGCAGAAAACTGATGGATAAGGCTATGCTTCAAAAAAGTCCAAGCTTTTAAAAGTGAAGTTATACTCAGTTAAAGCTTCTCTCTTCCTGGAATTACGTGGTAGGTTTTTGATAATGGTACTACTGTGTTTGTGATCCCAGGCTAGCTTTAATTAATTTTTAAAAACGAATTAGTTTTCTTTTTTTTTCCTCCCTCTGCTTAGGGAGTTACCAAAGCAAGTTTATTTTGCGAATAATTTCTGAGCTTGAGAGCGCTAACTCTATTAGACATGAAATATTGGAAACAATGCAACAGCTCATTGCATAGTATGTGTATTTTTCTCTTGTCGTCTATTCTACCTCATAAATCAAAAATCCCAAACAAAGGATAAAAAAAGAGAAAACATAAAAGGAAAGGAGAATAAGACAAGAATAGGAAAGGAAGAAGAAAGCAGATTCATATTTTTCTTTCTTTCAGAAAAATTGATTATAAATGAGAGACAAACAGATTTCTAAAGCACTGAATATCACTTWCTTTCCTATATTGACCAAACACAATAGTATTTTGTATCTGCACAGAATCATCACATACAAAGAATTTGATGTTGCTTGTTTCTATAGCTACAGTAAATGTAATTACTATAGAGTATCTTCTGCAGATTCCATTGTAACTTCAGGTACTAATGACTTTTTTTAAACAGTCTGGGGCAAAATGCTCATTTTGAATTTAACACAAGTAGTACCATTTTCCATCTTAGTTAAGTACTTTGTCATAAGACTTATCTCTGCAGAGCCTGGGGTTCTGTCTGTAAACATATTACAAACATCATTGCTACTTATTTTCTGGAAGGAAGATGAAGTACTGTGTGTGTCCTGAGAAGCTTCTCTTCCATTTTTACTGTTTGCTACATACCACTGCAAATTCAGCATGAAATCACTGCAGAGATAATTCATCCTACTCTCCAATATCTTACATTAAACTAGAGGCACCTCAGAGACCATAACGTTATCTCTGGGAGTACAAACTATGTAAATATAGACTTGCAATGCAGGGTTATGTTAGACTCTGTAATTTTCTTAACAACAAAAAAGAAACCAGGTAAAGAATGTTTATTTTTCTTTTGTCCGTGAGAAGCAGTTTTTCAGCTAACTGCCTCCTAATTATTCTGTGGGAGGAAGGAGACTTTTTTCTTTTTTAGGAGAGGTTCTTAATGAAAAATGATAAATTCAGTGAAGCACAATTCAGGCTGAACAAACTTTTAAATTGTGGAATATAAGGCATTTAAGGGATATGCATGTGAGGGAAGTTTGTTCTGAACCCATAAAGGACACAGTAGCAGAAAATACGTATCTGAGTGTATCTTAGAAATGTGAAAATTAGCCTGGAAAATTGTATAACCTCAGTTGTTTGCTCATAAGAGCTCTAGTATATTTTGACTACACTAAAATCAAGGAACTAACTTTTCTCATTTGTTCATGACTAGACACAGGCTCAAACTGTCATCAGGTCAGAGATTTTCAAGGTAATGGGTAAATTAAGATTTTCATTTACTGGACTGATACAAACACTAGAGCAAAATTAACCTGTTTAAGGATGTTCTTTTTATTTGACCTAAAGTTCTGCACTTTGTTCATTTCTTACACTGTGCAACGTGTTGAATTTGAAAATAATATATACAAAAAGCATTAAAAAAACCATTGCTAGTCCCCAGAATGTTTTTCAGGATATGAAAAACTCAGAGAGGGAGAGAGAGGGAGAGGTCTGCAYGGGCTGCTATTTTGTCCCTCCAGAAGAATCAGCTGACTTTGGTGTCCTTCTTTCTTGTGTTCATGAAATGCATCTCCAAATGTTTGTTTGTTTTGCATATAAGTTTGTGTGAACGTATATTTAAAAAACCAACCAAACAACCCCTTTATATGCAGCTATATGTGTAGATATATTTGGAGGTGTATATATATTTAGTGCTCATACATTAAATCAGAAGAAAATATTTTTTTATTCTAGTACAGAGTTATCCTTGTTGACTATCTTGAATGGACTTACAGGTCTTGGTTTTCAGTGAGTTGGTTAATGGAGTTTCTCTTAGAAATTAAACTGCTTACAAAGACACAAGTTTATTGGCTTGGTAGTTGAAATTTTATTCCACTACTATCTTTGACCATGGCAGTATTTATACTTGCCAGATATTTGCCATTTTGTTCTATTTGTCATTTGACAGATTTGGAAACATCACGTGTGAAATTATTGAGCTTAACTGGGACAGTATGGAGCATGGTCTAAACTATTTAAAACGAGTGGAGTGACAATGGCAATGAATTGCATGGCCTGACCATGGCCAGCTTTCCTAGCCGTCTGCTAAATGGTATTGTGGCCAACAGTCACAAGACATGGATCAGATACCTTGTAAAGCTAGAAGACAGGAGCGTTCCAGGAGAGTTTCACAGGCAGAACCTGACAGCGGTTCCTCCAGCCTTTCAGAATGGAGTTACTAGTGAACGTGGCTTAGCAGTTCCCTGTCAGTTTGCTTTTTTCTGTAGCTGATGGAAAAACTAACACRAAAAGCAGCTAACAGCTTTCTGTGGCTAACACGAAAGCAGCTATGCCAGGAAAGTCCTGATGCTGATTCTGCGATTTGCCCTAGCATAAATAAGAGCTAGTGCTTGACCATCTCTTACATTGCGTGGTAAGAAAAAACAAAGAAATTACAGGGTTGAAGCATTCAGTGGGCAGGGGTTGCTTGCCTGCAGTTCTTTGGGCATCAAAAGGCATAGATTAAAGTTGACAGATTGTTAATTCCGTTTCTTATTCCTGTTATAAAAATAGAAAAGGAAGGAGGAGGTTTGGGCTTATTCCAGGCAGGATCCCAGTTCCCTCCATTTGGTACATGGGTGGTGTTTCCTTTTCTGGCACTCAGGGATTTGATTGTTTACACAGGTTTGCTTAGCAAGTGCACAATTTAAAAAATGATTTGATAGGAAAACAGACTTGCCTGCATGTGTGCTCATGCACACAGAAATTTATACGTTTTGTATGAATGCATGGCGTAGACAAGAGAGTATGTTCGTTTTCAGGGTACAGCAGTTGCGTAAGATGGAAGCATTGGGGCATCTTGCTGGGTTGAGCAGGGAGGTGGATGTGGCTGACATGGTGGCTGGGAGAGGGGACCTGAGAGCCAGAGAAGGATTACGTTATTCTTCAGGACTGGCAATTATTACTTCTTACTGTAGGCACTTGGTGTTTGGGGGGCTGAAAGCCTACTGGGGGTAAATAAAAGGAAGACAAAGCCGAGTGGGTAACAAAGTGTGTCACTGTGACTCGCTCAGCTGCGTATATGCATTTATTTTACATGCTAGCAACAGTGATTTGTGTACGCATGGCATCTGTATTGCACATGATACAGCAACTGTACTAGCTGTGGTTTTATTGTTGATTACAATGTAGATAGTTTAGAGAAATGAACTAAAAATATTTGGATATTAATTGTATGCTTAGGTGGTTCTTTCATTTAACTTTAAGTTCATCAGGACACTCAATATTACCCTTACATGTTGATGAAGATCTGTCTTCTTTTCAGGTTTTATTGAATACTTAAACTGTACTATTTGAGTCTTTTGTATAGTTTTAATGACAGTTCTTTTAAATGAAATAAAATGTGAAGAGAGAGATAAGCTGAATTTCTCTTATATTCACATAGTTAATCTTATGGTTGCTTAGCTTGTGTTTATTTCTTCGCAACAAATCCCGACAAAAGCAAACACCCAGTTCAAATTTTCAAGTTCAATATTAAGATGTAATGCAGAAAGAGAAATGAGTACAGTATAAGAGTTGTAACTGAGAGAAGTCTTTTTAAAGCCTGCATAAAGTCTAATGTTATGAACAGTACCACAGTCTTACATAACAGATTGTAAAATCTTTCGGTGTCACCTGTACTGCTCTTTTAGACTTGACTGGTTGTCCTGTGTAGTCATCCTGTTGTGTTATGTGAACTGTAGACTGAGTGAAAGAAAAGAAAGGTATTACAATATTTCATGACAGCTTCTTCAGTGATTTCAAATTAATCAGGTTAGCACTTTCAGTCATCTTTTTCTCAATTCRTATTACTCCTTGGCAACGCTAATAAAGAAGAATATAAAGGGTGGATTGAAGGATGAAATGACAATCGTACAAAAACTTAGAACAACTTTTGCTGCCTTCTCAGTCCAGTGAGAGCCAATATTGCGATTATATCATTTTGCATTACATGGATGTGGTAATCAGTTTAAATAAAAGCAGTGGAGGTTTTATCAGCAATAGGGAAATGCAGAATATAGTCTTAAGTCTTTCTGGGTCATCCTATTTCCGGGGATGAACATGCCACCTTTTGCAATTTGAATTCTGTTTCAACAAAGTTGGACCGGACACACTCGTTCATTCTTGTGCCCGCTATGCTTTTCTTCCCATTTTAACTTTGCTGCCAGCCATGCGTTTCCTGCCTGCTGGGTGCTTTCCATACTTCTCTCTTCTATGTTCCTCATTTCTTTCTATATCTCTGCCTTTCCCTCCCTCACTTACTGCTGCTAATTAGCACTCTTCTGGAAGTTATATTGATAGAGATCCCTGAAACTGATCTGTGTTGATTGTGCAGCCAACAAACAATGGCAGAGCCAGGGCTGTTACCAAGCCCTGGTGTCAGCATTGCTTGGCAATGTCGTAGCAGCCAAGAACTGCCTGGTTACAGTGGAGTATTTTTCTCTCCAGTTTTTCAGAACTGAAAAATATTTCTGTGCAACCTGAAAAAGCCTGGTTTTGATTTGTTGTTGTGTTTATTAATAAAGTTGAATCAGTAGAACTTTCTTTAAGACTGATCAGAGCAATGCAATGTAGTTAGATTGCAATTACAGGATCTGGTTTAACTTCTGGAAAGTAACCTTTCAACTGACAAACAACCCTTAAAATAATGCTGTTTGACTCAAAAGGGTAAATCTTGGGCAAACCCATCATGGCAAAGTTCTTTCAGATTTCCGAGACAGGCAAAAGACTGTTTTATACAAGGTTGTCACTTCTGTGTTGTAGGAATGGCAAATGACAACCAGTGATTAGGAAATGCTTTTCTAGAGTTATTACAGAGGCATTTAATAAGCAAGAAAAGTAGTTTAGAAAATGCCAGTTTACACTGAGGGTATGGTTTTAGAAGGGATGGCAGCATTTTCTGTGACCAATAACCTGTCTAGTGTAGAGAATTCATTTGAAATGCAAAGTATAGGACAGGTCAAATAAACTGGCCATAACATATCTGGAAAAAATGTGTAGCTTATTGCAAAACTAGCTATGTAAAATGATAAAAGAAAAATTACATCTTGATATCAAACTAGCTCATGCATTTCTTTGACTGGAATGAGTGTTGGGCTGTGTCATGGAGGCAGTTTGGTCCAGCTGAGTAAAACTGGCTTCCAAATCATAGCCATTTCCTGAGTTGGCTGCTCAATAATGCTTCCACCAAGCTGTGCTCCCTGTTATTGCTGGCCCTTCTCCTGGGAACTGTACTTCCCGTACTTAATTAGATGAGAAAAAGGATGAGCTGTTCCTCTCTTTCTCCCTTCAGGTTCATGTCTGGAGGGTCCTGATTCCAGTGCTCAGTAGCACAGCTCACTGACCTGGCTGCTAACCTGAGAGCCCACCTTCAGTGAGAGGATCTGCTTTGCCTTCTTAGCTTGAGAAGAGAGTAAATTCCAACTGAAATTGCTCCTGTGTTAATACCAAACCCAGTGAGAATGTGATTTGGGAGAAAGAGAAAGTGGGAAGTTCCCAATGCCTTTGTCATTTTGGGTATCTTCATAGCTTTGATTTAAAATCTTCCTTTCCTGCTCTGAGTTAYGTCAACATGGGGAAAAAGATATCATCTTCTCTAATTAATGGTGAAATGAGTCCTGGCAAATGCAGCCCTCCACGTACCAAGCAGCCAGAAATGGTTCAAATGTTCCATACCAGGCGACATCAAGCTTGTTTGGAAAAGCCAGYTCACATAGGAGCTAAGCTGGATCAGCTGAGTTCTTGGCATCTCTAAAATGATGTGAAAGGGGTACTAATTAGTACCATCTCAGCAGGCCTACATTTGAGAATCTTCCCTAAACCACCAGTGATGACACTCGATAGTAACCTTTGCACCAGTCTTGTCAGTAAGGATAAAGGTTCAGAGACACAGGTTGTAAGGAGATGGTATTAAATGGGTCAGCTGCATTTGGTGCCTTCCACCCCACAGAGCTGGGAGATGGGGAGAGAAAGCAGAACTGTACACTTGCTGTGGCCACTGTTTTTCTCTAAGGTAAGGCCTTTGCTGTGTCTGTTAAAAGTGTTCACCTTGTCATTAGAATGACTCTATTGGGGTCAAGTATTTAAATACAAGGCAGGTGGTGAAAGAAAAGTTTAGGGGCTAGAACTTATCTGGAGTGAACCTAGGTGTGCCATTTTCCCTACTGCTGTGAGTGATCCCCCAAGCACTTCTAAAGCTGTGGGACACCTCCCTCCCTGCTGGCGAGTACCGTGGGAGCCCCGAGGCTGCCCTTTTTGTACCCACCCCCTCCTCCCTTCCTGCTAATCTACTTTCACTACTATCTATATGTAGTTTTGCCTTTTGCATTATAACAGAATAATTTCAAATAAAGGATATTAACATACACACACACACAAGCAATTAGTAACAGTAGATAATTACTCATCTTTGTTTAGAAAAATACATATATAAGGACYACTTCCCTTTCTAAGTGAATAGCTTATTGCAAGCAGAGAAAACAGGACCATACCTTTTTACACATCGCTTTTGAATTTAGCAAAATATTGGGGGAGAGTGGGAGGGGATCAACTTCATTTGTTACAGAATTTGAAACCTTTAACTGTTCCCAGGTGGTTATAATCAGTCTACTCTGAAAAGCTGTTGTTACAGGATTCAGACAAAGTTCTGTCATTTCGGTGTCAGAAAGGTCAGATGCAAGAATTTGGAAAAATTATTCACCTCAGATGCCAAATGCAGATTATCTGAAAACAGCCATATGCCAGTTTGTTATGGTGATATGCACATGCTTGAACTAGTATGTTACTTTTGATGCCAAATGTCTCTCTGCTTCTACTCATCTCATTGAGAGTGTTGATGCAGCGAGTATAATCCATTCTAATATTAGAACGTGGGGCCAGATCCTGAGAGCCGGCCTGCCCTGAGCAGCCCAGYGGTTGCAGCCGCAGCTAAGGGTGCTCAAGGACCTCGATGCTCTGTGTGAACAACATTCACTGCTTCTAATTATTTTCTTTCTTTTTCTAAGAAGTAGGAGTAAAGGACAACTAATCCCCTCATAAAATACAGTTGCAGTGGAAAATATGGTCTAGTGGGAGTGGAAAAGTACTGTGCTGTATTTTTATTTATCTCAATTAATGCACTTCTAGCTTGATGGACAACCTATCCATAGTCATCCTATCTAGAAACTGAGTTTGCAAGTGACAAAAGTAATACCATTAAAAAAGAGAAAAAACAAACCACCCAACCCCAAAACTCCCGACTTTAACTTATGGCCTTCTCTGGATTTGAATGCAAAGGTCAAGGACATCTGAAAGTGACCTTGTATGCGGAAGTAGCAGTGGCTGAGAGTGGGGGATAGGTGGGTAGCTTGCTTTGGTATTAGGAAGGGAGTTTTTCAGAAGCATAATGGTGGGTGGGTATTTGTATCCCACCCCAATCCTTTAGGTAAACCTTGGCCCAGAACCCTGTCTTGACTTTGACAGGGCAAACTGGGTAAGACTGATAAGAAGTGAACTGTTCGGGGCTGATTGCTGCCACCTTTAGGCCAGCTGGAAATCATCTCCCCATGGTATTATGTACGTCCTCCAAACTACTAGTTGCAAAYGTGATTCCAAACTCCCCTAACTAGAGATTTGGAGCATTGATCTAGTCCAAAACTCACCTTCACTGCAGGCCCATATATTGAACTTGAACTAACCTTAAAAACAATGTTCTACAATAAGTATTTGTAAAAAAATTTACAGCATACAATTGTAAAGAACGTCAGTGCTCATTTTAGTTGATATTAAAATTTACTGCCTCTTGCCTTTTGTTTTATTTCAGTTGATACTAACTTCTAATAAATACATCAGTGTTAATGTTTAATTCAGTAATGTATTTCATAGAATCATAGAATACCAGGTTGGAAGGGACCTCAAGGATCACCTGGTCCAACCTTTCTTGGCAAAAGCATGGTCTAGACAAGATGGCCCAGCACCCTGTCCAGCCAAATCTTAAAAGTGTCCAATGTTGGGGAATCCACCACTTCCCTGGGGAGATTATTCCAATGGCTGATTGTTCTCATTGTGAAAAATCTTCCTTTTGTGTCTGATTGGAATCTTCCCAGGAGTAATTTGTACGTATTACCCCTCGTCTTTCCCATGTGACTCCTTGTAAAAAGGGAGTCTCCATCTTCTTTGTAGCTACCTGTTAAATACTGGAACATGGTGATAAGGTCTCCCCTAAGCCTTCTCTTCTCAAGGCTGAACAAACCCAGTTCTCTCAACCTTTCCTCATATGTCAGGCTTCCCAGTCCTTTGATCATCTTTGTGGCCCTTCTCTGGACCCTCTCTAGCCTGTCCACATCTTTTTTGCATAGCGGGGACCAAAACTGAACACAGTATTCCAGGTGTGGCCTGACAAGCGCTTAGTAGAGTGCGATAATGACTTCTTTATCTCTGCTGGTGATGTCCTCTAGGAGGTGGCTGTGGGAAACTATCAAAAGCCTTGGAGTATTTGCTTAATACTTACATGTTAAAGCATAAGAAAAATCTCACAGAATATTTTCTTTGCAACCCTTTTCTATTTAGCATTTCCCACCTGTCAAATCTATTTGAATGCTTTTGTTATTTTGGTCTGTTTTAAAAGCATTAGAGGAGGATAAAGGTAGTTCTGTAGTTCATTACAAGAGGACAGTTCTCAACATAATTGAAAAATAAAGACATGTTGGCAAAAATGTGTGTTGCTGTGTCTCTGACTATGGTACTTATAGGAAAACCCATCACCATGGTAACTAAGTCTCTGCTAAATAATTACCAACAGATTTGTTCTTTTTTTTCTCTTCTTCTAACTCGTATAATATGTCTAGCCTTGACTGTAGTTTTAAATACAGGAATTATGTATATATATGTTTTTGCACACTGCATTTGGAAGATAAGCCAAAGAACTCGCCATATATGATGCTAATTCTTGCAGAAGTGACTTCTGGATTCTAGGTGTCCATGGCTGCTGTTTTCTCACAAATGAAAGAACAGTGCAGAACAGATTTAATAAAGGCAGTTTTAGTGTTACAGTAAGATGTAGCTATCATGGAAAGCCAGATATCAGTAAAGAGCAAGCATTTTCCAAAAAGCCAAAGCAATTTCTTGAAAGACATTAGATTTGTATTTAATAAGCAGCTACTTCAAATAGCAGAGTGGAATTCCCTGCCTTGGCTGTTCCTCCCACTTCATCAGCAGCACTCGGGCAGTGTCTTACTTGGCAGTAGATCAGTGGTGTTGCATCTTACCTGCCATTTTTTGTTTGTTCATTGTATTATGCAAAACAAATGTACAAACTTGGTTTGGAGGGTTTACTGTCCTGCAGTCTACAATCTACGTGAACAATGAGCAGAGAAGCCACCTGATGGCCAATGGGTTTCAGCAACTTCATTCACTTTTTCAGCGGCTGATGACCATTTCTCTGAACTCTTCTCCTTATGCACAGTCACCTCCACATTTACTTCAGAAGCCTTGTGGAGAATGCTGGAGTGTTTTACAAAATCTGTGGCTTCTTATGGGGGAAGTGGCCTGCTTCTTCATTGTTTTATTCCCCAGAAATACTGCTTCGTGGGCATATTCTGTTTGTAACCTTATTCTTTTTGAAGGAATCTGTTAGCCTTTCACTCTACTCTTAGCAGTGAGATAAACAACTTCTCAGGGTTTCCTCTGCATAATAGATTCTTAGTCCTTAAAATGTGCTCAGCTTCATCAGTCTGAAGAGATCTAGTGAAGTAGCCATACCTCGAAAAATGGTCTTGCAAAGCATTGCATTTGGGTCGAATAATGACATGGTGAACTCTTTGTGCTTCTGGCTGAGCTCAGTTTCATCTTGTTGGGAGATCAAAAGGATTTATTTGCTCTAGCAGCTAACGTAGCTTGGTGCTTCAAAGAGCTGGCAACCAAATGATCTCTGACTTCTAGGGTTTTCTTTGTCAGAGAGTTATTACTCATATTAGTAAGAGGCCATGAACCATTTAGGACCAGACTTCTGAAGTCAGTAAACTAATTCATCTGTGTACATGTGCTCACAACAATTAATTGARGTGAGGCACAGATAAACCCAAGTTTGTAGAATTGATTGTTCACCTTCAATTATATGCATTAAAACCCATCTCTCTCTCTCCTGGTGAGGAATAGCCTCCAGATATCTGATCAGGAAAAACATTCACCTTGTCTTTTTTTTTTTTTTTTTTTTTTTTTTTTTTGCGGGGGGGCGAGGGGATAATGCGCCAAGTCCATTGTTGACTTTCTTGTGAAATTCTGGCACAACTCATAACAGACTGTGGGATTACAGCCTGTTGCTGTAGAGGTTGGTGTGTGTTTGTTTGTTTTTTAATGCTACTGCATGAGTTGGAGCTAGTCCATAGCACATTAAATATTCATCTGTTTGAGGTACAAGCATGAGGTCTCTAAAGATACTAGCTGCACTATACGGTCTCGAGCAGAATGTGGGTTACCCTAGAAACAGTAATAGTAGCAAGACCAGTAGCACAGAGGACCCTGTCATGTGGTATATTGAAATTACCAGAAGTAATAGCAGTAACTTTTTGGAGCTGTATTATACACACCTTTCACCACTATAAAAGCCATTTGTTGCAGTAAAACCTGTATTTAAAATTGGATTTTTCTAAATATGCTTTTTAATATATTTGTGTAATTGTTCAAACATACCTATGGAATGGGTTAGGAGATGAAAAAGACAATTCAGAGCAGTTTTTCTGTTTCTGTGAATATCATGTAGGAGCCATGTACAGACATGCAGTTTAAAAATTGAACTGAATCAATGAGATGGACATAATTAAACAAACTCAAATTGTTTTCTAAGGAATCAGACTTGCCATTTTTAGCACTACCACTTTTTTGAAATCTATAAACTTAAATATGTTTCTGAACTTGATGTGGAACATATCTGCAAATGGGAAGGTAGATCCACTGAATGTGTTATGAAATTTGTTAAACTTCGGTTCAGCAGGGCATAAAATGTACATACATAGATCTCATTGGCTCAACCCATGTAACATAGCTGTGATAAGTACTATCTCAATCAGTTATCTAACAATAATCTTCTAAAAGGCAGTATGTTTAAATTCCAAATATCTTTATTTGTGCAATAAGTGAAAAGAGCTTTTCTGCTTCTGCAGATGATTCATTTTGTGAAATGCCCTTGAAAAAATCTCCTTGTACTCTAGCTAAGGACATGCATATTAAGTCCAATCTGCAGTTTTAAGTTCTGCTGGAGATGAAGATTTATGATCAAGGTTAGACTAAACCATGGCAATATTGTCTTGGTTAGTATAACAGCAAAGTATCTAAGTGAATTTTAAGCTACAGAAAGTACAATTTTTGTTCACAGTATCTATTCTATTTAATCTGTATCAGAGAAGTCATGGATGTAACATCTCAATCATTATTGCTTTTAACAGACAATTACTCTTCTACTGACTCATGTCCCCTGACATACGGTTAGTTGCTTTTTAAGCCACTTCCAGACTGCTAAATAGCCATACGTCCCATTTGAAGTGTGTGGACTTTCARTTGTAGCTTGTATTTATGTGTTTGACTTTTTTTTGTCAATGTCTCCCATTAATTATTTTGACTTGCATATCCTAGTTCTTTCCTTTTAACATCTACCAGTAACTCCCTAAAAACATGAATGGATTTAATTTTTTAAGTTTATTACTGATCTGAATTGGTTTGGGTGATATGATCATTACAATAAACGAATTTGCTGTTGCATACTGAGAAATACTGAGCTATATTTAAGAATTAAATCTTACCCAACAACAGTTCTGCATGTTAGTGGTCACTAGATAGCAGTAAGTAGTTTGACAAAGTAATTTTCCCAGTTTCATCTTAAATGTTTTGTTTTAGTATGTTTAGTTGGTCATTTGATTCTATGTAATATCATTTGGATACTCGGGAACTTGCATAAAATTATTTGATATAATCCTGTATCATAACTGAACTGAGAGAGATTTTAATCTACATATGCCTCACAGTTTCAGATTTCAACATCATCATTTCCCTTTATGTTCCACCAAAAGAAAGAAAATTAGTGCAGAATTTAGATTTCTTTCAACTTATTCTCTGACCTTTGTGCAGTGTAAAACATGAGGTACATAAGGATTAACTAGGTCTGGTTTGTTTTGAAAATGGAATTATGCCATGTATGCTAAATGACAGTCTGTGTTGGGGAACCCCACTGATTAGGAAAACCTAATCTATCTGTATTTTGGCAATAAATTGTGTAACAATCAGTGCGAGTGAACAGCTATTGAGAAATGTGCTTTTTAATAAAAGTATGCAGTGTTTATATTGCATAATATCCAACAAGGGAAGCCTAAGAATTTAGTGGGGATAAAAGCAACAACACAGTACAGAATTTTCTCTGAAGAGTCTACAGAATTAAATCAATTATTTCTTTTTCATAAATTGAGACACTTCATCCTGAAGAGTGATTTTCATGGCAATTGCTGAATTCTGCGGAAAAGTTGTTCTACTCTAATGGTCCTGGGCAACCCGCTGTCGCTGACCCTGCTTGAGTGGGGGTGGTGGTAGACTTGGTGATCTCACCTTCCAGCCTCAACCATTCTGTCACTCTGGAATTAATTGGACTTTGCCCTAAGACCTAACGTGACAGGATTGGGTTTTTCCCATAATCTCTTCCTTTTGCAGTTCAAAGAGTTAAATTGAGCTGCTTTCTGTTTAGGGTGGCCATGAAATTTTGTGGAGTCAAATTTGTCCTTTGATTAACAATATGAATTGAATAGAGGTGACTGTTTGCTTCTGTGCTTTGAATTAGCATTACAGGAGTCCTCGCTCCTTGTGAGGAGGTACCAGGGAGCTCTGAAATGAACGGCACAACTTCTTTAAGGCTGACTTTCATTATGCTTAGAAAATAAAACTGCACATAGAAAACAAAATTCATTTAGTTGTCAGCTGAATTCAGTAATTTGTCTGCATGATTTAAGGTTTCTAGAAAATGCTTTCTGTGGTGATTAAATCAGTCTGCACAATGTGAGGTTTTCTAGTAGTTTTTTGAAGAGAAGATTGCAGCAATATAACTAGAAGGACTTGCAAAAGTGTTTTTTCCTTAATTATGAGGATCTTTACACTTTGAAACTTGAGATGGTTTTGCCATTGAACATTGAGTGCCATAAGGGACCTTTAATTGATCTTTTTAGATTGTTTAACAGCTGTTTATTGTAACAGTCTTTATTATCATAAGGAATTAATCAACATTTTAAAAAATGGGGCCTTTGTTTGTGGGCTTATAGTAAATTTTAAAATTTCCCCATGTTCACATGGAAATAATAGGATTCATTATGTCTTAAATTTTATTACTTATTGTCTGACCGAAATACATGTCTCTCTATCAGGGTGATCTATGTGCCTATTCTCTACCAGCTATTCACTGCAAAACCACTAAAATGTATCTGGGTTTAAATTATGGGAGATGTAAATGTCATGGCAGAACACAGCATGCTACATTTGTTGCCAATTGAAGCTGATTCTAAATCCAAGTTTCTGACTTCCTTTACATGCTTATTAAAACCATAAATTTCAGTCATTTATCTGAACCTCTTATTCTGAGTGTTCAGTTATTTCTTCTCCCCCTTCACCTTGTTTTGTATAAATCCTCTGTATAAACCAAGAGCTTTCCTGTGTCCGTATTATTGTTATTTTCAAAAGCTACAGGAAAAACATTGTGTTTCCTCTTGTTGAAATAGATAACATGAAAAAGATTCAGAAACTAGTGTCATGGGTATTTCCAAGGGCATAACAGTGCTAATATAACAAAGAACAAATAATAAAATCCACCACAGAGGGATTTCAAGTCTATAAAACAAATAACTCGTATGAATATGATAATAGACCGATTGGGTACAGAAGTGATTTGCATTGGTACAGCTACAGGTCTTTTTTGAAAAATGTAGCTGAATATCGATTTGAATATTTTCATGATCTGAAAACATCACTGTCAACTTCTTTCTATTCAGAAATTCTTACRCAGGAATTGCAAGAAAGCTGTGCTCATCCAGATAGGTTAGAAATACAGGGAGTGTAAAAGAGGCTACATAGCTGAATATAAACATCTGAAAGGTAGAAAGTAAATTACTGTTTTTCATTTTAATGTTTGAAATTTTTAGCAGGAGAGTTCAAGCTTGACGTAAAGATATGCCACATGACGTACCTTTCGTTAAAGGCTTGTATTAAACCTTGTACAATTTTTACATTAGTAAAAGGTGGATGGATGTAAAGCATGAACACTTGGAATTGTTAGCTTTTACCATGCTGTTGCATGAACCAGATGAACAAGCAGCCTGCAGGGTGCTGGAAGGTCAGAGCCTCGCGACGGCTTCACACGTAGTAGGATCAGATATGCTGATGCTTGGCCCCTTCCTTGGCCAAGCTCTCCCTTTCCCCTAAGTGACCGTGTGTGTAGGCAGATGTCTCGGATATCATTCTGGTTGAGTGGGATGTCCTTGCTACCATAGCAAGGATTGTAGGGTGTTGGAGCCCTGATCTCCTGCAGGTTGCAGGCCAGCAGCGCTAGTTGCCCCAGTCAGTGATGAAACATGAGGACATAGAGCTTCAAAACCACTGTAACAGTGTGTGTGTGTATTTATTATATTTATATACATACTTTAAAACATGATTGTAATTCTTTTTACCACTGTGAGATTGTTATTGATTTATGCTTGTGTAAATGAGAGCAGATTATGGCCTCCTTTCTGCTTATGTGCCAGTGGCTAGATCAGGTTATGTGCCTACAGTGTATATCCATAGAGTTGGGCACTTTTTCTGCATGTGCAATCACTTAGTAAAGGCATGTGATGGGTGTGTATATATTATATTAAATTTATGAAATGAGATTTCAACCTGATTAAAGCAGGCACAAAAAAATTAAACTTGTTTTTCAGGGGTGAATTCAATCCATAATAGAACAAATCAAACAAAAACAATGGAGAAATATTAATAAGAATAATCTTCCAAAGGGAAAATAACAATAAAAGCTTTGAAGTCAGCCTGAATCATGCCTGCTATAACACAAATACTTAAAACAAAGAAAATAATTATTCTTCAGTTTTAATTCATTTTGCAGCTTGAAAAGAAGTCTGTATCCTAAAGATATGGGTTCAAATTTTGGTTGCATTACTTGTTTCTGCAGACTCTTAAGCTCGTTACTTAACCTATATTTTACAGCTTTTAATCAGTAGAATACTTTGACAATATACTTCTCTCTTACTCTGTGTGTCGTGTCTAAAACTTATTGTGCTTGTCTAACAGAACTCCCACCATTGGCTTGACCTTGTTTGGTTTTTAGGTACAGCTGCTTTGCAATCTACTAATTCAAACATATTTCAGGCTAACTGAATTCTTACTTCCCAAGAGTTAGCCCATTATGAAACTCAATTACTTCAACAAAAATATATTCCTATAATATGAACAATTCATCAATAGAGTTAACATCTCATTCACACCTCAAAGAATTTAAATGCTGACTTAAGGAATTTAAGTGCTGAATTTAAATGCGATCTTCTAGCATCATATATTTTGAAACTTGTAGATAAAAGATCAGTTTAATAGAATCATGGCTCCTCTTGTGTCACATCTAACAGAACGTAGATACAGATCATAGTATCTATTCAATGTGATATACCTGTACAAAACCACAAAGGACAAACACAGCCAAAAAAAACACCTTTGAGGGACTAGATCAGCTGTATAGTACACAGTCATGAGCAAAATCAGATGCAGAAGGTAACTGAGAAGGTCAAGTACTACACCAGCTCAGGAGTATGATATCAACGTAAATTAGCTGGAAGGTACCTTTATTTTATGAATGTTGTGTACGTGTCTGATTTGACTGTTGTGCTATTTTCTGTGTGGATTCAGAGAGTTTCTGGCAAAAAAAAAGACATAAGAAGAGTCTAAAAACATACTAGCAAGTACTTTATTGACTTTGTATTGCGGTGTCACTTTACTGATACAAGTGTACTTTTGCATCTGATGCTAAAACTGTATTTGATATCCAGGGTCTTTTGGGAAAAAAATATTATGGTAGAGTAAACTTAAGTCTCTGAATTTAGAAGACAGTGTTTTACAGAACTGGTAGTGACCCTAATCCCACACGTGGCGGATTACACACTTGGGGTTAGTCTACTTAACTTGATCTAAGCATGGGACAAATCTGCTGGGCATGTTGTTGTATTGTTTTCTTTGAATGAGGTATTTGATACAGAATCTGCCTGCTCGTCACAACTGCTAATATGTAGTGGCCTATAAATCTAAAACCTCTTTGCCTTGTTAAGAGTCATAGTTGGCTGCAGACCAATGATCAAATCCCTGAGTGGGCGAGGAGGACAGGCTGCTAGCGAAGAAAGAAGACGCTGCCGTCTGTAGCTGTGCAAGCCTAACAGAGCAGCTAAAGGGAGCTTGGAGATGCAGCTGATGAATATAAAGACAAAGTATACCTGGTTCTTCCAGGGCAATTTTGCAGTGGGGATATAGGGTAGGAATGATAAGCAGGGAAAGCAACTCCTCTTTTCAAGAAAACTGGTTGAGGAACCGAACCTTTTAAAACCATAATTGGCAGCTCAGATACTTAGAGGGCTGAGGGAAATTTTATTTAGCTTCATTAAAAGTTCATGGTGGCAAGGGAAAAGATTGAAACAGCTTATTTTCCGAGCTATCATAGAGAAAAATCCCTGAAGACTGCTTTCTTGAATGTAATCATCTGATCAGGCTGGTGCAAAGAGGGTGAGTGCCATAAACAGACTTCTTGTTTTTGTGAGAATTATGTGGATTGAGATTCCTTTCTGGTGAATCAGTTACTTAACTCCAGCTCCAGCATGGTCTGGCAGAGCAAATGACACAAGATAGCGTCTATCACAGATATATTAGTTGTGCCTTACCATCAACAGTGGGTGAATTTGGGAATGTTCCCAGGACTTACTCAAAAGGTCTCTGAAAACATCAGCTCCCACATAGTGAGTTTATTTGCCTCTAGGTGCGAACAACAAAGTTACCAGTGTTACTCTGTGCTGAGAAGCAGTGTAAAATGAACTACCCCATGGAACGCAGCATTAAGGACAGAGAAGCTATAATGAGTGCAATTATCTCTCAGGTAGCCACAGGTGCCAGCCTGGCTCATGTGGCGCTCGCTGCCAGACTCAACATCTTCTCTCTCTAGTTTACAGGTGCTAACCTGGTAAGCACTATGTGGGACAATGATGGGGGGTGATTGTGTATTTTTTTAGATCCTCAAAGCATCCTAAAGCTCCGTCCAAAATGAAAAGCTAAGTAATAGCAGTGCACTGGTCATAGCTCTTAGATGGTTAGCAATAGCTAAAGCTATGGCTAGTGGTATCATTTTATTGAGAGAGGCTGTGCTGGCCAGTAGATAACGGTTAATTCCCTCTATGCATTTTGAAAAGAATCCTGGGGTCCTTAATTTCTCTTTAAAAGTCACTAGAGATAAGCAAGAGAGACCTTGTTTTAAGTACTTACCTGAAAGCCAGTACTTCCGTCAGCACAGCAGAAGCTGTGCAACTTCCCCATGCTGTGTAGCGCACCAGCAGGACTACTTTAAGTGCAGGTTTTTGTGAGGATTTCCACATATAATTCCCTTCTAGTTCAGCCAGACTGCTGACACCTCTGAGCTGATGTTGTTGATGAAGTGCTTAATACATTCTGTATCCGCACTGCCAGTGCTGCTGGATTCCTAATCTTGAAGAAGCGTGGGTAAAAGGAAACTGGCTTGAAAGACACCCTTTCTCTGACAAAGGGTGCAGCATACGCTTTGTAGCATACGTATAGTTTTTTGGAATAACAGTACTTGCACGCTTCACTTATGCACGGTTCATTCTGGAAAGTCAGTGCTCAGAATATGATACTGAAAGGATGTTCAGTCTGCATTAGCAACAGCAAAACTGCCAAAATCTTTATATGAGAGAAATGACAGCGTACTGTGGGGTTTTAAGCCCTGTTGTTTTTGCACAAAGAAACCTTAAGGCACATATGTTACGTGTGTTCAGAATACAAAGGGTTTAATACTTGCTGAATGACCAGACTGTGCTTTTGGAAAATGCCATATCTGATGGGGGYGGCGGTGCGCACGCATGCGCTTGTTAGGTATTTGCTTAGGGGTTTTAAGAAGGTTGTGGTTTTGGGGAAGAGTGTTGAGGCATCTAAATTGGTAAAGTTACATTGCTTTGAATGGAGGTATGTTGTTTTATATTAAAGATACTTTGCTAGGAACTTTGCATGGGCCTGATAATGGCTGGGTTTCTTCTGAAAGCAAAGATTGAAAACAGCTGGGCAGAGTGTTTCCGAATGACACATCATTAAGAAACTACCATGGTTTGACACTATTATTAATGTCTGTTATCTTCTTAGGCCCTTCAAGGTGAAAAAATTCTCACTATTAACTCTTCCCAATGTGTCATTAAATTTCCTTGAAAACTGGTTAAACAGGCAGTATTTGAAGAAAATGGCTTGTGATTCAGTTATGACTGATTATCAATTTTTTAGTAGTTGCATGTGTAAGTATGTTACTCTGAGTAGGTAATTTGCAGCTTAAAGAGACCCTGAAGCCTTAGGTCAGTGTTAATACTGAAAAGAATTTTTTTTTTAGACAGTAGTAGGTGTCAGACCCTGATTTTAGGTGTAAATACTGGAAGGAAGATGTATCACTGGAAGGTGATTTTGTGCTCAAATATGAGAGGCTTATGTTCTGAAAATACGTGTTAGGGTTCTGAAGCTCTGGTCTATTTAGGAGCTGTGCTTTTCCTCTGGATAAATGTATTCTGAGAAATAGTGCCTAAGTGCTTTTTCATTTTACAACAAAAAAAATCTTTTAATGAAAATCCTCTTAGTAACAACTATATAGCAAATAACAGCTGTTCACATTTACTGCTAAACTCTGTCTACAAAAGAGAACTTGCAATCCACTGGCAGTAACAACAAAGCTCCTTTACTTGAATAAGAAAATGAAACTTCCAACCTACTAATGCTCTTTGCCCTGCTCAGTGGGTACTTGTTATCTCAGTGGTGACTGAAATTTATGGTAAAGATAGCCTACTTTTTCTTTATTGTGAGCCATACTGTTTGTGAGCTCTACTGTATGCTTTGGTCGCTTTCATACAGCAGAACTCCAAGAATAAAATGGTACCCCGGTAAGTCACGCTTGGCAGCTTGTAGTGGGCTTGAGAGAGTGGCTTAAAATACAGTCTAAACAGGAAACAGTTGTGTAAAGTGAGAAACAGCCTTAATTGTCAAAAGGATTTAGGGAACCATCTTCTTGCTAGTAACTACAGTCCTATGTCATATGCTGCAGAAACCTGCTAACTCAATTTGGAAGAGGAATTAGAAAGTGAATTTGCAGATTTTTATGCCTTTTTTTAAGCTGCAAACATATACATTCTGCTTTTGAGAAAAGAAGAAATGTGCTGGGAGGACATAGGTTAGTCAAGCCAAGTCAATTTTGAGCCTCATAGCAGAGGCCAGACTATGAGCTCAGTGTAATCGTTACTTGCAGAGAAGAGTAATTTCCACATGTGCAAATGCTTTTTAATGTGATGTGAAGAAAATAGTTTCATTTTACTTGTTGATTTAATGTTGTTAGACTTGTTGCTTTGTCATTGCTCATACATTTTCAGCAGCCAGAGACTTCAGTTTTCAGCTCAGGGAAAAAGGAAATGGAGGAGTTGGGAGGACATGCACAAACATAGTTCACTCCGGTGACTCTTAAGTCAAATTTTAGACTCTGCTACCCTTCTGTTTTTGTAAAAAGTGGAGTCCAATTCCTTGCTCCATTCAATATGCCTTACAGTATATTTTCAAAAGAATTATCTAAAAAGAAAAGGTGAGGCGGGAATGGAGATTTTACTGAATTCTAGTGGATGTCAAAGACAAGTTCTTGGTACTTGATTCTCCATTCTGGATAACCCCTGGAAAGAAGCAAGAGCATAGGAAAGGGGTAGGTCTGGATGTGCAGGAAAAACAAAAAGATGGCATCTAAAACTAGGAGGGTAGTTTTGACTTTCAAGATGAAGTGATATGAGCTTTCTGGAGCAAGGAGAGCTGTGCTGCAGTGTTCTCAACTCCTTTCTGCAGCTCTGAAAGCATAGCAGTGTAACAATTTTTAAGGCAATTTCAGTAGTGGAGACAAGAAGGAACTAAAGCCTTGATAAGGCTTCTAGCAGAAGCAGGGAACAAGGTAGAGATGAATTTTGGCAACTTTTCCACTGCTGCTCTTTCAGTAGTAATGGTTACTTATGCTCAGCACCTCTGTTTGCTGGGAATGGCAGACGATTGCTTGTACATCTGGGGTCTCTGACAGATCTGGCCAGCTGGCAGGGAAATATCTCTTCATGGATTGAATGACCCTGTCCCCTTGGAGACTGAATGTGGATGCTGCATCCACTGACCAAGGGGACAAGGGGCATTCTGTGACTCTCCTCTCGAGCTTGCATTTCTCCTGGCTGGAGCAGTGGGGAGGCTCACCACACTATTGCATGCCACTGCTTTGCCAAGAGTGGTCTTGTAAAATCCTTTCTTTGAAGTCTAATGAGCTTGGGGTGTTGCAGAATGGGGGAATATAGGTAGTAAAAGGTCATGTCCCTGGGCCTTGACTGTGCTTATATCAAAGGATACTTTTAAAGTTGTTGATAATCTGTCAGGCACCATGATGAGATGCAGAGTAAACCAGAATCTCTTTGATTTCTTCACTGGTAAGGTTATCTGTATGCATGCCAGTCTTGTTTTTCTGTTCTTAGCCTTGGGCTCTATACAGCTATTGATTTTTTTTGCTGGTTGTTACAACATTAATGCTTATTCAGGTAAAGATATTTGTTATTTTCCCAACACAGCCTCACAATTCATTAAGAATGTGATGTGTTCCTGTGTGCTTCTAATAACTGCTTTAATTCCAGCAAACAGGATGCCTTACAGACAGCAGGTTAGATATTCACAGCTAGTTCTGTGGTCCACTACAGCTAGCATTAGTATTCAAAAGCTGAAAGCATGCTGGTGGAAAGCTACCTAAATATTTATGGACTATTGCTAGGGTCAGAGTAACAAGGGCAGCAAATGAAATTAAAGATTTACACCATGAAACAAACCAACTTATCAATCACTCTTTGCCAAGTTGCTTGTGCTGTTTAAAGAAGAGATTTTTCTAAGAAGAATTTTTTTTTTTTTTAAATGAATTTCAGCATGAAATTTTGATCTGCAATTTCACTTCAGTATCTGCATTATTTCTTCCAACAAGATGAGCGGGTGGAGACGACGTTGCACAACAGAAAAAGCTGGCTGTTGCATAGCTTGATTTCATAAGAACAGCACTCCACATCTTTTATCTGAATATATCAAAGTCTTTATCAAACTTTAGGGTCACTCCCCTGTGTGAGGAAAGTAATGTGAGGGGAGAAACTGAGATGCAGCAACCTCAGAAAATTCATATGCCAAGTCAGACTTAGGAATAGAAACCAGGAGTTGGGCAGGCTTTGCATTTAAACTTTGCAGTCAAACCTCAGGCAGGACGAGGAAGCTAGCTGTGCTGAGCAGTGAGCAAGCTGAGATAGTTTTATGATTTTCTGGAGGGGTATAAGAACCTGGATAACTTGGCATCTGCATTAAATAAGAAATGACTCTCTTCTGTTTGTGGAAGCATGACAGAACATACATTTTAAATGGAAATTGCCTTGCTTATTCAAATGAAAACCTCTGAGCACAGAAGYCTGCTTTCATTATTTTGATTAGAAGCTAAGTATTTTGCAATAGCAAGCAGGTAGGAAGAGAGGCAAATTGGAGGGGAAGAAAATACTTTTTTTTTTCCTTCAAAATATGACTTTTTTTGTTGCTTTGGGACGCGTGTGTAAATTCATAAAACCAAAGTAAAACATGAATTTTTTTTTTTTTTTTTTTTTGTTCTAAGATAAATTTAAGTGATTATCTAGCGAGGTCTCCATAAGGTGACAGCACAATGTGAATAAATACATACAACACCTAGAGAAAATAAACTGAACTGCAAGTGGCTTTAATAAGCAGCATGCCAGCTTTTTCTTTTGGATTTTAGCTAGGGATTGCATAAAACAAAGCCCCAGGAACTGACTTAGCATTAATGCATTTTCTAGTTTTCTCTTAAAGTAGTGTTAAGTATTTAAACAGAATAAGGTGGGGTATTTTATTTTAGTAGAATAATGATAAATTAAAAAAAAAAAAAGATTACATTTGTGTAAAAAGTGCATGCACACATGTAGGATATCCTTTGGTTTGGCTAGGAAAATTCTAAGGTAGATCAGAACGTGTAAGAACAAGTGTATAATCTTCCAGCTAAATATTGAAATAGCAATTATTTGCCCTAAGTAGTGCATGTGTGCACCAATGTCAGTACAGTCATGTTGTCTGGAATCAACATTTTGCATTTTGCAAATGAAACTGGTCTCTTGATGACTTACTAGAGCAGAGTTGTGTTGATAATCACCCAAAAGGGATTTTGGATACGCTCGGAGAAGATACATGCTTGTTTCTGCTAGTGGAGTGCCTGAACGTTAGCATTTGGAAATATTTTTGTTTGCTGGTAATTTGTGGTTCTTTTGCTTTCCAGGGAAATAAGACCTCAATGAAGGTGAAAGAAAAAGGAAACCTAAGAAAAGTACGAAGGGATTTTCATTCTTATTATATAAGGCCAAAGGATTCACAGAGAGGATCTGAAATTTATTGTCTCTAGATGAGGTTGTGCTGTTTTGTGTCCTGTCCTGTTGTCCTCCTGCCCCCTGCCCTGAGGAGCAAAGTATCTGCAAGTTTACTGAAATCCACAACAGCTTTAGGCTCAGCATTGCCCGAAATCACATCAGTGATGAGGGCTCTAATTCAGAAAAGTAACTTTGCCTATTTTCCAGTATTGCTAACTGCACTGTGATTTAAAATGTAATAATTTGCTTAGAATCGTGGCAATTCAGAGCCTGGATATATCAATCACAGTACATCAATTGGGCTACAAAACAAAGAAATTAGTATCTTTAGAGATTCAATTTTTGCTGATTCTTAGCCTGAAAAGAATCTTGACCTGAAAAATAGCTCTGTTGCCTAGTCGTTAAAGAAAGCTCTGACACGTAGGCATTCCAGACTCCTTATTCTGGCTCATTACTATTGTGCTGATGTTATGTATGCTGTATGGCCAGTGTGGAAATTCTGAGAACTTCACCAGCTTCAGAGCATCCCCCCTTATTTAGCATTCATAGACACGCCTGTCTAAACATAGAGTCTTTCTTCTGTATTTTACTTAAACTGTATAATCTTTTCCCTAGTGAGAAGGAAAGCACACACAGCCACAGATGTCTGAGTGAAATATTCCTCTTGCTGCCCTGTGGAAAAAATTCTGAAAAGCCCCTATCAGTTAAGAATTTTAGATGAAGATATTTACCACTAAGGATCATTAATAATAAATGTTCATGATTTTTTTATTAAAGGTTGAACTTGTGATATGTGGTTTCCTCAACTTTTGAACCCTGTGCAATATCTAATTGAAAATGTCTTTGTTTCTCCCACCCAAGATGAAAGACATCTAACATTTCACAGCTATTTATTTTGGTTAGAGGAATTAGTTTATTTTCCCTGTGAAATAGATACTTCCTCCAGAGCTTGTCTTTCTCTCACTCTCCATTTACCAGCTACAATACTGTGTGTCTCTCTTAGCTGAGGAGATGCTGACAGCATCAGTGAAATRTTTCAGTGCAAAGAACAAGTTCTACAGCAGCTTTAACTAGGGCTGAAGAATGGCTGCAGGGAGTCATATGCTGAATTATCTCGTGGCACTGACCACCCCGAGAGATGTAAAGGCACGTTGCAGGAAGATGAGGTTTTATGCATTCAGGTACTTCATGCAGGACCCTAAATACAGAATCTTGGTTTAAAGAAACTATTTGGGGAAAAAAAAAAATTCCTGATGATGACAGGAGAGTTAGGTATGTTGTAGCTCTACAGCACAGAATACTGATTCTGAGTAGCAGTCTGCCTAGAAAGATGCACATGAATGTGGAGTGGATTTTCCTTGCTTCATTTTTTAATACAAAGAGTGAATGCACACTAGAATACAGTGCTTCAGATATTTTAAAATGTATGCATACCCTCTGTTTGCCTATCTGTTTTTCACGGTGTGGGCTGTAGGATGAGCTGTACCTTTCACACTTCTCTCGGTCATCTTGGACAACCTCTTTTCATATGAAAGGCTCCAGAGGATTTTCTTGCTGTTGTACAGAGTTCCTAGGTCTCAGAAATCACTTTTGAAGTCAAAGGGGACTCTTCAAGAGTGGATTCTGAGTACTGTGGGTAGTGTGTTACACACACTCTGGTTTTTGAATTAGCTGTTGTCAGAAGAGATACTTTCCTAAGATGTACATAACAAATTGAGCCTATGTTGAAGCTATATCTATATATAATTTTTCTTTTAAGCAGCCTTGGAAGAATTCTGTTTGGTTCCATGTATGATAAACTAAATACAATTTTGGTTCCATTTCCATCCTCAGGTTTCATTTATTGTGAAAACATGCCTGACTTCCCTGAGTTGGTAGATTTGAGGGAGAGAGAAAATGAAGATATATTGAATATCTTGATATGATGCTTGGTAGTACACTATCTTCCTCTGCCAGCATGATTTTGGTTTCCACATTGTGTCTATGTTTTTCTTAGCTTCCCGATAGAGAGGCAGTCAGTCACCAGACAAAATGGTTTTGCATGGAAGTGCAATTCTTACGTGCTGTTGTCTACTAAGGGTAGTTTTAAATGGTAGATGAACAAAGTGTTGTCTGCTATTTGCACTATGTAGGATAGCTCTCATAGTTTCCCAAGGTTGGTGGGGGCTTTCCCATGGGGAACTGCAGTGTGGGCAAGGCCTCAGAGTACGGATTTTTTTCCCTGGAGTTGAAGGCAATGAAATATGTTTAAGACTAGCCTAGCTAATCAAGCTCTCTCGCATTTGCCAGCAAATGCAGCCTACCGATCAGGAAGAGAACAGTAGAGACGGATGGCTTCCTGTCTGCCAACAGGGAGSCTGGCTGTAAGCGACGTCTCCAATAACTCTTCAGGAGTTGCCCCTCAGAGTGGTGTTTGGGAAGCTCAGCCCCACGAGGTGCACAGTTGCCCTGGTCTCTGTGCCACATTACTGCTGTAGTTGATTTCCATACTGGCTTATTGAAAGAGAAGCAGCTAGAGGCACCATCTCCTGGGGACATGATTTGCATTCTGTGTTTAATTAAAGCATGACAGTTTATGCCAGAGGATGCTAAAATGTGAAATGGAACACTCTTTGCCAAATATTGGGATTTTATAGAGACTTGGAAACTCATTAGTAGAGAATTTTATTCATAATAACTGTGCAGCCTGTTTTGCAGGGCCCATTGAATTTGGCCTTGTTTTCTTTTGGGTTTCTCCCTCACTGAGTTGTTATTTCAGCCTCAGATAATATTGATGGCAATACCCTGCTCAGTGACAAAACTATTTGAGAAAYAGGGCACTAAGCAAAATGTTTCTCTACTAAGGAGCTGCTGCAGGGGACTGTTAATGAGGTAGAGAACCTCCTCCATACTAGGTCATAGGTTTCAATTTGATCACATCAGTCAAATTTTAATCACCTGATAAGCTGTTAGGTGGCTGTAAGAAATGTGGTAGGTATTTTATACRGCTTGTTCGTTTTTTACAGGACACCTGCACAAACCTTGTGACCCTGACAACTTGATTGGTAGTCTCAGAAGAGAAGTCAACTATTAAATAGGAACAATCATGTGCATAACTGTGCATAAATACTTTGTACAGTGGGTCAACAATCAGTAACAAGACACAAAATATTTATCACCTCACTTTGTGAATTAGATCAAACTTATCACTTTGAAATCAGCTATTAGCAAATGAATTCACTCAAGGTATCTGTGAGTTTTGATTAAGCATGAAACATCATATTATTTTTACAAATGCTTAAAATGTCAGGCCACCCGAAACTTTAACAACTTGTTTTTTTGTACAAAGGTTTACCAGGAGTCTGATAAAACTTACCCTTCTCTTAATTATGAGGCGAGGTCACCAAGATGGGGGTCACTTTGCCCTTTTTCCTGGTTGTGTTGTAAGAAATGGCTAACCACACTTCTGCTGTGTACTGCAGAGCTTCTCATTGGAGACAGGCACAGTTGGTTAGTCAGCCCTGGCCATGAGTTATTAATGTGTAGATTCAGAGTTGCTAGAATTATTCAAAATCCTATTCTTTCATCAAAAATTGAGCTGTAAACCGTGGTAAGAAGTGACATTTCCTTGTGCATGAATTGAACCTCTTTAAAAGTCCTTTCTTGATATTGTCAGATAACCTGCACAAAGTCAGAGAAGGCAACAGAATTCACTCTTGAGGGCGGGGGAGCTGGGAATGAGGSTCAGAGATTGGGAAACTATTAGTGAAGTGTTTGTATGATAGACTTCTCTTGTGATCACCCACAGACATCTAAAACATTACTTGGTTTGCAAGGGTTTGTTTTTTTGAAGATAACCCGGGATTGTGTGTGTAATTATGTTAATACCGCTCTCTACTGCCTACCTAATGATGCTGAAGGGTTTACCTTGGAAACAGAGAATGGAAACAGGTCCCCACTCTGCMGACTGTTTGGATTAGACTAATTTATGCTAGAGTACATGCAATCCTAGGGAAGACATGAAATGCTGGACATTAGAGCAGCCTGGACCATATTAAGGTCCTGTTAGGTTTCAGATAATTAGCAGTGGATTCCACTGTGAGATTCATCCCTGAGTTGTTGAACCAAGGAAGTTAGAGTTAACGATCCCTAGTATGTTTTATGATCTTGCTTTACTTTGTATGTATATACAGTTTATAATTTTCAGTCTTCTTCGGTTTAATGTTAAATTATACCTATTTGATGAAGCTTGTTTTGCYGCACAAGGAATAAGGCCTCCTAAAGATGCTACTCAAGGTGACATTTTTTCTGGAGCGCTGGGAGAAGCTAGATTGGACCTGCCTGAGGAACAAAGGTGAAGGCCACGGGGGAAAGGCTGCTGATGTTAACTTGTCCTCTTGTACTTTTTCCATAGCTATTAATACAGAAGAACTGTACTTGTACAGTAAATGATGTGTTTTGAGTGAATGTTTTCAGTTCTGTCTGACGCATCTCCCTGATGTTTTGGTAGTACATCCATTCAGGGCTAAGTGTTGGCTGTGGTATTCATCTTCCTCTGGAAGAAGGCAGTGGTTTTGCACTTCATGATGATTTATAACTCTGGGCTTCGGTAGCTTCTAGATAGATGCGTAGCTTCTATTTGGAGATTGTGATTTCAGAAGGCCTTGGGAAATGATACAGCAAAGGGCTCGGTTTTTCTTTGTTATCACTCCTTGTAGTGAGGGCTCATTCCTTCCTTGTCCTTTTAATTCATTGACAGTCTCCTACCAAGCCTCAGCAGAGCACGGGTGAAGCCCTTGCTCCACGTCCTCTGGCAGTGCTGCTGCCCGGCAGTTTCCGTTCTGCAGCCAGTGCGACTGTGGGAGTTTTCTAAACTGAAGCAGGGACTGCAAAAGCATGTAGTAAAAAACTGATTTCTAATGACTTATGTCATACAAAAGAGCCACAATAGCGTTTAATATGATACTTTAACAGAAAGCTGAGATGTCCCTTCACAGAGAAGTTTATTCTACTCCTAAATACAGGTGATTCATGTTAAGTTTAACTTTGAATTGTTCATTTTTTGACCTTAGGCCTGAAATGGGGGGAGTTATGGTTTTACCTATCGTAAGTAGTAAATATTCATGTTTTTAGGTGAATTTCAGATTGTACCAAGGTAATTTCCATTGTAATTAATAACACCGATATAGCCGATTTCTTATTTTGTTCCTATACTAGAATTGTCATGCAGTAAATCATATACTGGACTGTGRTTTCCTGTTGATGCTGAAATATTGTAATGGCCTACTATGCTCATTCATGGACACCCAGAAATAAATAAATCAAAGGAAACAGTCTGTTAAAATGCAGTTTCAGCATAATTACTAACACTTTATATGAACTACTCTCGGTGCTATTTCTTGTAATCAAAAGATATGAAAGATGTGGATTTTAATCGGTTTCTGTGGGAGAAGCTTATTAAAAAAAGATCTTCAGGGATTAAAGAAGCAGAGCAGAAGAGATTATGGTTGTGTTAGTGTAGCAGCTTTTAAAAAAATTTCTTCATATTTTTATCAAACATACAGTGTAATCTGTGGACACATGATGACAGAACAAACAGCATCCAGAGAATATCCTTCGCAGTACTGTATACCTATGATAAGACCTTATTTTTTGTGTTGCATCTGGTTATATTACTATGTTATATCACAGCCTATTACATAACCTAAAGCCCCAACAATGAGAGGGGGGTGGGGGACTGAGCAGAAGTGTCTGTAATCTAACAGAAATATGACTGAAAGAATTCAGCAGCTCAAATATTTTTGTGTGTAACTGCAAATGGTCAGAAAACCAGGCAGATTTAGCAGCCTTTGCAGCTGCAGTACTAGAAATTTTCAATGATAGAGCAGAATTGCAAATGAGATATTTAGAAAATTGTTGTATGGGCTTTTTAATAGACAATACTCATAGCATGTATTCAACCAAATTTGAATATAGAAAATAAAATTAGATTCAGATTGTAGTTAGTATTTTTCTGAAATTACATTTTKAAACCATAGATTCTGTACTACAGCTTTTTTTTTTTCCCCAGAATCATTGGAATTTCTATAATAACATCCATTGTTCTAAATTGCCTTTTTTAACTATTGTAGTCTTGTACTTCTGGTTCATCGTTTAAAATCTGGGTGCCATTTTTATTTATACAGTTAGGTAAGTATGTGTCAAATACTTCTCACAAAAATAATTCTGGGGTCTGATCCTGTAGACGTGAACTGCCAGCATATGTACTCTGTATCTCCATTGAATAAGCATTACTGCCATAAGCCAGACTGATGGAATCAGAGCTTTGAGCTGGCCAAGGACAGCTGGCCATCCCAAAGGTCAGTATATGTGGTTATAGGATATATGCTTGCTGCTTTACTATGCCATTTAGATGACAGTAGTTCAGTGTGAATTAATACTAAACAGACAGCACTATGTATTAATTGTCATATTAAAACGTGGTGTTTGTGTGTCTTCTGGGTTGGCCACTACCAAGATGTTCTTGTTTACATTGCTACTACCTTCACTGACAAACTTTTCATAATCATTGCAAGTAACTTATGAAGCTTTTTCTTTTTCTTTAAATCTTTTATCAAATCTGTATTCTGGCTAGAAACTCATTCGCATCTGCAGGAGATGTTGAATTCTATTGATAGTACCTAAAAAGGTCAAAATCGTATACCAGCTTGCTCGAGAGACTTGCTGTGTGACTTGAGGTCCAGAGCAATCTAGTTAAAATACCATGAGACAGACAAGCTCTGAAAATCTTTTGGGCTTCTTTCCTTAACCAGAAATCCACGTGGCTGTTTTGTTGTTATCAGAGCTTAGAGATTGAGTTTGGTCATTTTCTCTGTGGTCTGTTATGCTTCAGTCTGTGTGAAGGAAGCCAGAAGGCTTCAGTGAGTCATGAAGCAACTTATGTTACCCGATAGCTTTTTCTGATTCTAGTTCAAGGGTCATTTATTGCCCAAACTGTAGACTCCTCTGTGTAAAGGAACATCATTGGAGTACATGGAGAGAGTACCTGCATGCCTGAGAGTGTTTGGGGAACTGGTAGGAAGCCATTACCTGGCCTCTTGGTCACTTGAAGTAGGGGACTTAATTCTGATGGATCTCTGACTCAAATATGGTTGGTATGGTCATGAGTGAATACAATCTTTGGAGAGCCTAAAWTGCTCTTTTTGCATTGAGGTTTTTCTCAGAAATGCCCAGTTTGCTATAGCTAGGAAGCAGTATAAAAGTTGAATTCTGCAATGAAGTAATAAAATTAAGAGTTAGTTTTCACATAAAATAAATGCCCATTGAGAAGTATTTTATTTTGGTTTCAGTCATGGAGAAAGTTGTGCCCACAAATTTTCAGCATACTTTGTTGTTCAAATCAGCAGCYAGGAAATACAGGATGCAGGTGGGAAGTTGTGGATTACAACTTCTTGCTATGGAATATTTGTAAATATCATGTTCAGTCCTCTAAATGGGGAGGATTAAGACATAAGCACTAGAAACAAAAATCAGTGTTTGTATGTGCAGGGGTCTAYTGGCTTAGGTGGTTAGGTGTATCATGATAAGGTCGAATTTGCCAAGGTGAAGGACACTCATCTTAAATGTGTAGTGACTGTAACGTTATGGATTGATTAAATGCAGTTTTGGTAAAAATCCTTTGTGGGAATGTTTGTATTTTGATGAAAAGATGTTTTCATTTTTGTTCTGATAATAGCTAATTCTTTTGATTAATGTTACAGTTTTGTTTATTTTTATTACAACATGTGTTTTTTTGAAACTAATTTAGCTAATATTTCATGTTTGAGATTTTGATTTACTATTTTACACTACCATTGTGTAATGCTATGAAATGAATATGACTTAGCAGCCTTAGAGTTTTAGTTCTTTTGTTGTTTGTCTGAAATGTCAGGATTTCCTATAGAATGAAAAATGTATTTTCAGTCTAGTTATTTCCAATTTGCTTGTAACTGCAAAACAGGCAAGGATCTTTTAACGTAAGGTGGAGGAGGAACGGAATTCCATTGGAAGACTATCCGTCTTGAATTTCTCAAAGGTTTAACTTGAACTCTTATTGAAGTCTTGGGTGATTGCTAATTTTTTGAGCTGTGTTTCTCTGAGAAAAGGCAAAATTTCAGATTACTCCATGTGGAGGTGGAAGAGAATCACCTTTTTGAGGAGAGGAAAAAATTGAGGATCTGGCCAACTTGAATGAGTTAGGGAGCAAATACTGAAGGACAGAGTGGGTGAAAAAAAGATGACCCAAAAACCCAGGTTGCGGAGGTGAAGACAGAAGAAGATGATGGTGGAGTGGGGTGGGATGGGAAGACGAGTGAGAAACTTGTTGGTGGGAAGAGTTGCCCAGTGTGCAGTGGAAGGAGCTGGTGCTTGGTTTTTAACTACCTTACCAGGTACGYTGGTACCAGTCTCCCATGTGTATGCCTGGTCCTGAGCAAAGCTTAGGTGTGGATAAATCTCTCCATTAGCTGTACACATAGCCCTCTGCAAAGGGAAATGCTCCCATACTCCCTCAAGTAGCTGATCAATGCCTTCCACTGTGCTGGGGGAAAGTGGCAGTGGTGAGTGCGTCACTTAGAGTTGTTGGGAGGGTGTTGGGGGCATGAGGGGCTGTGCCAGGTGCAGGGAGCTGCCCATGCCATGAACATGGTGCTGTTGGGCTGTGCCTGGGCTGGAAAGGCCCATGGGATGGCAACTGAAGAGGTCTGCTGTGGGAAACTAGGTGTTATAATTCAGACCTCTGAACAAGGTCTGTAACATTACAGTCAGTATGAAAGCAAGCATCAAGAGACAACTGATTGTGTGATTTCTGCTTCTGGAACAGAATACATGACAGCTTCTTCATTTCTTACTGTTTATTGTCTCATTAATTTTTGTCTCAAGGCTGTGTAGTATTTTATTACCTGCTTTTGCCAATACTTGTTAAAAACACCTACTGAATCTTCATATTAAAGTAGTCTCACTGTTGGCATTCCAGACTAGACTTCTCAATGCAGATTTGCCATAAAATGCAGTTTGTGAGATAATTATATTAGAGAGAACTACACTCTGCAAAATGCTTTAAAAGCTGGAGTATAATTAATTATGAAGTGACCTCTTAAAAAGAGTAGATTTATTTCTTTAGCATGAATTAATTTCCTGATAGTGATTTTGGGTTGCCATCAAACCAGAATTGAATCTGTCAGTGTCTGTGTCACTATTACCACATCTAGCAGCATTTACCAACTTTGTGATGGGAACTCTTCTGTGGGAGAAAGGGCTGCTTGGAGGCCAGAGATTTCCAACCCTTAACTTCCTTTCTGAGTGCTACAGTAGCGCTGATATCTGTTGATGTGTCTGCTGTAACTTACTAGAAACTGTAATGAGATCAACAGTTCATTCACAGAAGTGGCTGCGTGCCAGTGACGAGGTGTCAGCTGGTTCAGTCTAACTTGTACCAAACTCTGATTAAGACCAAGATGGTGGAGGTTTGTACTTCTTTGCTACTGCACTGCTGGGGGCCATAGCATTGATCAGCATCCCGTTGTTTTTGTCTTTTTAACTATCTGTGCTGCATCTCTGCAGGAAATGCAAGTCCTTCAATGGATAAGCCTTGTTTTTCCTTTGTTTATTTTTTAAAAATACAGCTTTTGTATATAAGCTAGCTAGACGACAGTTTGTATTCAGCTCGTCCCCTGTTGAGTACTGAACCTTTCAAAAGTGCTTGGCAACAGCCAGCTGATGTTGATCGCCCTGTGCAGAGGCTGATGCTCGTTATACTGATCAGTTAGAAACTCTGATGTGAGGCTAAACAGATCTCTTTCTGATTCATGGGTCTGAGTGATGACTGCAGCCACAAGGTAAGCAAACTGGGGGCGGTGGGGAGGAGAGGAAACATCTCACTGGAATTGAACCTATTTGGAAATGTATAAAACAACTGAAGGAGATTTAGAAGGCACTTTATTTTTCACATGTAGCAACAGGTGGCTTGCRCAGCAAGAAGGTAGAAGAATGGCTTTAATGAGAGAGTAGGAGCAGGGTTTGAAACTCTTCATACTTTTAGTAGTTTTAGGTTAACTGAGCAAAGAAAGCTCATGAGCAAAACCTATTACAAAAATCTGGAAAGTAGGACATAAGAATTAAAGGTAAAAACTGGTCTAAAAATTTGAGTTCTGAGACTCTCTAACAATGCATCCTCAAGAAGAAACTGGGTTGTGGTTCAAATGTGCAACATTATAGTACTGGGTTTGTGGAAACCCCAGAATTAATGTTTGATAATGTGTTAAAATTTAGCCAACCAGAAGCAGCTGCCCAGCCCAGAATGAAGGATGGGCAGTACGTTGATCCCAGAGATAGAATAGAAAATTGTAAACACTTAAAGAAAACTTGAAGCAGAAAGGCATTTAGAGCTGAAAGTCAGGTCAAGTGTCAGCCTGTCATTTGGAGAAAGAGGAAAAATTGCAGTGCGTAACATGAATTTGCAAAGACCAATAAATATGTCCAGATGACAAGGTGGCGATCTTAAAAGTACTCCTTTTAGAAGCAAAGGATGAAAGGATACAACAGAAAAAGAGTGGGACGTTTATGAAGTAAATGGGACTTCTACTGACTTTAGAGTAAACGTCTCAGTGCAGTACCAGGAAAAAAAGTATTCTCTAAAGAAAAAAAGCATATGGGTGAAAATGAGGCTTAACAGCAGCCATTTCATCCTTCTTGTAGAAGTAAAGACTGTGTCTATGTAAGATATAAGAACAGTAGTGATTTTTGGTTGTACTGCGGGAGGAATATCCTTTACTGGAGGAGGAAGGAGAATCCACTCATTAGGCCACTCTTATAATTGGCTTGAACTCAATCCCCGTTATCCTTAATTTAACAGGATGACAGAAAACAAGTATGGTAGGAAATAAGAAGATGCATCCTAAGATGAGTGCTTTTAGAACTGATCATAGAGCTACAGTAATTAAACATCAGTGGTCACCCTCTGCTGACTTGTTCAGTGGGAGAAATGAAAACAAGAACACTTCCCACAAGGTGGAAACTAATGATAGAGACGCTGCGAATTACATACATCTAAAGAGACAGGCAAGAAAGGCAGAAAAACACTTCAGTGTTATTTAGGGTCCCAAGTGCTGCTACTACTTGGGAAAATGGTTTGCATTTTTTCCCAGATTAGAAACAAGGGTTGGAAACTGCCAAATTATCACAAGGCATAACTGCATGGCCATGTGTCGTTTCAGTGTTGGGCAGCAATGTGAGGTTACCCCATGTGGAGCACTGCTTAAAACAAAATTAAACAAGAAAACCCACCCTAACTGAAACAGTTCCCAAACCTTGCATTTCTCTGGATCCACCTTATGCTGTAGACTCCTCTCATTTCTTTTGTCATCTGCGGGGAATTATTTCTTGTGATATTTTTGGCTGTGTTTGCAATGATAATAGTAGCATTGCACATCAGGCACATGAGCATGTGTTTGTGGGAGAATACGCACTGAAGGAACACAAATACATCCACTGAGCCCTGGCACAGTGATGCCCTCATTCTCTTTTTGTGGTTTGGTCAGGACGTGCTTCTGGTTTTTACCACCTATCAGCATTGCATGTATTTTGTTTCCTCTTTCTCTTCATGTTTATATCACTRCTTCAATTCCCATGCACAGAATTAGATGTTGTTGCATGGTTTAGCTACGCTTGGGGAATTTGTTTGCATTAGCACAGTAAATTTTTAAGTTATTCCTGTGGATAACGGCTTTTTGTTAGCTCTATCACCCCGGATGCCATATGCATAATACAAACATCGTACTATAAAGTGGTGTTACAGAGTGGAACAGGTAAGATAATCAGAAGTGTTAAATTCAGTACTGATGCTATTGGTTTAACCCCTGGTGCTGAAATCAGAGCTGAGCTGACAAAGGAAAATATCCGAGTGACATTGTTTGCAACACAATAAATAGATACAGACCCCTAAGAAGGGATGGGGGAATAGTGGTGGTGACTCAGTAGCTACTGTGCTCTATTAAGCTGGGGAGCTGCTGTCTGTCAGAAGGGAGGATTTTCTTGCAGTCTTTCTTCCAAGACTTTGGTACCAATGAAATTGGGGGTTGGGGTTGTGTGGATCATTTTTTCCCCTTTAGAAGGTCAGTAATTTTAGTGCCATCTATGGCATTTGGAATAGGATTTACTCCCTAGAATTTACTCCTTTGAAGTCTGGGTTAGTGTGGTGAGTAATAGTGTTTTAATAGTCTGTTACACATTGAGTAACTGACTGTAAATGAAATCTCATTAGAATTCAAATATCTGGTACTAAAATGGCTTGATGTTGTAGCAGTAAGGGCTGAGAAGCAGTTCTGAGYAAGACACTTCTAGGAACAAGGGCTGGGTGGCTAAGGACTTTCAGGGACACTGGCAGACAATACAAGAATATTTATGGAGCACTGAACCAAATTATACCTGACTTTGTGGCATAGCTATCCTTCAGCTTCTGTATACATAAAATAAATGTCTAAACAAAGAATATGTGTATTTACCAACTAGTCTGAGTTTGGCAGGATGCTTTATTTCTATGCTGATCATGTTTGCTACATCTTGTGTGGTTTGTCTGAACAAGAGACATAAAATAAAACCTTAAACATTTTTTCTGTAGTTCATTTTCTAGTGATTTGAGGATTAAAGGAGGTATCTCAAAAAGGAGAATWAAAAAAAAAAAATTTTTTTTGTCAGTAGAGAGCTAAAGCCTTTTAAAATAATAATTGTTTTGAGTTTACATTTAATAGGGATTCTCATCGTGATTTAAACTGTATTCATTATAAGTCCCTTAATTGTAATATTCCTAATCCTACTAAATACAGCCAGTGCATCATCTGTAAATTTTTTTTTTGTGACTGGCAGTATGTTTACAAAGATTGTCTGCTCCTAGATTTGCCTCCGTACTCAACCCTGACACCAATGCCAAGTATATGAAATATGTTTTGTTGTTTTATTTCTTAACCTTTTGTACTTCAACAACATAAAGGTATTGTCAGTGTTTTAAAAGCAGAAGAAATGGAATTATATCCTTGAGACAGATCAGAGTGTTTCTAGTTTGAAAAGTGGTTTTGTATGTTTATTTTGGAGTAKTCAATTAAAGCCCCTTTCAAATGCCAGGAACCAGGAACAAGCTATCTCGCGCTGCACCCTGGCGTGTGAGCGGCACGGAGGGTAACGTGTACTGTGTCGGCATGTCAAAGACAATCACTAGCAGTGATGTCAAATTTAGCCTATCACTGTGAGGACTAAGGAAGCCTGACATCATGATTTGGAGCCTGCCACCTGTGTTCAAGTGGAATAGTATCTGATTGCATGAACACTTGTACTGAGTGGAGTGTGCTGTCCAGGAAGCCATAATCGGAGCGAGGAAGAGCAGCAGCACTTGTCGCCCTACAATGTTACTGCACCGGGCTCTGTCCCAGCCACGCAGCCAAGTGTGCTGCAAAGAGTGGCTCGCCTCTTTCCACGTCGGTGTGGTAGCAGCTCTTCAGAGAGGGCAAATGTCTCCCACCTAGCAGCGTGGCAGGAGAAATTGTCTCTGAAGGATTCACAGCAGTAAAAGCAAAAGAAAATGCTATAGTAGGTTATTATCTTGGTCTGGTTGTGTTGTAGTTGAGCAAGGCTCACTGTCTATGGTTTAGGAGGAGTCTATATTAAATTTAAGGCCAATGAGCACGTTAGTGTTGTTTTCTGTGTTGTGTGGTTGTGTGTGGTTTTTTTTTTTTATTATTTTTTTTTTATTTTATTTTATTCTAATTCTGCTGCAGGGAGCAGCTGGCGCATCACGACAACGTACTTTGCATGTCTTAGCATCAACTTGTGATTCTTACAAGGGAGATGTCACACTGGTGTGTCTGAGGTGATTCTCTCACTGAGGACACCTGAATATAGAGATCACAAGGAAAGCAGCTAGAGCAAAGTGGGACAGAGAACTCAGTACTCTAGAGAAACAGAGGGAACTGTATTCTCATAGATCACTTTACTTTTTTATTTTTATTGAAAAGCATAGCATGAAGAGCCAGTAATCTACCCATCCACCCCACCTGGGGATCTGCTTCACACTTAATGGGACTTGAGGCCCAATTTGGTTTGCTCATGTAGAAAGTTGGTTGCTTTCAGGAAGCAATTAGCTTTGGTTTGTATTCTTTATGCAACTACTCTTCATTTTTTTTAAAAATCAGATGGTCTATACTTGTGTAATTGAGAAGGGGAGTGGGAGATGCATTGATGAAAGTCCTGCATAGCAGCAGGCAGTCTGTGCCTTTGTCCAGTGGTTGTAGGCCGTTGTTTTCACAGTGCAAAATACATGCTGAAAAGTAAACATGTGTACCTCTGTATTTGAATGAAAGAAGGAGCCTCCAGGTGCAAGCTGAGTGAGGGTGATTCCCTAGCCATCATAACATGCATTTTGGAGCCAAGAATGAAAGAGGCCAGCAGATGAGAACAGCCATCCGTAATTTGTGTCTTGCTTCCACTGTTTTCACAGCTTGACCTCAGAAGCAGCCATGGTGTCTGGCCTTGGGAGGAAAAAATGTAGCTGGTATGTGTTTGTTCATTAAAGGACACATTTGTTGTCTAGAATTAATAGGATTCAGAGCCAAGTAGGTATTGAATTTGACTGCATACAGCTCTGTGACTTGGATTTTGGAGCTATATAGAATTGTACAAATTGATTAAGCTGCCTTTGATACACCCTAGATTTATTTGTGTATATGCTGAATCACAATGAGAGGTCAGCTATCTTATGTGGGAGATGAAATTTAAACGAGTTCAGCCTGTGCTCACACAGTAAAGTTTGCTCCACCTCTGGGACCACGAAACTATTTCTTTTCAGCTTTGCATATACAGTGGTTCTGCATTTTGCAAGTACAGTGTGATGAATATGTTTTAGCTAGAAAAGGTGAAAGTTAAAAGTATGGCGTGAAAGGCATATCAAACTTGATTACCTTTCTGATAGAATTGCAAATCTGGTGAATGAAGGCAATGCAGTAAATGTAATTTATTTGGACTTTAGTAAAGCATTTGATACTCTGTTTCATGAAATCTTACTTGAAAAATTGATTCAAATTGAGTGTGATGGAGATGCTGCCATATGATCTAAGAGTTGGCAGGGCAACTGTAAACAAAGAATAATGCTAAATGGATGAGGCTGGAGCTTTGGGGAAAGCCAGGGAATAATGCTGTATGTGTTCTAATGTTTAATATCTTTGTTAATAGCACAGAAAATGAAGAATATAAACTAAATTCTGTGGAGGTACTGAACCGTGATAGCTCCAATGCAGAGGAAAATAGTTAAATAACACAAAAGAGTATTGAGAGTTATTAGAAATGTGGATGAAAAATAGGAAGAGAAGATGGATGTTGAAAAGCATAATCTGAATCATGGTTGAAGGGAAGAATAATGCATAAMAAAATTCAGAACAAGCTCACAGTGAAACTTAGGAAATAGATTTTTCCTCTTCTAATTAACTCAAATTAATTGAAAATTGAAAAAGCTTTTCTTCAGGGCTTCTCAGTGTTAGGCACAAAGACAGCCAATTCTCTTAAAAAAAAACCCACTCCAAAACCCCACCAATAACCTAAAACCACACACACAACCCCCCTGCCTCAAAACCCCGAATAAAAGACCAAACCAAAACAACCTTCTCCTCCTCACCCAACCAGTGCTTGAATTGACATATACTCATTGTACATACTGAATTGCTAAATGCAGGAACTGATGGCTACCTGGAAGCTCAAGTATACATTCCCCTTGTGGGTGGTCCTGAAAGCGAGCCTCTTATTTGGGATGTGAATCCTTGCTGTGTGTTTGGCTTTTGTTGTATTCATGGCCATTTCATTGCATGTCACATGCTATTCAGGTAGTGAAATGCTTAAAAAAACCAAACCAAAACAAACCCTCAAACCCCACAAAAGCAAAACTTCTAAAAAAAAAAATCTTTAAAGAAACTAAGTCATCACCTCCTTAATGGTACTGCTGGTGCTACCTTGTGGTATTACTGATAAAATATGTATGTATTTCCAAATCTACAACAATTTTATTTTCTTCAAGAAATATCAGAAGCGTCTTGACATTTCTCTTGAGAAAATGGAAAAGGATGCTTTTCAAAAACACCCTTTTCTATTTTCTCTTCTGTTATTTCAGCTCAGAGCTCAGTAGTTCCTGATACTTCTGTATGAGAAAGGCTGCACTTGAATGTTATGCATTTCAGTACYACAATTGTTAGGAGTGCAGAACTTTTCCAGGAAAATGCTCCCGTTCTCAATTGTACTCCCATGCGTGAGGAAAGTGGTAGTCAGCACCACTGAAATACTGCSTAGGAGAGGTGTAGTAACACTCTCCAGAGAGTTTGCCCAAGAGCTCTTACAAGATTTATCACTTAGCAGACTAGTGTTTGGAAGAGCCCTATCCGTGAAAGTGTGACTTCAAAGACTAAAATGCTATTTGTAAAACTTATTTTTTTAAATCCCCTAAAACGGATTGTCACTATGAAGCCTGTCAGTGAAAAAAGAAGCATGGAAACTGTTATTAAAACCAAACAAAAAAACACCTCACCAACAAAAAAAAAACCCTCAACACACCCAAAGGGAGGGAGGAATGGATTCAGCTTTCTAATCTCATTATTAATATGTGTTTTGATGTTCCTATTTAATAAAGAGAACTTTCCTTTCAATACAAGGACTCTGTGGTGGCCCACCCCTCAATCACTACCTGGCCCTGGCATCGGCCGATGGTGAAATGTCTCGTCTCCAAAAGAGTTTCGGGAAGGCCTGCTTGTTGTCCGAGAGAATTGTATCATGGAGCTGAAATGGCAGTGGATGCCACAGAAAGTCTCCGGGGCTCTGTGTTTGGGACCCTGGAGAGCTGCTCCCAAGGGCAGATGAGCGAGTTTGCCAGCCCGGCCCTGTGGCATCCAGGAGCACAAACTACGCAGAGAAGTTTCAGCCAGCACAGGCATAGTAGGCTGCTGCACAGTTAGGTATGAGGAATAAGAGTGCAAAGACTGCTGTTCACTTGGAATTTTTTTTAATATTATGGTTGAACAGCACTGTTAAATATGCAGTCAGTAGGAAAACAGAAGTAATAAAATAACAAAAACAACAGGAAAAAAGCCACCCGTGCCTTCGTTAACATACAATTAAATATTTAAGTTTTCTGTCTGAATAAATGCATCTTGGGATTAACACTTTTTCTATGAGAGATGTTTGACAAAGTGGATATGAATAAAATACAGTACAAGAAGTCTTCCTCTGGCAGTGTACGTGTAATCAAATCGAAGAAAATGGCAAGGTCACTGTCTATTAATTCTCTTTGTATTTTATGAAGTTGACCTTTTCCTGTGTTGTATCCTAATTAGTAAATGCAGACCTGCTGAGTTGCGACTGTAGATTCTAGGAACATGCAACCTTACCTCTTTGGTCATCCTACAGGTTAGAATTTCTATTCACATCCCTTCTGAACTATGGACAAAGTGAGCTTGGCATTTCTCTTGCTTACATAGTTTCCCTCTGACTGATGGATGCTGGTGTTAACGGAAGATGAAGCTAATCAGTATTTGAAGTCTGGATATGCATAAATCCAGACGTAGAGTGGGAAAATAGTGACTTATGTTTTCAGTAATTCAGATGCCTACCTCTACATAACACCCTGTTTAGGATTTTTATGTTCGGAGAGTACCGGCCAACTGCAGCTTCATTGGACATGGATAATTTTTAATATATCAGTAAAGAAGGGGAAGGATCATTAAGAAATAAAATGATAACAGATTGGTTAAAAATGTGAGAGTTTGCTCTGTGGTCTTATGTTCTCTGCTTACGTAAATGGAGTGGTATCTTTGATACCAGTGAGTTACTTGTGTGCCTAATAACAAGTTCTCCATAGCTTGGTATGGATGACCTTAACAAGATTAGAAGAGTAACTAGGATTTGATAAAAGAAATGTAATAACTTTAATTTACTAAGAATTAGTTAACTTTTATCTATGTATTTCTTATTATTGACTATCATCATTCTACGTTACACATGAAATTTCAACATCTACAGAGAAGATTATTTTCAGGTAAATTACATGGGAAATTTCTACAAATATGGTAACTAAAGATCTGAAACTTGGGCTGATAATTAGCTATACCTTACTGGTGTTGCAAAGAGCATTTCTCTTCTGTGATCATATTAAGTGATGTGAGCTCATGTTTCTAGGAATGTAGGATGTGTAGCATACTTGCATAACATAGGAGTGTATTTTTGAGGAGTTGTGATTTCGTAAACAATATGGGTCATTACCTTCTGTGACTTCTAAATATAAGCTCTTAGAGATTTGTAGCAGCTATGAGAGCAGAATATTGAGTAACAGCAGTAGTACCACTGTGTTACTGTAAACAGTCTTAAAATACCATGTGGCTCAGTTGTGTGGGCTTTATAAAGGGTATGGGCAAGTCGCTATGTTCAGTAAAGAACTACGAGGTTGATTTGACATCTGTTTCTCTTGTTCTAAGAAATTAAAAAAGGCTCACTTAGTTCAGAAAAGTAAAGTTTGACAATCTTTCCGTAATGACTTTGAGACAATATTTCTGGTAGTAAGGAGCTCCATACTCTTGTAGAAAAAGCCTTTACAAAATGGAGAACCTGAACTTAGGAAACATTGAGGCTGGAAGAAAAGAGATTTTCTGAAATAGTAAGAGTGATAAAATGTTGGATCGGTGAAGCTGAGCATGTGGTGAATCCTAGAAGCTCTAGCCTTGATATGAGAGTAATTTGATAACATTTCACAGCAATGTCATGCAGCAGCTCAAACTAGATGACTATAATGATATCCTTCTGGCCTTAAAAAATATGAATCTTTATATTTATTGTAGTCATTTCTAGCTAATGAGATGAAGATGTCAGGTTTTTAAAGGGGGAAGTATTATTATTATTGTTTTTATATTATTATTGCCTCTATTAGATTTTTACTAAGTGATCAGTGACAGGTGCATATTGACATGGTGCTAAATTTAATGTAGCTTATTTTGGGATATATAARTACTACTGAGTTCAAGATTCCTATTGTGGAGCCTGGAAGGGAATACACGATCTCCTTGTTAAAATATCATCAAAGTCTTGCTAGCCATCTTCTCTGACCACCTGCATATAACAGCCAGAGATTCGTGCCCCCCACCCACCCAAGTGTAATTTTTAAATTTTTTTGGTCAGGTATTTGATATTTTAAAGACTGACAACAACGGCATGTGCYCTTTCCCCAGATCTGCTTGAATTTTTGACTATTATCACAGCTAAAAGTTGCATCTTTCGCTGGAAAAGAGGTGGGCAGAACATAGAAATGTGCCATCGCTGTGGAGACTGCAGGAAGCAGGGATGTGGTTATGCTGCCTCTGCATTGATAAACAGCCCTGTCTAGCCCTTGGGTTGTATGTGGTGGTCCAGGGTAACCGCCTCTGCCTAGAGTATTCCTCTGGGGACGTTTGCAAGCTGCAGTGAGCTGGGAGTTTCTCCAGAGGCTTTTAGTTTACCTGCCCTTAATACTGTCACTTCCAGACTTGGTGTGGAAAAATCTCATTTAAAAAATGTGCAGATGACCTCCTGTCTGAATATCAGCTGCTTTTTATGGTGGCTCTAACTGCACTCCTAAAGCTACAAGTTTCTGAAAGAGGTTGAGTTCTGGAAATGTTGCTCTAAGTTTTTATTTGCACAGGTATGCATTTATGGATTTTGCTGCTTTTGCTTTGATAACTAGATGACTTCTGCTCTGCTATAGGCAGTGGAGGTTGCAACTGAAATTACTCAGAATCAAGAAGCAGTGATTCCACAAGATTTATTACATCCTCATTTTACTTTTTTGGTTTAAAATATGCTGGTGTGCCCAGTAGCAGAAGGATAATGACTTTTATGGGGGGGGAAAAAAAAAAACCAACCCCAAAACCCCCCCATCCCCCAAAAAACTTTATCATAAATATTTTAAAGCAGTAATCTTATATATATAATTTGTAAGTGTTATTAAATATTGCTCATGATGCGTAATCATAAAAAGTCCATTTAAAAATATATTTAAAATATTATTAACGCAAGACTTATTCCAAATATTACAAACTTTTGAATACTGAAATTAAAGATTTTTCCCAGCCAAATCAGTTTAATCTGGTTTTCAAAGTGTTTCTTGTAATTTCATTCTAATTTATTCTTTTTCTACTCTTGTACATTGTAGGCTACTTAACAGTGCATTCATCTTATTATAGTTGCTGTTACTTCCATATAATTTCCCCGAACTAGAAAAAAAACTTGCACCACCAATTTTTAGTCAACCATCCCCAGGCTCTTGGGGAGGCCCTGGGTGACTGCTCAGCCTTTCAGAGAAGGTGGCGAAATGAGCCAGTGACGTCTGCTGTGCTGCTGTTTGTGAAATTTCCAGTCCCATCCCTCCACCAGAAAAACTTCTTGCAAAGATGGAAAACCACTGACTAGGATTAATGTGATCAAGACTTAAAAATGAATGATTTTATGAAGAAACCTTCTAAATATTGATATGAGACAGATTGCTACAAGCATCCAAAGACACAGACGCAGTTAGTTAACAATGTAACTGTGTCAGTTTTCTTGAATGAGGCACCACACAGCGGGGTATGGCTGCGTTTTGTCACACAGCATCTGGAACCTGCGTGAACCCCGTACCCTTTGGGCGTCACCTATACAGTCTTCATCCCTTCCTGGATAGGAGCCATCATTCAGCCTGTCTCTATCTACTTCCCGCTCCTCCAGGTAGTGCTTTTTCATACAGTTCCATCTGTAACCCTGTAGGCAAGTATCACCTGTGAGCAATAGAGCTATAAAGCCTGACTAACTTTTCAGCCTGTTGATAAGATGTCACTGACAAATGAAACTCCTGAAAGACAAAGGCTGTTTTCTTTCTGCTTGCCATCTTTTCCTTTTTGAAGTAACATGGAAGTAGGTACAGGGATATCATCAGTTGTTTGTGGTATGAATCAGGCTGACCCCTGATGGGTAACACATGAGTTGAAGTTGAGTGCTTTTGAGATGCTATTTCAATAAGGAAAACCAAACATACATACAGATCACATTGCTCAGAGAGAGAATTTGGCTTTCCTGAACTTTGAATGTGGAGCAATTCAGGCTTCTGAAACAAATGAAGAGGTATTTCAAAAAGTAAAGTATTTTAAACTCCTTGAAACAAGAGTGATGAGTGGTTAAGGTTAAAAGGTTGGCTGGAGATAAGAAGTATCTGCCAGGCCTCCAGCCACGTTTGTTAGAGTATGAATTTTTGTACTGCTTGGAAAGTGTGCAAGATGTACAAAACAGATGTAGGGAAGTGTAAGAAGTTAATGTTATGGAAAAAACCCTGAAATTTTATGTTCTTGAATCTAAAACACTTTTTCCATTATCTGTTTATAGCACAAGACATGCTTCTTCCGATAGTATCCGCTTTGAGGATTAAATTAACTTCTTGGCATTTTTTGAATTAGGGAGTATATAAAGGCCATTTAATAGGAATGCTTCAATTGATGAGCAGAAATTGAAGACAACAAGATTACATATAGCCCATTCTTTAGATCCTGTTAGGATTGTGCATCTTTCTGATGTTAAAAACAGGCTCTGTAGTTGTTTGCTGCTGCAGTGTAATTTTTCACTTATTTGAAACAACCTGAAGTGTCCCGCTATTCTTTTCTCTCCTTTAAATTAACTGTGGATAATGGAGGATTTATGCTGCAAGTACAGATTATAAAATAGGTTAAGGAAATATTTTTCCAAGATGGTTAGGACTAAGATAAGCTTTCCTGGTTTCCTGTGCGTTATAAAATGAGTATTACTTTTGCTAGTGTGTAGTTCTGCTTGAGCACTTGAGTTCATTAGTTCCTGTTTGTGGTTGTGCCATTCCTTTCCACTCTTTGCCCCAGCATTGCCAAGTGCGTTGCTGGAGCAAGTCTTAAGGAGAGGAGAGCTAACGTAAAGAGAAATCACTCTCCGTTTGTGCAAATAATTTGCAGTGGCAAGTTTGTAAAATTGAATAAAGTAGCAAAACAGGATGATAGATGCTAGGAGATGGAATCACCAACTGGAAAACAAAAAAGTTATTGCAGCAGATGAGCAGGTCAGTACAAAGGAACTGGTGATGTAGCAGTGTTCAATTGGGTGCAAATGAAAAAACACCCAGACAATCAGTAAAACACAAATAGAAAACCTGGCAGGGAAATAACTTCTGGTGCCTCATAATATGCTGTTTGATTTCACTGAGACAGGTAAAGATGTTCACCATGTTTTCTGAAAAATTAGCACAGAAAGACTTTTTTTTTTTTTTTTTAAAGGAACACAGTCATATTTATTTGCAGTTACTAGAGTTTGAAAGAATTTCATTGTCCTGCATTTCTACAGAATATATTTTATCTTCCCATGTTCCTAACAAATGCATTCATGCCTGCTCTCTCTGGTGTATTTATCTAAAGTGTTTGTTAATAGGCATGTTCACCCCTGTTGTCATGCGTGCTACTGTTGTCTTCCTGGGTTTAGATGGATGTATTAAAGATACATGTGAAGATAACAAAAAACAATTCTGCAGCCTGGATGCAGAAGCCTCCAGTCAGAGAATGGGTGTGCGCACGCCCACATTGACATGCAGTGTGCTGGGCAAGAGGTCTGTAAGACARCCTTCACCCAGCTTTTTCTTATAATGCCCTGAAAGGGCCTGAAGCTCAAAATCTCCTGTGCTACATGCAGCGACTTCCAGTGATCTTGGGGTACTCYGGATCAAGCTGTAAATTAGTCTTGCAGTCCCTACACCCTGTAGGCTTCATAATAGCTGACAAAGCAACTTATTTACCTCGTTAAGCTGAGGTGCCCTTTCTGTTTGAGCAGTCTGAGAGCAGTGACAGACTCCTGGCTATGCGAACAACCACCTGCAACACACGTGTTGTGTGATGGGAAAAGCATTTGACAGTGACCTGCCTATTAGCTGCTGAGGGACATCCCTTGTGTTCGACTTCTTTTTGGATGCTGGCCAAACACCAAATGTGCAAATGTGTGTCCTCCTGTTTTTAGACTGTCAAAAGCAGGAATGAATTCCCTCTGCGCGCTTTTATGAATAATCATCGTTTTTGGGGGAACGGACATAGGGATGGGTAGATGCGTATAGTTCAGTTGTTATTTTGATCTGGTATGACATTAGTGTGTTTTCTGGGCATTTTGTTTTCTTAGCATTGTGGGGCTGTCAAGAAACATTTCCTGCTGCAATATGCTTTGTGTGTGTTTCCGCACAGAATATATATGCTTTCATGTACGCAGTAGTAAATTCTAAAACTGTTATTACCACTCAGGAAAGAGATCTTGCATCTATTGTGGGTATTTCTCGGAAAACACTAGTTGAATGCTTGGTGGCAGTAAGAAAAGACAAACAAATCTTAGAGATTCTTAGGAAGGGAATGGAGAACAAAACAACCTAATTTTTCAAGTGTACTTCTGCACCTCAAATTCTGTGTGCAGATCTGATGATCCTGTCTCATAGAGGTCACAGTAAAACTGATAAAATCTGGAAGAAGGACAAGAAGAATGGCTAAAGGTGTGGAGCTGCCTGTAAGGGAGGACAAACACAGTAGATTAGGATTGCTGCATGAAAAGGTATGATGATAGTATAATAACAGTATATAAAATCATAGATGGTACAGAAATATGAATAGGGAATGAGAATTACCTGCATTTTGTAACATAGGAACTAAGGGGTGTCCAACAAAAATAGGAGAATATTTAAAATGAGCAAAAGGAAGTACTTTTCTGTGGAAAGCAAAATTAAATTGCAGAGCTCGTTACTACACAGTATTAAGGAAGTCAAATTATAAAGGATTTAAAATTAATTGATTTTTATCAAGAACAGTTCTTTTGTAGGTTACTAAAAAAGTGGATTGGAAGCCAGCTCTAACTCAGGTTAATTCTGTTAAGCTGGAACCGCTGTGAGTATACAGACAGGAGGGTCACACAATGCATGCTCTGCTTCATAGAGCCTTTCTGTAAGTATCAGATGCCATGCGTTGTTTATTTACAAAGTGGGGGAAAAAAAAAAGAGGAAGGTAGTATTGGACTAGGTAGTTCCTTATTCCCTTTCAGTATAGGCATTTCTGTGTTTACTGAGTGTGGCTCTTCTGTGGTGCATAGCTTTTAGTCTTTAGTCATCATAAGATCTAAGGAGCAGGTATTATTATTTTTTTTTATTTAAAAAAATAGCGTGAAAGTGGTGCCGTTTAGATGTCATTTTCTAAACTCCTGTTCAATACATAAAATTTTTCTTGTAAATTTTTGCTGTAGAGTTTCAGGTTAGGGGAGCAAAATGTTTCCTATGATGGGAATTGACATTTTTTGTACCTCTGCTCAGAAACAGCGTTTTCAAAGCAATGGCAGGATACCTGACGAACAGAAAAGCAACTGTCAACACTGCAAAAAATACTGGATAGTCTCAATTTTCTACCTAGTGATATCAGCAAAGCAGAATACATGAGGCATATTTACTATGAATGTCATACTAGGTCTGCTTCCTCATTTCTATATTATAGCCAGATATTTTAAACATAATATCTAAAATTAGATATTGTTAGACAGGTGTTGCTACTGTTTCAAGAAAGCATCTCAGGATAGTGCTTTTTCCTATTTTAATCAAAATCGAATGTAATCATTTGAACTTCAGTATTTGCTTTTTAAGCAAAACTTTAAAGGTTGAACAGGGGATGAATTTTATCATGCCATCCAAGTGTTATTCTAAATGTTTTTCTGAATCATTGCATAAATTTCTAGAACCTGTATTTAGATTCAGGTTCTTCTATAATAAAAAGAAAGTACTTTACACTCAAGTATCTAACATTATCTGAAGTGGTCCAAATTGTTAAGCCGTAAAGAAGTGGGTACATTCAGAGACTTGTCCACTTTGGTGAAGCCAGGTCTTGAACTGTGATCAAATATTTCAGTTATGGGAAGCTGAGGGAGGAAGGCAGACAGCAAGGGTGGGGAAGGATGGGTTTTTTCATTTTCCTTTCTTTAAAAAAAACTTTCAGGCCATCATTTACCTGTGTAGGAGATAAAAGGTAAAAGAAGATTTGAAGTGTGATGACTCCTTCCTAACTCAAACACCATAATTTTCTCAGTGATTTCTGGAGCATTTGAATTTCAGATTTAGTGTTCTCAAGTTTTGACATAGGGGTTTCTACTGACCGCAAGAAGCTGAAGCAGTCAGCAATAGTTAGGCATACTCATAAGAAATGAGGTGGTAATAGAAGCTGTAGTTTACTGAAGAATATAAAGTCTAATGTATTTTCTAACTTTGTCTTAAACCATAGGTCTGTCCCAAGCAAAGATGCAAAGCCTCTTGTCCCCTTCGCTACTTGCTGTGCACACATTAAAGGACTACTTGATATTTCTCCCATGTCAAAAAGGGAGTAGCAGGGTTCTTTGGAGTTAGTTTAGTTTTGTTGTCTGTAATTGTTGATAGTGCCACTGTTTCTCCTGCCCGGATGTTCATAGCTGGATTCTGGCTGAGTGTACAGCCCATAATAGCCAGTGAATTACTAAAGGTCACAGAAGAACATTATGCAAGTCAGTTGACTTTAAAATGTACATGTACATATATACATGTACACATACATATATATAAAACTATTTTAATATAACGTCCTGGTTTCATTCCAGTCCAATGTCTCTTATTCCAGCTCTGACTAGTAGGCTTGTCTTGACTGCTGTAAGACAAATTGGGTTTGAATTTCTATTCTGTGCTCTCAGAGGTTCTGAAATGGAGAGGGCATTATGACAGTCCAGCGAAGGTAGTGCAAACAGAAGAGTGTTTTGTCAGGGGTAAGCGAACACTTTTGTGCAAGATACAATTGGTAGATCAAACAGAACAAAATCAGCACTGCAAACTCTGAGGTGCTCCTCTTCAAAGGCAGGAACTCTTGGTGCTGTGGCAAGGCTCTATTTCCATTATTTGCTTGTTGTTTTATCCGATGGTGTACGTGAGCCCAGTGATTTTATTTGATGGTTATTGAGGCAGTAAAATGAAAACTCTGGCCATGATTCTGCTCTTTGGTTCAGAAAAACAACTTTGTTTTTTTGTTTTTAATCTCCTCAAAGTTCATTCTTAAAAGTGCAGTTTAAGTAGTTAGTGTTCTTCAGTAATGTATTGGGGTAAAATACTAAGGTATGTGACATGCATATATCTCCACACGCTTTACTGAACTACAACAAATATTCTGAATAGAAAATTTGATACAGTCATGATCGGAGTGAAATATAAGATAAAACTTCCTCTAAAACTAGTAGCAGCACTGTAAAAGTTCATGACAGTATAATAAATCATTCACCATGTTAAGAGTTATCTGTATGTCCTGAAATTGCGTTTCCATTTTTAAAGTGTCTTATGAGGGCAAAAGAAATGAGTCATTGTTGTGGTTTAACCCCAGCCAGCAACTCAGCCCCACACAGCCACTCGCTCACTCCCCCCGGTGGGATGGGGGAGAGAATCGGAAGAGTATATGTGAGAAAACTCGTGGGTTGAAATAAAGACAGTTTAATAGGTAAAGCAAAAGCTGCACACGCAAGCAAAGCAAAACAAGGAATTCATTCACTGCTTCCCGCAGGCAGGCATTCAGCCATCTCCAGGAAAGCAGGGCTCCATCACGCGTAACGGTTACTTGGGAAGACAAACGCCATCACTCTGAATGTCCCCCSCTTCCTTCTTCTTCCCCCAGCTTTATATACTGAGCATGATGTCGTATGCTATGGAATACCCCATTGGCCAGTTGGGCTAGCTGCCCTGGCTATGCTCCCTCCCAGCTTCTTGTGCACCTGGCAGAGCATGGGAAGCTGAAAAGTCCGTGACTAGTGTAAACATTACTTAGCAACAACTAAAMCATCAGTGTGTTATCAACATTATTCTCATACTAAATCCAAAACACAGCACTATACCAGCTACTAGGAAGAAAACTAACTCTATCCCAGCTGAAACCAGGACAGTCATAAGGATTCTGATGCTGACAATAAGCAGTACATGGTAATTTCTTGCATCTCAGAAGGAACCCTCATTTCCAGTTTTAAGTGGTAAATCCTATATGTGACATGCATAAAGAGAGATTTGTACTGAGGGAAATAACATCCCCTTTCATCTCAGCTGAATAATGGGATGAAAACCTTGTTGAAAAGTTCTGTACAGAATTTTGTACAGAATTGTGAAATATTTCTAAGGCGTTTTTAGCCCATGCCTTCAGCCCATGAATTCCAGAGCAAGGGTAACAGCAAACTAGATCCATTTCAATACTGAATCATTCCTTTTTTCTGATATCTTTTTCCCAGGAAATCACATAGGCTTCTAGGGTGGATTCTGGGTCTCTGTTGAATCTTGAATTCCATCATGTTTTGCAAGATTTGTTGATGGAGGGAACAAATGCAGTATAACTACTGCATTGACTCTGCATCAGAAACGTGTGAGACTTAACCAGAACATCAGACCTCCTGCCCTATTTTGCATTTGTGAGATATGTGCTACTTATGAGCTTGCCTGCACTGCTCAGTGCACTGTAGCACAGAAAAACCCAAGTGACTTCAAAATGACCTAGCTCTCATACCAGAAGCTGATGCAGCTGTAAGCTGCACAGTGTGGACAAAATGCAAAGTCCTTTTACAGGTTTATATCGTTCTGCTTTTCGTGTCTTTCCAGAGATGGCACGATTTGGCACTACTAAATCTTTAAAAAAGTAGAAGTAGCTTTATAATCAGCTCACTATTCTTTTGGTTTTGTTTGTCGTCTTTTCAAGGAACCGGCATGAGATRTTTTGCTGCAACACCGCAAATGCCATTTCATTAAAATAGGACTGCTGCAATGCCTTTCAGATCTTACCAGAGAGCTTGTGGCTTTTGCTGAAGCCACAACACAATTTCCCAAGGGAATACCCAATTAAACACATGGTTATAAAACAATGTGAACTTCACGAAGGGGAGAAACATTGGCTCTAAGGTATAGATATTTTTTCAGAAAGTTCAGACAGTACTATTGCGGGTCAATGGGTTACCATATGGAAAAACCATGCTCTGGCAAATGCTCTCAGAAGAAGCCAGCAGCAAATGTAAGCAGTTCTGGAGAAAGGGAGAATGGATGTAAGAAGCTGTCATAATTAGGGAGCTGTCTATGAAAGTATGTGAAACACGAATGATCAGCACAGCAAAAACCGAATGCTGAGATCGCCACAAGTTCTATACTATAAATAGTGTTTAATATTCTCATCTCTAATCTGGAATTGGGAAGAACAATGATGTGTGGGTGACACACATTCTGACTAGAGGAAGCAGTAACTTTAGTGACTCCTAACAGGAGTAGCTGAATGGGTAGCATAATGGCAGGTGAAACTCAGTGCCGAGATTTGCGAAGTTGTGCTCATGGAAAAATAATGAATTTCACAGCTGTATTGCAGTTTATGGAAAAAAAGGGCCTGAGTGTCACTGGAGAGAGTCAATGTAAGCATGTTAAGAATGTCATGTTTTTCCTCTTTCCTTTCTGGTGACTGTGTTTTGTGAAGATATATGCAATGCAGGCTTAAGYATTCAGAGGAAAGTGAAAGCTGATTAAAGATGTGGAAAAGAGCAGAATCTTGGAGCTGTTATGCAAAAAAAAAAAAATAGGATTCATAATTGAAGGAGGGGAAAATGGTGATGGAAAGAGAAAGCAAGTGGGATTTTGTTATTTTAACTCCATAGGAGGCAGAGTCAAGGCTTAAAAACAGCAAGAATTTTCTGAACTCACTAAGTTAACATATTGAATGCTTAGGATCTTAGTAGGATTCATTTATTTATTTATTTATTTAAGGGTTAGACTTTATACAGATAATTAGAAAATGCACAACTATATTTGGTAGGATTAAGAAATTATAAAGAATTTAAATCCTCATGCTTCAGCACAAAAACTAATGAATATGACAATATTCTGAAAAATGTTATTTTATGGGAGTTTGGTTTCGTATATATCTGCAAAAGATTTTGCAAGCTTTAGTGAGACTCATGTGGTATTGGTGACAGATATGGAAAAGACACTGGCCTAGACAAACCTAGCTAGCTAATATGATAGATTCAGTATTGTATTTACCTTCAGTGAAGGTGTTGCTTACACAAGGAGTGCAAAATTGAACCCTGACAGAGGAACAATTAGAGGATAACAAAAGTCCCCAAAAGGTCCCCAAAAGTTTTGCCTCAAAAGAAACTTCATCCTTAACTGATCTTTCAGTAGAACTGTGACAGATGACTACAAAAACATATTGTATCATATCTTGTAATAGAAGAGAGCAGATCCTGGACTGCTCAAGAAATACATGGACAGTTATTTACATTGAAAATAGTTTATAGGAATTCAGATTTCTGGTCATTTGCTTTTTATAGCATCTGCACTGTTTTGCTTTCAGTAGCTGAAAATAATATTGCAGGTGATTCTGCTGTGCAGGGCCTGAAATGTCATGACAAGTATGGATTTCTCTTCATGCTACATTAACCACTCAAACAGAACACCACTGCATGCTTCATGCAAGTACTCCAGGAAAACACAAAGAAAAGAAATAAACAGAAATGACTACACAAAGGAAATTAGACATTGCTATCATTCATTTGTCTATAAATTATCTATGTGACTCCTTTCTTTCTGTCTATGTGCAGAAATCACAAAGTTTCCCAGCTAAATCCAATTGACCCTGTAGGTAACAAAAGTTTAGTCTGTCGTGATTTGTGTAAGTGGCTTAAACCGTTGTGCTTATTGTGGTACTTACTGCACTCTAAACAAACATTGGCATTCTTGGTGAAGTTGAAAGCCTGTCATTTTTGGATAGGGTTTCCGAGTGATGGAGACTGGGAATTGTGTTTGACAGATTCAGTCACCATTTTAGCTGGCACGTACCCAAGGTGTAGAAGTGAGCCAGGCAATGCTTTATGCTGGAGGCTTTGTATAACTTGCCCTTGAGATCTCAGGGCATCTCTTCATAGCGAAGAACTGAAGCAAGAGGTTGCCAGCTGATGCTCACCCCAAACTGAGTTTATAGCGGCTAATCAGTTGCCAACATTTTTTCAGCTTGCAGACCCTTGAGAAAAGTTGATTGTCTTGTGGGCTGAAGTAGCGCATGGGCTGTATGAAGTGTCAGGTGTGGGGACTTGTTATTTAACTGTGGCTGAGACCCACAGGATCTCCTGACTGCTCGGAGGCTCAGGGGTGATGTCAAGTGTGGGTCAGTAACCAGAGGGCTCAAACTGAGTCCTGCCTGAGTCATGAAGTGGGGAGGGAGGAATGGGAAAGCTTGATGGTGATAGGAGAGGGACCAAAAGTCTTCTGACCTGGTGAACTCACCTAGCAATTTGGCAAGGATTGTCAGAGCCTGTGATGGCCCCGGGCTGACACGCCGAGCACCTGTCCGTGGCACCCCAGAGGGACAGTCAACCTGAACTGCAGCCCACAAGGAATACAAAGTGCTCTGTGAGAAGTGCACCTGTTCTGGGATCTACAGCAGAGTTTAGTCTACTCTATAGGCATGTTAAAATTGGCCTGGGGTAAACTTACCTCTTACTGCGTCAACAGATGCCGTGTGTATATGTTAGATAGAAAAAGCAGTGTATGTGCACTTGTGAGTTAGTGTTGTCCCAAAATACACCTATAGGAAAGCTTGTAGGTGAGTGCGAGGCGCTCTTAGCAATACTGATTTGCTCTGGAAAGATGCAAGTGCGTTGTGGATGTATCCATATACAGGCATTACTGCAAATCAACATCACGTTCGCACGAAATCTTTTCCTTGAGGGCTTCCGATAGAACGTAAGCCACTGAACCACTGTTACTTATTTATTGTTTGTGCTGCCCAGTGATGATCCATGGGAGTGGACTGCTGAGATGGACAGGTACTAAAGAGATTTCAGCTGTAGCAAAATACTATCAGCTGAGAGTTGCAAGTTCCAGCTGGTGCAGTATACTTAAGCTGAGTCCCTCTGGTTTTTAGTTTCGGAATCAAAACAAAATTATGCATTTATGTTTTATTTTTGCAAGTATTTAGGTTGTAAAATAAATAAAGAAAAAAGAGGTGTTACCTGTATTGAAATTTCAATGTTAGATTTAGAATAAAAATTGTTTAAACTTTGTTTAAAAAAAAGTTTCATATGTTCTTCATATGAAACTTCTTGTGGTTGATCTTTTGCTTTGTAGAGCTTTATATTTAAATGACTTCAGCAAGGGTCAGTGGGCAAGAAACCTGTCACTTCAAAAAACTTATTCTTTTGGGATCATATCTACTTTTTAGTGCATTAGCACATTGTGAGGCACAAAGAGACCATTTGGCTGCTTATCTTATATGGGGCTCTGCGTGCACCCCAGGTGCCTGTTGTCACTAGAAGTCTGTGTTGGCTCCTGGGGCTTGGTGCAGTCCAGCTGGTTGGACTCTGAGCATCTCACCCCGAATGTTGAAAAGGGTATATTCACACAATGTGAAAGTTGTCTTCTAATTAACGCAAAACAGAGACAAGGCTAGCTGAGAGCATTGGTAGCAAATATCACCTTTCTTTTCATTATGCATTTCTATATGTTCTAAAATCAGTCTGTGAATTGAATGTTACCTATATGAATAGCTCATCAGTTGTCCATGTATCTGAAGTATTATTCTAATATTATATTAATGAGTCTTCTTTATTCAGAGTGCATCTTTTCAGGGAAAAGATGGATATGATGCAAGTTGCATGTGATTTTCTGTATCATAAGTGACCTGGTTGGTCAGTTTGAAATCTTCAGACTTGTTGAATATAAGATTTTTTACTCTGCTGCCAACCCAGGCATCATAAATGACCAACAGATGCTGAAAAATGTTTTGCCCAAAGTATGATGTAGTTGTCAATCTCAAGAGGGAGCTAATGAAGACTCTGTATTAGGACTTCACAGATCTTTTTACCTAATTTGTACAATCTTTCTGTTTTGCAGTCTTTCTGACAGTTTAGCTGATATATTTGGTCATTGCTCACAAAAACTTTTTCATCTAGTTTTGATGTTCAAAGAAGCTTAACTCCTAAGWGTTACCTGAAAAGTTGTGGTCAATGCAGTTACTCAAGTGTATGGTTAATCTGGAAAAAAAAATGATAGGCAATCCTCCCATTTAGAAGCCCTTTTTTTCCCCACTTAAACAAGTGCACCACGACACAGTCTCCTGCAAGCACAGAAGTGCAAGGAGGTTGAGAAAATCTTAAGTGAGAAAAGAAAATGTTASATTTCACTACATTGCACAGAAATGTCTCTTAGACTTTAAGGGACTTGAAGTGGAAGGGAGGAAAAATGGTTTTCCCTAATTGTCCAGGTTCCCTGTCACAAAGTAGGTTTCAATCCACTTTGATGATCACTCTCCTGCTGACAGGATCCAATCATGCAGCTGACTTGTAATATTTTGCCATGCTTTCTTGTAGCCACCAGGCCAAGGAAGAGAGGAAGCAATGTGTCCTTACAGTGGATGTTGGTCTTGGTCTCCAGAGTGTCCAGGCTGTGTCTGGTATGTGGCAGCCACCCTTCACTAGGAGAGGGCTGTGAGGAAGGAGTATCCATATATAGAATAGAATCATAGAATAGTTTGGGTTGGAAGGGACCTTTAAAGGTCATCTAGTCCAATCCCCCTGCCATGGGCAGGGACATCTTCAACTAGATCAGGTTGCTCAGAGCCCCGTCCAACCTGACCTTGAACGTTTCCAGGGATGGGGCATCTACCACCTCTCTGGGCAACCTCTTCCAGTGGTTCACCACCCTCAGCATAGAAAATGTCTTCCTTATATCTAGTCTAAATCTACCCTCTTTTAGTTTAAAGCCATTCCCCCTTGTCCTGTCGCAACAGGCCCTGCTAAGAAGTTTGCCGCCATCTTTCTTATAAGCCCCCTTTAAGTACTGAAAGGCTGCAATAAGGTCTCCTCGAAGCCTTCTCTTCTCCAGGCTGAACAACCCCAACTCTCTCAGCCTTTCCTCATAGGAGAGGTGTTCCATCCCCCTGATCATTTTTGTGGCCCTCCTCTGGACCAGCTCCAAGAGGTCTGTGTCTGTCTTGTGCTGAGGACTCCAGAGCTGGACGCAGTACTGCAGGTGGGGTCTCACCAGAGCAGAGCAGAGGGGCAGAATCACCTCCCTTGACCTGCTGGCCACGCTTCGTTTGATGAAGCCCAGGATACGGTTGGCCTTCTGGGCTGCAAGCGCACATTGCTGGCTCATGTCCAGCTTTTCATCCATCAGTACCCCCAAGTCCTTCTTGGCAGGGCTGCTCTCAATCCCTTCATCCCCCAGCCTGTATTGATACTGGGGGTTGCCCCGACCCAGGTGCAGGACCTTGCTCTTGGCCTTGTTGAACCTCATGAGGTTCACACAGGCCCACTTCTGGAGCTTGTCCAGGTCCCTCTGGATGGCACCCCTTCCCTCAGGCGTGTCAACCGCACTACTCAGCTTGGTGTCATATGCCTCCTTTACACCTAGATGTGATGTGTAAAGCATACAAGAAGGAGCTAAATTTCCCCCGAACTTTAAGCTTGCTTCAGGCTGGGGCTTTGTTAACACCCTCCATTGGTACTGTGGCCAAGGATAATGTATTATGCTTTGGGCTGTACAGCAAAGGAACCCTGCCATCAGTGGAAAAAATCACTTTTCTCTTGTAGAACTGAGAAATACTTGTCAGTCTAAATATATATAAAAAATAAGACTGATCTCCATGGAATTTCAAAGACTAATAAATGTGCAAGGTCTTTGTCTGCCAGACAGACGGTCTCAAGATGTAGATTTGGACTATATAAAAATATTCTTACCATGTAAAGATGGAGAGTGTCTCTGACAAACCCCCCCCCGACCCCGCCCCGAGAAATCAGCTGACATGTCTTATCCAGGAGGTAGTTTTCCTGGTTGCACAAAATAAATTCAGCCTGGTAAGGGAATAAATACCATTTGATTTCAAAGAAGTTGCTTATTCAGATGAATCAGGTCCAAAATACAAGTGGTTCACAGTACTGTGTGTATAATAAATACTGTAGAAAATGCTCAAGATCTCTATAGAACTCGCTTTAGGGGATGTGGGAAGGGTGAGTAAGTATGTGCTTTCTAAAGTGTGTTTTAGCACAGCCGTGCACTTGCATTGCTGAAGAACCTGTCTGTCTATCATGATTTTAGGAACTTTCTAAGCCAAGGCACTAGATAGATCTAGCTAAAAATTCAATTGTCCTGGTCCTAGCTTTAAAATGTAATTTGAGAGAAGGTAAGTGAGCTGTGAGAAAGGTTGAAAGGGACAACAATAATAGAAGGCATTTAGGTTGGCTGCTAATGTGCAAGCCTATCTTGAGGTCCTCCTCACTCTCGTGAGGAGAAGTGTCTGAAACTACTATTTCTGGTATGAGAGACAAAAAGTTTTTTGGCTGCATTACCAACGTTAACCCTTAACATACCTGATAAGAGAAAAAAGAAGGGGAAAAAACAAAGTGTAGCTCTTTCCTGAAGATGAGGAAGTTCTGTAGTGAAGAATGATTTACCTCATGGGGAAAACGCATCTGCTCTGCTGTTAAGTTCATATGAAAAATATTTTGTGATGTGTGAATCATTTTATTTTGAAACTTCCTTCGGAATTGGCTTATTTACAATGCATGATTTCTTTCCAAGATTGTGAACTTTATACAAAGATATACAGCAGCCGAAAGTCCACTTTAAAAATGGGTATTCTCCATTCATTTTGTCTCTTATTTTTGACAGAATTTTTTAGTGATAATATAAAAGCAGCAACGGAAAGATCCACAAACCACCTGTGATTGTTGAAGGCCCTTGAAGCAAGGGTTGGTTACTGTTTATGAAAAAATCAGTTTATTAAGACCAAACTCAAATTAAGGCAGGAAGCTAAGTTCTTAATGGGGACTTCAGTCAGCTGATGACCAAAGGGTTCTTCACAAAGTTGACTGAATTATAAAAGCATCATAAAAGATTATAGAAGCAACATCTTTCACTACTCATTTTAAGGAAGGAGAGATAAAATATTACATGTGGGAAGAGACTCTATAGTCCAGACAAGAAACAGAGGGAAAGAAAAAGGGACAGATGAGTCTTCAGTTTGAAGACATCACATAAATCTGGAAGAGTCGTTCAGATGAGGCTACTGTGTTCATAAGACTGGAAACGGGGTGCTAGTATTTTTACACTATTTATTGTGTTAGCAACCACTTCAAAAGCTATGCTACGTATTTTGACTGTCAGAGATCCTTGAATGAAAAATTATAGCCTAGTCTAACGCTCATGAAATTGGATCTTTGGGAAAGGGTTATTTTAAGTAAATTGGGAAGTTTGGAGAGCTAATAGTAACCATTGAGTCTTCAGAACCAGTCTACAATGTCTGAGCTCTCAGAAACTGCACCTTCATGACGTGTCTAGAAAGCTAACCTCAGAAGGCAATGCCTCACTTCTGGAGAGATTTGGGAAACTTTAAAAGTCCACAATGCCAATTGTGTAGGTTATTAGAAATCAGACAAGTGAGATTCTAGAGGGGGAAGTACCATCAGGCCTGGGTATTGATTCCTCCGGCCCCCCACCTTACAGTCAAGTTACTTTATGAAAACAACTTAGTGATTATGAGACTAGAATAAAAGGTATAAAGAATGTGGCAATTTAGCTGGTATATATAGCATATGTTCTGAATGGGACAGTGATTTTATAAAGATGATGTACAATAAAAGAAAAAAATCAGTATAACAATCATACAATGAACACTGGAAAAAACCTTACCCCCGCAGGGAATATAACATAGTTATTGCCAGTATGTCCAGGCTCTCAAGCTAACATTTCGTTTTCTGTGGTACCTTGCTGTAACTTGATTTGTAGCAGTCCTAGAATTTGCATGCTTCTCTCACAGTAAAATTCCCTAATGCTTGGGACAGTGTGGGAATTGCAAGAAGGCTGTAGCTGCCGTGGCTTTCTAACATTTGGCTTTTGAATTTTTTTTATTTGGCTTATGACTTGAGCACGCAACTATAATATGTATTCTCAAAAAATCTGTATGACCCAATCATTAATGCACACTTAGAGATGTAGTAAAAGCCTTTAGTGAGAAGCTGGTGACCTATGAATAAACAAACAAAAATCCTCATTTGTAGTGGTACTTCTGATTAGAAATTCAGTTTTCTGCTAAGTCGTTTATTATTTTGTAACTGGTAAAAAGAGAACTGTTATTTGAAAGCAGGATCCTTCTCTGACCTACTCTTTCTGCTTCTGTATTTAAGGTGCATCTTTTCCTTTCCTTAAACCAATTCCTCTGCATGCCCAGCTTGGAATTTGCCGCTAGCTTCTTTGGTATGAGGTCTGTCTTGTCAGTTTAAGCATTGGCTGTCATTTCCCTTCCCTGTTGCTCCTAGTTTAAAGCTCTTTCCACTGATTTGGCCAGCCTGGTGGCAAAAATGCTTTTACACCACTGATTAGATGGGTCCTGTCTCTTCCCAGAAGACCTTGGTCTTGAAAGAGGGTTCCATGGTTGTAAAAGCCCTGTTGTTGACACCAGCTGTGTAACCAGTTATTAAAACCACACGCTCTGTGTACTCCTCTGCAAGCCCTTTCTCTTCACCAGCAAGATTGAGGAGCAAAACACTGGTGTCTTCCTGCTCTTGGCCATTGCTCTGAGCCATGCATTCATGCTTGATATACTCCAGATCTCCCTGGCACTATCATGGGTGGCCACATGGAAGAGCAGCAAAGGCATACTAGTGTGTGGCCTTTGTGTGCTGGGGAGATGTGTGCAATAGAAGGAGAAGGGAGGGAGACCTTCAGAAACTCTCTATTGCTGTTTGATAAGAACATGAAAAGAAAATGTATCCAGCAAAGAGAGAGACTTGACCACCTCTGAATGACTCTCAATTTACCTTCTGGTGTGAGTTTTCTTTGAATTTTCCACTTTCACAGTAGATGTAGCCAAAAAGGCACTCACCTCTACCAAACCTGTCTACCACTCCAGGATACCTTGTTAGTTTTCAAATTGGTGTCTTCCCTAGAGTGACTTTCATGTGTAGAGAAACCTTAGTTGCAAGATGTAATTAGGCCAATTTTTAAACAATTTGAACAATATGAGATTAAAGAAATATTCTGCATCTGTGCTGGTATGAGGTAAGTCTGGTTATCTACAGTGTAATATCTGTTTATCTGCAGAGATGGAGGTTAAGATGGTTAAAAAAAAAAACTAAAAAAGTAAAAAAAAAAAAAAAAGTGCAGTTCAAAATGGGAGCAACTTTCAAGAGGTCAAGTCTCATTTAAGCATCAAAAGAAGTGGCTTGGTCTTCAAGCAGCCTCTGGCTAAGAGGTGCATAAATGTTGAGACTTTTTGAAAATCTGTCCTAAGGTTCACAGTGAGAACTATCAGGTGTTAAACACATTTGAACAACTGGCTAATTTCATGTATTCTGTTGAGAACTCTTGAAAATTTATGGGTTTTGATGTTTTTCCCTGATTTGGCTCGTGCAGAGCTGTAGGGGAGAGAGAAATTCAGAGTAATACTCCAATAATTTAGAGTGGCTTTATTAGGTGTTTAAAAAGTCATGTGTGGTGTCTGAAGTTACTTTAGGGCAACTGCTAAAAGGAGAACTGGAGAATGCAGATTTGCAGTATTTTAATGCCACCCATTTTGTAGCACTGGTTGGTCATGGGATTTGAGATTTGTAAGAAAAGTGTTTTTTATGTAAGAAATACTGAGTGAGGACAGGATCTTTTTCTTAGTATTGAGCAAAAATAATTTTGGCATTCATTATGTGTTTCATGGGTAAGGAAAAAAGAAAGTGTTCCTTTTAAAGTTGATTTTAGAAAATGAAGTAGCAGCTTTAGACTGTTGCTAGGCTTGGGATATTTGCATAATCCTTGAATGCAATTGTAAGTATGTGATACATTGCAGAGATCTTTCAATAGATCAACCCCTAAAACTTGTCAATAAATATATGCTATAAATATGTACTGAGTCACAGCTAGATTCATAAACACTACAAGTCTTTCAGCAGTTGGCATAAATAAATGAATGTCGTTGGATAAGTTGGCTCCTTCACCATGGGTGTGCTTCCCCGGCTACGTGAATTGATTTCTCATGTCTCATCTGGCTTACATAATATTGCTGTCTACTTTGCTGGTAGAAGTAACAGCTATTGGGGGTGGCAGAATCATAGACAGGATGATAAGGAATAAGTTTTAAGGATGTGCATTTCTTGAGCCGGTCGTTGGAGTATGGAACGTTTGCTGCCCATGCATGAGGCAACGGTAGCTTTTGTGAATTTACCTTGAGTCTCATAACACTTAGCTTCTCTCATAATGCAGCAGCCTGATAGTATTATATATATACCCCGCAGGCTCCTTTCTAAGTGTCTTGCTTAAAGTTCAGGTCAGAGGACGTGAAATGCTGCTTTGGAGTGATGTTCGCAGTTGTTTGAATTTGTTGTTTTGAAGTAGGCGTTTTACTGAGGCACAATGGCAGACTGGTTATGGAAAAGAGATCACGCGTCAGCGTTTTGGTTTGCTTATAATTTCTAGGTAAGCAGGAGTGTGCAGTGAGTGGCAGGTGCTCCTAATGTGCTGGGGAAACAACAGAATAGAGAAATCTTTTGTAGTTAGTTCAGAAGCAATGTCGTGATGCTTAGACTGATGTTCACCCCTCCTGTTTTCAGCATAAGGCATGATACAAAAGAGAACAATTGAAGGGGGGGAGGCCCCCCCCCAAATTGAAGTTTCTATTGGCACTTTTTGTGCATATGTATCATTGCTGCTAATTAGACAGGCAAGCAGGGCTAACATCTTCCTTGCTTGTCAATACTGCTCAGAATCCAAATGAGTTTCTCAGTACCAAAGAACTGGGAGGTTTTATCAGCTTGTCTAGAGTTGCTACGTTTGACTGCTTTTTGTAAATGGCAGGAGAGTGTTTTCCTTTTGTGCATGCCGGAACTGAGCCTGAGCCATGCTAATGTTAAAATAATACTCAGTGTGTACATGTAAAATAGTCCCAAAGGAGGCAGCAAAGTCAAGCATCCCTGCAGAATGCTAATGAAGGTGTGAAAAAATAGTTTTCTATCGTTATGATTTGTAATGAAAGGCAGGTGAAAAAAGCAGAGGGTGAGAAAGTGCAGTTCATTCTGTGCTGAAGGGCAAAAGAAAATATAATTATGGAAGAACTGGCAAAGAATGGAAATCAAATATGCAGTATTCAGAAAAGCAGTTGTTTATGTCCCTTGAATAATTGAGATGGTTTGCAGTTAATTCTACCTCAGAACTTGTGTTGAAGGGGGAAAAGGAAAAAAAACCCAAGTCAAAGCTGTTTCAGTTCTACCTAGTGCCTTAAAATAGTATTGATGCCATTGTGATTAACGTGTAGCTCTGTAAAACCATGCTCTATTCAAAATTACCAGAAATGCTTATTCACATTTTTAAACGTCATGCCAAGCTATGATTCCAGGAGAAAACCATTACTAATGGAATTACATTTTGTTGAGAAAACAGAAGTACAGTTATTCTGGAGAATTTCTGTGCTGTCAGGTACTATTCAGCTGCTTTAAGGAATTTTTTTATTATTATTAATTAAGAAAAAATAGAAAATGTTTAAATTATGTAATGTTTCACATCCTTAACTACTCACATTACTAAATTGTTGTCTAAAAAATTTTTAAATTTTTTTTTAATGCATACGTTATGCAATCTTTCCTGGCTTGGTCTTCCAAATCCACCCAACTGCAAAGCCAACAGTAAAACTCAGCTATAAATCAGATTACTAGCTATAAAGCTGTTTCAGCTCTCAGAGACACTTCCCTTCTTTGGAGGAGCTAGAGAGCAGTATCAGATCTGTCTTTTGTAAAAACAAGTCCATCTCTTATCTGTCACTAGTGCTCTCAATTAATGCACTTTTATCAGTGGAGTATGCCTTGTACTGATTTCATGGTGGTAGCTTTTCCACACAAAATGTAGCGTGTTCAATGAAGATTAACCCAAAAACCTTACTTGGAAAACAACTGGTGCATTTGTTGACCACTTGATGGCATCACTCAGTTGTACGGAGACTAAACTGTAGAGCAGTTTTACTTGTGTGCTTGGCGTGAGAGGGCTTTCATGTTTTATTTTAGACTATTAAAGACTGAAGAGAGCTATTAATATGCTCCCATGAATTAAATGAAAGCCACAACTCTAGTTTTGATAACTGTTTTCCTTCTCTATAGCATATTACTTACCATTTTGAAATAATGTCTTTACCTGCATAAACATGAATAGAAGAGTGGTCTAGACTGCTCCTCTTCCTGCACCTGGTTAACTTTTCGAGGATGGCGGCTAGCGGTTTATCCTGTTGATACTGACACAAAGAATGTTGTCATGCACTGAAATGTCTTTTTGGTTTGCTTTTCCAGGGAAATTGCTTTAAACCTCCAATTGCTGCAGTCAATATGCATTCTAGGGAAAGGATTTATGCAATTTTGTCTGTTCACTATAGGTCCTACAAAATAAAAGCATTTTGCAGCCTTCATACCAAAACTAGATGATCTGTCTGTGTGTGTGCAAGCCAACAATGACAGTTTACTGAAAATGCTGAACCAAGGTGGGTAATGGAGGAAACAAGGCACAGTGACTACTGTTTAGAGGTAAAGGACAGTTCTGGTAATGTCAGGGGAGCTCTGACAGTTTATATGTGCCGAGAATTGGCCCACAAGACATCAGGTGGTAAAGCATATAGTTGAAAGCAAGTTGAAGATCTAAATACTGGTTCTCCTACGCAGCCAGTGTCAACAAGCAGTAACGGGGCACCCCGTTAGTGCTCTGAGCAGTGACACAAAGGAGATGGAGCCAGCTTCTGACCCCAAAAGAGGTAAACAGGCAGTGTGGGCAAAGCAGCACAAGGAAGGTGATATCACCAGTGTGCCTGTCTGTTCTGCGAGTAATGATTAGCATGCTTCTGAGGGAAAAAAACCTTGGAAAAATATATTTAAAAACCCATTCCTTTTTTTCCTCCCCCTATGCCCCCTTCTTGTTCAGCTTAGGCTGCTGAATGCTGGAAAAACAATAAAAAGGCAGCCCAAGAATGGGAGGCAGATCTTTAATAACACTTTTTCTGAAAATTTTTTGGTAAACATTTCAAAATCTCATGCTTTCCTTAGCTGTTGGGGTGTTTTTAGATGCTGCTTTATCAGGGATATTTTGATATACTGATTACATGTATACTTAAATATGCAYACCAATATATGTATGTACTGGTTTTCTTGAATGTATGTACTAGTTTTCTGGAATCTTTTCCTCATAACTGATGGCCTACTGAAATAATCATCATTATCTTAGAAAATGTAAGCGATAATGTGTATCTGATTTCTGGATCACGAAGTGCTTTGAGCTGGCCTGCTGATAATCTTACCTAAGTTGGACACTGAAGTGTCCAGCTATAGGACTTTACCCATAGAATTTATGATAAGTTTTTCTAAAAGAAAAAAAGAAGTGTTTATCAACTAACTTGCTAGACTTATTTCAGTTGCTAAGATTCAGTTGCTAAGAAAAAACACCTAAGATTCCCTTATCTTGTGTTTTCTAAGAAAAAAAGAGATAATGAAGGATGGAGAAAGAATTCAGAAACAGGCTAAATGGTAGTTATTCAGTTTTTTCAATATGTTACCTAGTGTAATGGTTTTGGTTGGTAGTTATGAGCAGACTAAGTAGCAAAAAACCCAATGGAGGGCTCACAATGACAATTCCGCTGCTGGCAAATACTGTTTCCTCCATAGCTGCATTAAAAGGAAAAATCGAGCCTGCCAGAGGTCAGCAATGAGCTTCTCTAATTTTCATGGAGTTAGTGGTAGTCTGTGCCTCGCTGGCAGTGTCTCGTCCGTGTGTAGACGCTAATGATCCTGCTGCAGTTTTGCTTATACATCTTTTAGCTTTGGCGCTGTAAGTCTGTGATTTTAGGGACCACGGCCCCAGGTTTTATTGCTGTTGCCAATCACTCGTTAAGGACCTTACATCATACATATTTACACATGGGAAAGTATCAGCATCTTGTCCAGAGATGCTCTGGTAATATGGTGTGTGTGTGTGTGTCAGATTTTGAAGTTCTTCCTGAGCTTGTGAGCTGTCAGGAGAAGGTRTGCTTGGCTTCTTGGAACTGGAGAGAGCCCTGCACTGATTTATTGTAAATTCTTCCCAATGTGGGTTTCGTGGCTTTAGAAAAAGGACACATAAAGGGAGGTTTGTTTGATGTGAGACTCTAGAGAACACGGGTTTTGAGGAGGCAAACATTAGAATTTGCTTTGTCTTTGTGTTGGGTATATAGTTCCTTTTTTTTAAGTTTATATCGTGTTTCTATGAAGTCCAGCAAGAATATTATCTGTCTGACAAACTCCAGGCATGTTCTGTCCTCTTTGGTTCTCAAACTGGTTATTTATTTATTTATATTTATTGCAAGATAGTCTGCAGTATTTGTCAGTGGTTGCATTTGTAATTTGAATGCTGGGCGAGTCACAGATGCTCTCCAAGGCCCTTCTCACAATGCATTATTATACATGGGGAATACTGTCATGATTTGAAATTCTTGTCTCTGGTGGAAGACTTGGCATCACATTTGGGCTCTGAATGCTAGCAAGCGGGGGAACACAATTGCCATCAGGAGCTATGGTGAGGCTCTGTCAGACTTCCCTGTTGCTTCCAAAATAATCACTTCAAGGACTGTGGGATCTAAGAATGCCTGTATCCTGGTCCCAGATACAGAAGAAGAGCTGTTCAAATGGAAGGGAAGAAATATTTATTGTTCTCCAATGTTATATCCAAAAAACGTACACATCTAAGTTGGGGTAGTTAGGGGTTTTGGTTGGTTTGATTTTTGCATCAAACCACAATGGATTAATTGCAAATTTGCTTTCTTGTTTTAAGATACATTTTGTTTTGTTTGAAGATCTGTGTAATGGAGTAAGAAATATTCATATTCACTACTTATAAGGTCATACAGCAATAAAAGTGCTACATAAAATATTTTTGCTGTCTATGTTTGTTATCTTTTTTTCTCTATTGACAGTTATTCTGTGACAAGTAACTATAGCTTTGTGTAGGATTTTCATAATAAAAATAATACATTCTTAGTTATTTGAAGAAACATAGTGTAAGTACAGAACATAAAGGTAAGTAAAAGCCTACAGAAATGGAACAAAGAAAAATACACTTATTGCTGAGTATCCAAAGGAAGGACAACTGCATAGGATGACAGTAGGTGCCAATGATGCATATTCATTATGAATTGCCTTTCTCAGTTAATGAAAGAAGCTGAAGAATAAGCAAACATCATGAAAATATAAAGTAAGGAAAAAATATTCTTCAGGAAACCCCATTTAGTGAAGCATCAGGTTGAGTGAGTGCTTAGATGACTAATTTTGATGTTGTCCTTAATTCACCAATAGGAGGAGTGAATCTTTCTATACATAGATATTTTTAATAGAAGCATTTTCAGTGATGTTAATAAGATTATTCTATAATTTTGTCTGCCCAATGGACTGGTTTTGCACAAAAGCATTTAAATTTTAAAGGTCTTTTGAGGCCTAAAGAGAATTAAAATGTAGTTAGYTAATAGTCTTTTGCTGTTTTTCTGTGTGACTGAATTATCTGTAGGTTTGTGCCCCTGACTTCACAGAAGTTTCTTGTGTACTACAGCAGAAATATTTGGGTTTTGTTTAGATATGTGTGAAAATGCTCACTTCTCTGGTTTGTGTTATTTTGGTTTTAGCTGAAGGAATTGTATCATCACCCTCTCGATTCTGAAATATTGCTTGGTGGGCTGCAGTCTTTTTCCTTGTATCATCATCTTTTCTATCTCATCTCAGTGCTCCAGATAAACCTCCCAGAAGGACTTTTTCTATTTAATTTAAGAATATCTCTATGGATGTGTTTCCCAAAGACCTTACATCTTGATTAAAGATACAGCTTATCAGCTTTCTGAACTGATATATTTTTATCTCCTAACTCTTTGCTATTCTAATGTTTCACCCAAAACTTTTGTTATGTGTATCTGTTTAACTATAAATTGGCTAATGAACCAAATTGCTGATTAAATTTTGTACACATGAATATTACAATAGCTAGTTCCTTGTGTGTTTATTTGTTTATAGCACATGATATTCTACTTGCTATGCCAGTTGGTAGATTTGCTAACTATGCACTTTCAGCAGAATAAATTACAGGCCTTGATAATCTCATGCAATATTAGGATTTAGGTTCCCGAAATAGAATCCGCCCCGCCCCCCCTCCCCATTTTGCTGTGTCCTCTGGAATTTGATGTTTTAATGATAAAATGATTTTTTTCCCTACTGGTTTTCAAAGATAAACAATGTGTAAAATTAGTTTTCTGACAGATTGACTGAGACAATAGTACTAAGGCAAGCATGAAGTCCCTCATCTCAGCAGGATGGTAGCTTTGAAACCTAATTACAAACACTTAAGTGCTAACTTTGTTAATTATTTTGTTGCAGAGTACTACATCAGGAATATAGGTATGTGCAGTGTGGCTGGATTTCCATTCTCTTGCCAGATCTGAAGTTCTCTTCATTCATTTGAAAATCTTTCTGAGCAAAAAGGCAGCAACCTCTCAATTTTCAAACTGTGAAATCTTTTAAAATGCAAGTTATTTGTAATTAGGATGATTCTCCATTTGCAGTGCAGTAAAGAGCTCCTAAGGGCTAGTCAAACTGAAAAAGAAGAAAAAATTTCAAGTAAAAATAAAAAACAATTCAGAGAGGATTTATCAAATATCATCAGATGGTGTCCAAAGTGGGTAGGACCAGCTATAGTGATACACAGAAGTGAGAGACAGAAAGGCATTGAAGTTTGAAGGGGCAGTGTGAATGCCAGTAGGTGGATATATTGTTAGATCTGAAATTACAGTGGCAGCTGGTCTATTGATAATTGTGGAAACAAAGGAACAAGTTTCTACCCTTTTCTGAATAATAGGAAACCACTGAAAGGGAGACTGAAAGATGGTTATATTGTCATGTTGCCAGGAGCAAGATAACAGTTTCTCTTGGAGTATTTTGATTCCCTGCAGTTTGGAGAGAGAGAGGGATTTAATTACAGAGAGATCTCAGCTAAAGCTCTTAATGCAAATATCCCTATGAAGATGGTGCCAAAACAGGACTTTGCCATCTGCACCTGTCTTCAGAAAAAGGATGGCAATACACGAGGCAATGGTGGAAGAGTAAGACCTTAAACATGACTGTAGCAAAGCAGAATTGCATCATCTCATGTGCCATGAGGAGTCCCACTGATTAAAAAGGTCATATGGATAAGGTGCAGTCAGAGAAATAATAGCTGCTCTTCCAGGCTTAAGTGTGGTCTTAATGGGATATGACTGGAGGTAAGAGATGTGGGTCACAGAATGAGAGAAAAGTTTAGTATGTATTGCTATGATGTAAGAGTCAAGTCAGACAAATGGATGTTAAAAGATGCCCAAAATATATTAACCTGTGTTACTTCTGCCAACATCATGACAGAGATAACACGGAGAAGCTAAATGGAAAAAACCAAGGCAATAGATGGAGAAGAGAGCAGACAGTGTCTTGTGAAACTCTGTAATGGAAATAACAGTTCAAGATGTAAAATGTCAAGCAGATGTGGAAGGGGAGTTTCTGAAAACAGACTTTGAAATAATAGGTTAGGAGAGATACTTCACTGGAACAACTGGAAACTGGATTAATCAATAATTTGGAAAACTTCAATGAAATCCAAGTATAAGCTTGAGAGATGGTCTGTTGATGGAGGCCAACACTGATGAACTACCACCATGAAATAATTTAATCTGCTYAAATAGATAAATGTAGATTTATTCTTTAGGTATGGTGATGTTCATGTTTTCATCATGTTAACATGCACATTTCTTACTGTATGGTTTGTAGGATGTTGGTATCCTCTTAAAATGCAGCCTGATGGAGATGAAGGCATTCAGTACAGTAAACTAATAACTATTGCTATTCATATAGCAGTGAAATCTGGAGGCAGGATTGCTAGAACATTGTGTCTTTTTATCTGTGGAACAAATACTTTAAAAGCAATATTTCTTGAAATGATCTACATAAATGTATCTACAGGATAAATAAATATGAAAGCATCTTAGTTATAACAATATGAAATTGTTATAACTACAACTATAGTAATTTAAAGATCACTAAAGATCTCGAGGTGTTTTGATTCCTCTTTCCCTTATGTTTAGCAGGTTGACATGAACCAAGGCACTTCAAATCTCTGTATTTCAGCTTTAAGGAAATCAAGATGGGGGTTATGAAATTCATGTGCAAAAATTGCAGGTGCTTTTGAAGCTGCAACTGACATACAGAATTAGTGATTTACTCAGTCACAGTCAGGGATGTTTGTTGCTGAAAATCCATAGCTAGTATGAATTAAAACAGAAAATTACACATCTTTTCTCATGTCAAAGTTTTGTATACAAGAAAGTACAGGCATGTGGGGGGAAATCCTAAAAAATTGTCACCAGAGTTTTCTTCTGGTATTGTATAATCCTTGAACATTCTCTTCCTAAGGAATTTCAAGATGTCTTAAGAGTTAATGAATTTTTTAATGAATTGGAGTCTGTTATGTAGTTGTTCCCCATTGTGTTACTCATGTAGAAAGTAATACTTCTTTATATGCTAAAAGCTTATTCTCACCCTTCAGTGTAAGAAGTGTGGAGAGGTTGAACTTCTTGGAATCCATTGTATTTTTGTATAGTGAAAGTCTTCTATTAGAAATATGACATGTTCTGTTTCACATTCTGTAATTTGACTAAAGAAAGCAATGCAGAAAATATGAAACCTTTTTTCCTTAGTCATTCCAGTTTTTCATTGCCTGCTATACTATCTGAAAACAGAGAGGCAAGAGGAGATAACACTTACTGTGTAGCATACGCTTTCAGGCAGAACATGATCAATTGACAAAATATCAGAATGTGGAAGCGTATTGACTAATTCTTCATTTTAACCCATTGACACAAACTACACAACACTGGGACAATGCCTCAACCAAAACAGTCTTTGCTGAGATATTTCAGCTGTGTTCGGTGGGCTGTGCTGGGAGATAAGGGGGGGCATTTGCTGTGGTTTGTCGTATCTCTGGTCTTTTTGCTGCTAATAAGTGAGTAGCTTTTGATTAGCGTCAACAGCTGAATGAAGTTATCTCTTGTTATACAACTGGTGATCAGCTCTATATTCCACAAATAAGTGACTCTCTGAATGCAGCCTCCCATCAGAAAGGGCTTTGTTTTTTCTCTCCTTCTGTCTGCTTTGCAAGTAAATTGTTCCTTCTACAGACCCGTGTGGCTTGCTTCTCTCACCCTCGGCGACAGCAAAGCTTGCTGGTTGGTGATCTCTGCAGAGGTTTATAGCTCGTCTCTGCTGTTCTCTCCCTCTGTTCCCACTTCTCTGTTCCCTCCCCTACTGTGACTAAATAAATTACCTGTATGACATGTTCAGTTTTCTCTGGCAAGAAGCCTGGGAAATCAAATCTGTTCCCGAACCTGGGTCTCCCATTTGGCAAATGTAATGCCTCCCTGCTGTTAAATCAGGTCAGCTCTCAGGAAAAACAAAGAACAATTTCATATACCTATAATCAACACAGAGTAAATTTAGATAATGCAGTGGACACGTGTTTATTGTAAAGACCATCAAGGAAATAATTTTAAAAGCACTTCATCTTTCTCTGTTGCATTAGGATACACGTTGAATGTTCTGTGCCTAGAGATCAAACATTTTCTTTCTGCTATCCCATATCAAAGTGAAACATATTTATTTTCTGTCTGGTCTAAGAAGATATTTGGTGAAACGGTTCATTGGTTGCATTAGAAACACGTTTATGTATTTAATTACTGTGGCTTTATGTAATTAATATTGACTGATAATTAACTGTTAATCACCATTAATTATTCATAACCTGTCCAGTCCCTTTGACTTTTTGGCCTCTGAAAGTGGACATATACTTAAAAGTGTTTAGAAGAGGAAAAATATATGCTTTTAATAGATTGTGTTTATTTGTCTACCTTTCCGCTCAGTCCGTTTCCACCGGAGACCAGAGGCGGTGGGTCAGTAACAGGGTGGCAGCACGTCTCTCCTGCGTTACCAGACCCGGCACATGCCCCGGCAGTCCCGCGGCACGTGCCGTGCGTGGGCAGCCTGCTCTCTCGCGTGCCGAGGCAGCCACCTTGCACGGGGGAAGCACCCGCGCGGGCAGCCTCCCCTCTCCAGCTGGAAGCTGAATTTCCTGCTCAGCTACTCTGCATGTCCCGGAGGGGCTCTGAATTACACCCCAGAGGCTCGCTCTTTTTCTCCACTGTTAGCAAGCTCATGTAGACTGCAGCAGGACTGTGGAGCATCTCCAGTCACCTCCTGTCTGGCTTTATTATGGTGGGCCTCTGTCCCGGGGAAGCAGAGTGGCTGGTTTCCTTTGGGCAGGCTGTGCTTGTGCAGGTGGTTGCTCGGGGACTGAAACAGCTACTGAAACCCTGAGCTCGCCCCCAGCCCTCTTCAAAAGAGGAGAGGAGTAGGAAGTGCCCCTGGGGGACCTCAGGGCTGGTGCAGCGCTAACCTATGAGCGCTCGCTGTGCTGAGCTCCCAGGGGCCAACTTTGCTGCTGCTTATTCAAGAGGGTTAGTAAAAACAGCTGCCTTATGTCTTACTCAGTCTTACCACCACCACTGACTAAATAGCTGCTGAGTTACAGCTGGGGGCCTTGGCTGGAAACATTTTCTGACTCCAGCTGAATTGCTGTCTTATCTGGAGCAGTCCGGGGAAGAGCGAGCCGTGCGAGAGGCTGCCGGCTCTCCTGCGCAGCAGAGCAAGGCTGCACAGGGCTCTGCCCAGGGCTGCCCAACCTGCATGGCCTGTGTTTCAAACTCAGCTAACGCTTCATTCTCAAAAGCAGACGGGCTCAAATGTACATGCTGTGTTTTTAAATGGTACGTGCTTTTCCAGATCTTTTTAAAGACAGCTACGGTGTTATTAATAATTGTTTAGTCATTCATGAGTTGCCTTTGTTCTAACGAATGCCTTTGTTGTTTCTTCGTTGCTCTGAGACACACAGTGAATGTTTTTTCATCAATTTAAAAATCTTTCAAAACTGTTGTATAAGACAAATCCTTGAAACTGAAGTTGCTCTTTATTGTCCGAAGTCTTCATCCAATGTGCACAACAAAGATTAGGAGGTGAAAGCAATGAAGTGGGTTTTAAAAGATGGGAGTTCAGTTCCTGCTTCCACCAGGAATGACCTGAAGCAAGGGCTGTAATCTCCATCCGCATTGGCTCCTGTCTGAAGAAATGACAGTAGTAATGTTATCTGTCCTCAACTTTGCCTTATCAGTACAGATTGCAGATACTAATTCCTACTGTAAAGGTACAGGACCTAACTCTGAAAGGTTTCAGCTGATACTGCAATATAAATCATTTCAGCTCTGTGTTAATGGCAAGGGTAAAGCCTGTCTTGTTCCCTTCTTGGCATCTAGGTTGGTCAAAGGAATTATTGAGCTTGTTCTAACCCTGCTTTACTTCTTGTCTTCTCCAGCCTGTGACCTGATGACCCTGGGGATCTTAGCCTTAGTGACGTCCACTGGTTGTGCCTCGGCCAACGCCTTGCAGTCCCTGACGGATGCCATGCACATCCCACATCTTTTTGTACAGCGCAACACGGGAGGGTCCCCACGCACAGCCTGCCACCTGAACCCCAGCCTGGAGGAGGAGGAGTACACGCTGGCCGCCCGCCCACCGGTCCGCCTCAATGATGTTATGCTGAAACTGGTCACTGAGCTGCGGTGGCAGAAATTCATAGTATTTTATGACAGTGATTATGGTAAGTAAAGTGGAGAATTTCAGACACTATTAAATTGATTTCTTTTTAACTGGGAGATGGAGAGGAAAGTATAAAGGGAGGGGTGGAATATGACTGGCTGGGTTCTTCATTGACAAAGGGGAAAGTGTTTCAAGTAGAAGCAGGTCTTTGGTTTGAAGGAAAGGTTGCTGTGAAAACTAGTTCTCAGACAAGCAGCGAAGTTGCTTAGCAACACCTACCAAGACAGCTGAAGTTTGAATCATCTCACACTTTTTCAGTAAAATATTAATAAAGTGTTGACATTGATTGGCAGGGGTCACGTGGCTGTGCCAAGGAAGTTCAACACGGCCTCTACCCATTTCCAGAAAACACTTTCTATCAAAGCTGAGTACTGTTCTCTAAAAATTAATTTTCACAATAACTATTACCATTTCTTTTTTCACATGCTTCCTCACACTATTCTCCATTTGGACTAAATTTCACAGTGATATACTTCCTGGCATTAAACCAAAAGGTAGAGTTAGCATTTTCAATACATCTGATGCATTTCCTTCAGCAAAATTTTTACTTTGGGCTGAAACTTGAGGAAAAGGAGTATCTGCCCAAGCAAATTTAGTACCTTATGATGGGCGTAAAGAATCAATGAAATAATAAATCTCTCATTGTGCCAAGCTCTCAGAGTGAAAGGGAAGCGTGTGCATAATTTTTTTTTATTCCTGCCCCCCCGCCGCTCAACTGATGTGAATGCTGTTCCATATGTTTAACTCGCAGTATTTTCAGCACTCTCATCTTTAGATATAGGATCTGTAATGGGGAAAATAAATTTTCTACAGTACGTTTTAAAACCCTGTAAACTCTTTTGGTTTAAAATGTGATGCGTAAACTTTTGGTGTGGTGACTGACTATGAACAGACTACAAAGAAAGGAAATTAAGGTTGAATTGCAATTGGAAAAATAATCTTATGTGTATCTGTGCATATAGTTTAGGTTTTATGCGTAGTCTTCCACAACTGTAAAATAGATCTTTATTTGTATTCTCCCTATATACTGATGGATTTTCAGTGGTGAATCAGAGGGAAATAACATCTTTGGTTTTGAAATTGGACTACTCCTGGTTTAAAAAAAAACAAAACCAAAACAAACAAAACCAAAAAAAAACCCAAAACCACCACCACCAAAACAACAACAACAACAAAAAACGAAACAAAAAGGCTATGCAAAGGGTCCTGAGCTTGAATGAGTTCTGAAAGTCTTGGGTGCAGCTTTCTGTTCTCAGTTGTTAGAGATGTCACTTGCTGTTTCTTCAATAGGCAGATTCAAGATGATGAGGGTGATTTTAAGTGGGAAATCAACTGAGGCTATAATATCCTTTTAATTATACAGAATTATTTTAAGCATGAGGAGGCTGCCATGATACTTGTAGAGTTAATCTATAGACTCAAAAAACTAGCAACCCAGCCGATAAACTGCCATGTAATTATTGTCCTATGTAACGCTTGACCAGTGAATGCTTTGAAAGCAAAAACCACAAGGTACTTGGTAGGTGTTCTTTTGGTGGCCTTCTGGTAGTGATGAGAAAGTTGCTATGTAGCAGAGGATTGGGCTGAAAAAGATAAAATTATTCTAACTGTTACTTCCAAGAATGGAAAAAAAAAAAAAAAATTCTTGAAAGGATGTCTTACAAACATCCTTTTATAGTTACTGTTGTTTCTCTCCTGCTGATTTGTAGCTTTAACCTTTCAAAACTGCTTGAGTTGGGGATCTTTCAACCCCTGGGAATCCTGGCCCTGGTAACACCCCAGATGGTCTATGTACAAACTGCTATCACCCATTTTCCATGGTAGCAAACCTGGTTACTGAACTATGGTACCACTTATTCCAGTAGTGCATCTGTGTTTCTTTGCCTTTTTCTGCAAAGGGTTAACATCTCTTTACCAAATCCTGAAACCCTTAATTCACATACTCTGTAAATTCAGTTATGATCAAATTTATCTTTTCCATTTACCATAGACTGACCTTCAGTCAGTAAGACAGACGCTAAAAGGGGATGGAAAATTGCCACAGGCATTCTGCTCCTTCAGGTGGAGAGCGTGTTGCGTACTGCAGCTGCCCATGCGCTGTTTCCTCTCCTCTTCCTCTCAGATGTGACAACCATCTTATACTAATTCAACTAGAAGGATTTTTTTTCTTAAGAATTTGGTGGGAGGAGTTTCTGTAAAGAAGCCAACTGAACCTTGCCAGCTCTGGGCAGGCATTGGTGAATAGGGGATAAATAACCTACTTCCCAGGATATTGCACGCTGACCTCAAGAACAGCAGCCTGGCTCCCGGGGCATGTCCATTGCCCTCATTGGTTAGCTTCAGCAGAGCTGTGCTTGCGCACCTCCAGCAACATTCCCCCGCTCAACGTGCAGGAGTTGACTGCTGGCCATGAGGAGGGAGGTCACTTGAAGAACACATGTTTATGATTACAGAGAGTTTCCAGTACTGGGCTTTTGTGGTTTACTGTAATAAATGGTCCTTCTCTACCTGCTCTCTGAAAGTTATACTGTTCCCTGGAGTATTGTTTTAATTCGTCCATCTGCTGATCTCTAAAAACCAGCCAATCCCTTGGTGTCCTCCTAGTGGAAACTGTCAGGTTTTCTAAAGACAAAATAACATTGCACAATTTAAAGAAGTCTCATGTTTACAGTAATGCTGTGCTATGGTGGAGCTGAAAATTATTTACCTCATGAATTACTTGTCCCTTATCAGACATACATTTTGGATTATAATTTCTGCACTGGCTAAATTAAGAAAAAGTGATGGAGTTGGCAATTAGAAATACGGAGTAGTCACTGAACAGCCTAACAAGCCCCTTAATATTGTTGTGCTTATGATAAAATATGCCTTGTTTTACACTGAAGCTACAGATTCAAATCTGTGTGCACAACTTCAGTGAAAGAATATGGTCCTTTCCAGTAAAATGCCTTAAATTCAGTAACAAGAAATAGAGAGATTTCACAGTAAAGATGCAGAAGTTTTAAAGAAAAAGATTGCTAAATGGACATGGTAGAAGCAGGGTACAAACTGTGGCATTCCACCTGACGTGAAACCAGCTTTTAGATTTTGTCACTTGTGGTGAAGAAATGGATAATAGCAAGAAATGGGTAATAGCTTGGTTCTGGAGACGTGACCTTTCAAAAACCTCAGACTTGATAGTTGCAGCATTCAAACTCTTCTCGATGATACAGTGTTCTCCTACTGAGCAGTACCAATGGGGGAAAGGTCAGTTGATACATATCCATACAGTTCTCTTGTATTTGTATAAGAAAAGATAAGGGTTCATATAGATACTGCATCTTCATGACTCAACCTGTGTTTTTCCACTTCTCTCTTTTATGGTTAGTGCATAAATTCAGAAGATGCATGGAAATATACTCCCCATTGATCACAATGGGAACTTTCTGCTGATGAGACTGCTGCCTGATACGATTATGATGGCTAGGCACTATAACAATTCACATAAGTCATAGCTGAGACAAGACAAGTCTCCTCTCTTGCCGATGCATTGTAGAGCTGTTGGGGCTCCAGGTCAGAATGAGACAATCTGAGCCCTCTCTCTGTCCCTGTTATTCTTTGCCATGTCATCTTGAGAAGGCTTTCTAGCTCCTGTATGCTTCCCTTTCCCATCTGTGAAATGGAAAGAAAAACCTTGCTCCCAGTGTGACTGAACTAGTGTTAGAAATTTCTTTAGAAATTCTTTAGGCAACAGAATTAAGTAGCACATTCAGGAATAAGGCAATTACAGTAAGAGCTCAAGGGACCAGGGTCATGTTAAATGCATTATTTTACTTTAAATGTCTTTATGAAAATCCCATGCTAAATCATGGTATTTGACATTAATTTTCTGCGGAAAAAAATGAATTGACCCTAAGTTTGTCAGTGGCTGCAAACAGTGCTTTGTGGAACTAGGTCTACCCACCTGTTAAAGAACCTGCAACGGAAATCAGATCTGCTGTGCCATCCTAAAAATCTTCAGCTGCACAGATGTGTTTTGAATTGCTTCTTCCTCTACAGGAGCCTCTTTTGTGCCTCTACATACATTGTGTCAGTGTGTAAAGGACTGCTGGGAAGTTTAATGTTTTATTTTGCTGACCTCCTGGATGTAGAAGCGTCAGTAATCAAATTTGCTGACACAAAAATTTGTAGCATGGCAAGTTTCATAAAGAATCTTACCAAGCTCTAAAATGACTATAGGTTAAAAGCAGTGGGTGCTGCCCACAGTAAGATGAGGTTGGGTAATAAACAGCTGAAAGTGTGCCTCTAGGGTGTGCAAATAAACAGATATATGGTTAGAGGAAGGATTTGAGAAGGATTTTGGAAGCTGGATGTGAAAATGTAAACAATGAGGAATACCAAGTCATGTTTCTGAAGAGAAATGTGAGTAATAGCTATGTTCTCATTAGATTAATCTTAGTGTTGAAAAACACTTTGTCTCTGTAGTTACATCAACTCTCTCTGCTTTCCTACGTACATGCACGCATACACATATTACAAAATGTAAGACAAAACAGGTTTTTTTTTTATGACTCCATTTTGTCATACCAATGAAAATGGTATTAGACCTGTGAAAGGGAGCTGTAATATTTTATTCTTAATTTTTGATGTCAGTAAGTCACTGTTGTCTGGTTAAGAAAAGTGTTGTACAAAAGTTTTACAGAAGAAACTTTTGAAGAAGTTTGGACCTTTCAAATCTGTCTATCGAGCTTTGTTCCTACAGGGGAAAAAAGCCAAACCCACAATTCATTGATTTATAAATTATTTTCAAATTTAATTTTTTTTTAAGATTAGAGATTTTTTTTTTTTTTAATTATGATCATTGATATGCCATATTAATTTTGAATGCTTCCTGATGAATCTTGCTATGTAGGAAGAACTTGGTTTCCAATGTGATGAGTTTCATGGGAAGTTTTGTTTCCTACAGCAATTACATGGCAGTTTTATTTCTGAGTCCTACATGTCAAGAGCCTCATCCTTGATTGGAAGTTACAGGAATTATGCTGTCAATAGTTTTACAACTAGCTATTGATCCTGGAATGGTCTCTACTTTGTAAAGGTCCCTTTGTGCAGGTCACTACTCTTGCAACTATTTAATTTGCAAAGGAATATAGTAATGAAAATTGAGAAATGCATGCTTTTACACAATCCATGTGTAACACTGCAAATCAGTTGTGATGTGAAGCATTGGCTGTCACAACAAAAGCAGAGTAGAACATTTGCACATAAGCTACTTTCATCTTACCTGCTCTACTTTGCCTTTAAGATTTCTTTTATTCTTGTCAGTAAAACGTAAGTTATTGTCTGCTTTCTGCATCATTATTTCAGCTGTCAGACAACCACTTCTGAATCACTAGGGCTGCCATATTTCTCTACAGGCTTTTCCAGTGAGCATGCTTTGTTTAATGCAAATACAGGGAGTCTGGCACTTGAGAAGCGTTGAACCAACGGCACATGTGTTGGTATGTGCTCGTTCAGCAAATCTGACACTACTAGAAAGTGTTAGACTTTTTCATCATGCGCTGTGTGGTTGAGTTTACATGTGTTATTAAAAATACTTGGATTTTTCAGTTGGTTGGAGCATCCCAGCTGGAAGTGTTGCAGAGAAGCTTGAATTGGGATTGCTGTGTTTGAGTAGTAAGATGTGTAGAATTTAAGCAGCCAGCCACAGAGAAACATAACTTCTTTACGGTCATCAATCTGCAACAGCAATGACTTAGGGATGGAATCCTTGGACATCTCTGTCATTGGTGCTGCTGTATAAGATGATAAAGGGAGGAATAGACTGGGCCTAAGCACCTTTTCATCCAACAAGGAACAGAATCCTCTGAGCGTTTATTCTACACAAATTCTGCACCACCTGGTTATTCATGCATAACTAAGGGAATACTGGATGTCTAGACTCCAGACAAATATAAAATCTTCAATTTCTACCTGGAAAAAATGAAGACTTTCCTGTGAAAAGAGTGTGCCTGGTAACATAATGTATAACCATCATTGCTGCCACAGAGAATGCCAGGAAGGAAAGAATTCAGCCAAGTTCTCCAAGTCCCACAGGGAGTTTGTGATGCCATAGGGTAGAGGAAAAAAAAAAATGACCTTTTGACTTCTACATTGAATTTGATCTGGAAGCTATTGAAGAAATGGCATTGTGTGTTCCCATATTTATCCTTGAATCACTTTTCTGACTGTAGCAGCACTTAAAGTAATTGGCCTACTTAAATTAAGCATGGATTTTTGTCATTTTTGATAGTATTTTTTTTAGTAATGCATTGCAGTATATAACACTAAATGTAATTAAAGAAAGTCAATTTCACTTCAAATTATTACTTATAAATTAATTTTAGTACTTTGATTTTGAAGGTATATGAGTAAGCGTGCTAACAGCAGAAGTAAGACTTCCCTCTCCCTCCCCCCCCCAATAATTCCTAGCAGGGTATGGGAGCAGCGGACAGAGGTTGTTTCCCGTAAAAACTATTCACTCAATACTTTCAGGGCAATGCCTGATATGATAYACAAATGATCTTAAAGTTATGGTAAAGCCTTTATTCCGAATGAGTGCTATCATAGCCTACCTGGAAATTCAACAGTAGTAGAAGCCAGTCAGAGATCTTTGGACAAACAGTTTGGGCAGTTTCAGGCAACTTGTCCTGCTCATAAATTCAAGGCAAATTCAGGAAATAATTTCAACCTTTCAAATAGTTTGAAAAATGTTTTGGAAAGAGAGGATGGAAGTTCTTTTGAAAAATTCAAAATGCTGTGGAGTGACACTTTCAAAACAGAAGGCTTGTGCTCTTTATTCAAAACAGTTATTTTTAAAATCAGTTTGTATTTTGAAAGACTTCAGAAGTATATATCTGGGGGGATGCTCATGAAAAAAATTAAATGAAAGGCTTTATTAAAAGCAGTTTTCCACCAGTTTTTCAGCTCAGTCATCTGGTCAAAAGTGATTATTAATCCAGTCCTGAAAGCACTCATTGTGCATTTTTTACTGTCTCTTTTTCAACTCATTGTAACATTTTAATGAAGAGGCTCAACTTTGCAGAAACTAGTGGCTATTGGTGACTCTCTTTTTTCCCTTTCATCTTCTGAAACAGAGAAATGTTTCATAATACAGCACACACTGTCTAAAGAAAGTGCAAAGTTCAGCAGCCTGGAACCRGAGGGTGCGAACTAATTAATTTTGAACAGAGAGGTCTTGGAAAATTGTAGATGTCATCTGCAGAAGGTCCTAAGTTCTTGGACTTCCTTTCCCTGACTGATGGTAGTTTGAATCTCTTGACTTTTCAAGCCATGGCATAAGGCTAAACTGTTTGTTTGGGCATGTGAAAATGACAAGGAGAAATGTAAGGATGATTTGGTGTACTTGAACAGGGAATCTGAGGAACTAATTCCAGAACGGAGTCTCTTTAGTTCGCATTTGTTAGAGAGTGAATGTTTATACATCCATTTAGAAATTGTTCAATAAATGCATAGCTGGAAATTGAATAGCAGAAGGACAGAAGTCTGTCCTGGAGGATGTATGTAGGGCTTCAGGCAGTAACACCATCGTTCTGAGAAAATATATTCAGATATCTCAATATGCAATGAACTTTGGTGAATAAGTTCCCAGTCTCTGTTGTCTTTCATGGAAAGCGGTAGGGGAGAGGGAGAGAATTCATATACATACATACATACATATATATTCACACACATCTATATATTTATGTATGGGTTTCAAGGAAAGTGGTAAAGTGTGTGTGTATATATTTACATACACATATGTGTATATGTTTGTGTGTAAATGTATACATGAGTTCATATATGGAATCAAGGAAACATATTTCCTCTGCTCCCTTCCTGCCTTTGCCCAGTCCCTCCTAGTAATCCTTCTGATGCCACTCTGGGCAGGATTTCTTTGGCTTCCTTCCTGGATGGAAACGGTTTCTTTTTTGTTTTACCCAATTAAGAGTTGGTGCGGCTTCCCATCGCTGCTTTGTGTCTTCCTTATTGAGGCAGAAATCTTATTCCTTCTCCTTCTCACACTTCTCGTATTTAGATACTGGGTTTTATTTATTCATTTTTCTTATGGCTAAGCTTTTTTGTGGGTTTGCTGGCCGCCTTAAGCACCCTTTCCATAGGCTGGGGCTAGCGCTTTGGTCAGGACTATTCCTTTTCTCTGCTGATCGATGATAAACAGTGAATGAACGTACTCTGAAGCATTCCTTTTGTTTCTCCGTTGCTTGTAAAGCATGGTGACTGAGTACATTAGAGAAGAGATAACATTATTAGTCATTGTCTTCACAGAAGGGATTAATCTTGAGGACCACAATGAATGTAAAACTCCTGAAATMTTTTTAGAGGAAAAGTATGGTAGGGAATGTAATTCTTATAGAGCCCTGAGGGTCAAAATGGTTTTCTACATATTGTGTAGCTATCAACAAATATGTGCTATTACAACTCCTGCACAGTATTCATATGCTTGTGATATATTAATGTATTTGTAAAGTGGTACACTACTGCATTTGTGTATCTATAATGTAGCAAAATTATTAGACAGAACCAGCCTTTTGTTCAACATCTGGGAACTGGAAAGATCTGATCCATGCAATCCAAGATTGCATTTGAATGTAAAGCCACAAATTTCCTTTTTATTTCCTTCTTTTTTTTCTGAAAAGACAAGTTAAGACTGTAAATAATCTGTACTGCAGTGATCTTTGTGGAATATGAAATACGTATCATTCATACTGTGAATTAAAACAAACACAAGGGCCATTCTCCTAGCCCTCATGGAAATGCAAGATAATCTTTTATTTTGTAACAGCAAGCAGGAAAGCAAGATACTTTTCCTTAGCTGAAAAAAAAGGGGCAATGATCAAGAAGGGTAAGCAAAGCTTGATTGATTTTTCAGGTGGAGGTGAATGCAAACAAAGATAAATTACGTAGTCTGCCTAGGAGGTTATTAAATCAGGAAATGGTAGAAAATGAAGAAATGTGAATTCCTGTCAGTGAAACTCTTGGGATTTGTACTGTACAAGTTTCCATCTCGATGCTCCCTCTCTTCAGGAAGTAGTTGATGTGAAACTGCGGAGACTCCCTCAACCATGTGGATCTCAAAGCACTTGGAGTTGTCTGGGCTCGGAGCAGAACCCCAAGTTGTACACTAAGTCAATACTGGAGTCATCTGTGTTATACACTAGCTTTATGACTTTACATTAAACTATCCGTTTAGTGAGGTTCTTCTATCATAGCATCTGAGCAGTTTACAGTTTAATGCATCATCCTACAAGATAAGGTAGCTGTGTTTGTTCCAATGTATAAAAATTGCAGAGACATGGGGAGTGTTGGACTGCTAAGATATTTGTGTGACTATAAACTAGGCATCTTACTTCGATTTCAGTAAGGTTCTGAAACTTGTTTTTAATGTCTAACTAGCTGTCCACAGCTACGCAAGGTTCCCTTCCCGGCCAGAAGCATGCAAAGGTGGCAGAGTTTTACTCTTCCTTGAATTGTGCTGTGCAGGCCTTTTGTCCGTTCTGCATTTATGTTCTGGTGTATTTAATGTTTAGATCTGTTGCTTTGGGAGTTATTTTAAGAGTTACTTCAATCATTTTGGAAGCAAACGCATCGTTAGACAATGAAGAATTAAATAAAAAGCAGAGGAAAAAAGGCTTCGCAGTTTGGATTATTCAGAGTCAGAGCCCATTAGGATGTAATCTGGATGTCTGAGTTCAACTGGAGAGTGATTTAATATTCACCATGTTAGTATAGCATTTGTTTAAATGGAAATAATGCATTATTTTTGTGTACAAATTGAGTAAATAGGTTAGTCTCTTTACTGGGGAACATTGAGTCCTATGGAGATCCTTTTTATTAATACTGGATATTTTGTTTTTGTATCTCTTGCTTCAGTAATCAAGACCCAAATAGGCAGTTTCTAACAAAAACATATGGGAGAGTTGTGGAGGGCTTCAAGAAAGAGACGAAAATTGAGTGGGGACATCCCTTGCAATAATTTCATTGATGATTCCCTGCGATGGGAGAGCTCTGAATGGAAACATAGCTACTGTAACACTATTTGGAGGCAGTACTCCAGTTCATCAATTTGGAAGGCCTTACGGGGTCAGGAACTATTGACGGTCCCCATTTCCCAGCAGCCTATCTCATCTATCAGTAAGAATCGAACCTTTGGCTGGATAAATCTTCAGCTGTTGCATAGCAGATGTGGAAGGGAACTCAGGATAGTAATTCAGCTCTGGTATACATTATGGCTGGCTTGAATTTAATTTCCAATGTGATCATGATTTCCTCTGGTCTGCCTCTGGCCACCATTTGCTTATATCATCATCAAAATATCTTCCTGGCAAAGCACCCATGCAGAGTGAGGAAAATAGAGAAACTATGCCATGGAAGAATGGTTGTTATGTTTATACCAAAAGACCAAGAAATATTCAGTCCCTGAAATACAAAATGCCTTGCATAACGGACCATAACCCAGAGATCTCTTTTGTCCTAATGCAACTCCTCAGTGATTTTGAAAGTCATTTTGCTTTGGCCCACTGATATTAATATTTGACATTGACATTAACAGGAATTAAGATATATCTTGTCTTCCAAAAGCTATATTATAATATCAAGGGAACTTTGTTAAGAAAGGAATAATCCATTAACTAGAACCAACACTTCTCTGTAATCACATTTATCCTTCAAATGACAGAATCTTTACAGGAAGGATCTGTCTGTCTTCCATTTATTTTTGTCAGTAGGAATATGAATCCCCCCTGCTGTGGAAGAACAATTAAAGGTCAAATTCTGGCATTGTATTAATAAGTCAGCGCAGCCTGAGCACCAACTGGATACCCCACCAGGCACTTGTGGTGTAATAAAAATCCTGTTGGTTGAAGGAACAGCAGTGTGCTTTAATTTTGAGTGAAGATCTTCCCTGTTGCTCTGCATTAAGGATGCTGTGTTATGATTACCTTGTATGGAAGTATATAAGAGCTCATCAAATTTTATTAAAAAAAAAAAAAAAAAAAACAAACAAGCAAACAACAAAACAAACCAACAAACAATCGTTTAGACTGCAGATATTTGACTCCAAATGACAGTTCTGGTGCCCAAAGTGCACTCTCCCTTTAGCCAGCAATATTTGGTGATATACTCTGTCTCTGCTGTACAAAGTAGTACCTGTGGGTGTCTTTGTGGTGGTTTATATCTTTTATTCTGTCCCATCTTGTGCAGCCACGTAAGTCTGCACAAGCTGTAATTAAGTGAAACAATATATTACGGTATTAAAACAGGAATAACAAGGGTAGTCTTGCAGCTGGGAAGGGTGGGAGGCAAAGAAAGAGGGACACTTTAAATGTTGGATTATTGGCCAATTAGTGGGGTTGACCGAGTACTGATGACAGATGTATTTAGGTTTTCTTTCTCTCAAATCCTACTTACACCATCAGAAAGGAACAGAATTCCAAATCATGGTAGCAGAAGGGGTTGGAACTCCAGAGACAAGTGAGTTTGGCGAGTGCAGCCACCCTGTTGGTAACCACGGACTCGCTGTGGGGAGCGTGACATTGGTGTGATGGCAGTAATGTCACTAGGGGATGGAAGTGGTTTTTGGTGGAATCTCAGACCGTCCTCTTCCTGTTTGGATTACCATAATTTAGCCAGTTCACTTTGGATCTGGCTTAGTAACTTCTGCTGTGCAATAGAAACAGACAGAAAATTAGCTAATTAGCAATAATAGAAATCTTGAATGTTTTTTGGTTATGTCAGAAAACAATAAGACATTTAGGGCCCCTTCAGACAGCTGCATCAGAAAATCATTTAATTGTTTATAACATGTTGTGATTGAAAAAATTCTTGTTAGACTTAAGTGGCAAGAGGAAAACTAACAAGTTAGCAGTGAGATTTGTCTGCTTCCCTTTATGGGCTTAGCTCATGCAGTGAAGGTGATAGAAGGGCTTAATTTCACTAACTCAGCAACTTCATTGCAGTACATTTAAAAAAAAAAAAAGGTGTAAAAATTAACTAAAAGCTTCATTTTTGGGGGGAAGGAGAAAAGGAAGTTTGTTTTGTAGACTGAGAACTATTTTCTTGTTTAAGTTAAAGAATCTGGATTGGGTTGGTTTAAATAATAAAGAGTAAAGATGAAAACTTTATTACCTTCTTTTTCTCTAATTATGCAAGAACTGATGTACCAGTGTAACTTTAAATGAGTTGAATAATCTCCTTGAAATCCAGATATAAATGAGTAATCACAGGAAGGGAATCGGAGAATTTTTATAGCCTATCTAAAACACTCAGAATGACTCCTGAGTTTGAATCCTGCTGCATAAAGGTCTGTCCGATGTGAGGAAACACCTGTGTGAGGCACTTCTAAGCAACAGAGCCTGATACCATCCGTGCCAGAAGGCCCATGAAACAGTATTGGCTCCTGTCCTGCAAAACGCATGCACGTGCCAAGTGCTCTATCTTTAGACCCAATAGAGGGACTGTAAAGGCTAAATATAACCTCAAATTGAAACACATACAACTGTTTGCAGAATGGGCTGTCTACGTGTATGCAAGGACTGAATTGTTCAGTTTGTGTTGAATTTTACCTGGTTCCTGAAAAAATACGGCATCTGTGATTACACTCTATGTGTGGGATCATCTGTCAGTCTGTGTTCTGAATAATGTTGATCTTGTTGACCAATTTCAAATCAATCTAATATGGCAGATGCTTCAAGCCTTTTCTATACATTTTGAAAAAATAGGCGGTCAATACAACAGAGAGCTCCAAATTCCTGTTGTGCAAAAGGTTGCACTGCGAACTCAATTGCAAACATTTAGACAGCAAAGAATCAACCCAGCAGCAGCAGGTGCTCGGTTAGGTTTCATATAAGGGAATCCCAAAAGAAAAGGGTCTTATAGAAGATTCAAGGGTACTAAAAGCTTTAATCAGACATTGTTAAACATGAGGTAATCCAAATATCAGACACCAAGTCACAGGACTCATGACTGCCATTGCTCAGGAAAGGGTATGTTTCTAATGTTCCAGCGTTTAATCCCTTTTGTGTGTTAATTAACCTTCTGTGTTTCATCTTCCTCAGCTGATGTCAGGAAGACTCATTGTTATTGTTATATTGTATAATGGATTGGGATGGAGTAAACCATCACTAAAAGAGTTCTAAAAACCTTGGTCTACAGTAGTCACTGTGCTGTCTTAGGATCTGCCAAAAAAAATATTTGAATTTAGTCATGGTTAATGCAAGATCTACCTTTCTCTCGTTCACTTTTTAAAAATTCCTCTGAAGGTGGCCTTTTCCTTTGCTTGGGACTTCATGAAATTTATTCTTCTGTGCACTGTGGTCATTAATCTCTTTATAGTAAAACTAGACAAATTTGAGACCCTTCTGCTGCAGAAGGGCTGGCGGTGCCACCGAAGGGGAAAGGAAAATCCTTACAAAACTAATAATCATCTGGGGCAGGGGGAGTATTTGAGAAGCTCTGACCCTTTGCAGGAGAGGAGTGCATTTTCACTGCAGTTTTTTAATATTAATGTAGGAAGAAAAAATACCCTAGCTACCTAGCAAAACAATAGCTAATTAGATCTTTGTTTCTTAATAACGATGAAAGCTTAAGTGTTAGAACATCAGGATAACCATCTGGGGATTCTGAATGATTGTTTATAAAACAAAAAGCCTAGTCGAATTTCCTCTTATCTGTGGTCACTGCTGTTTTTCAAGTATTGCTCCAGCAGAATCTATAGGGACATTTTTTTGTCATGGATTTATTAGAAAATTAGAATACCTATGGCTTTTGTAAACGTGAGTGATTTTGGAGATGTTTAGATCAATGCGTTCCTGAATGTTCTTATTTATGTTACCCACCTAACTGAAAAAAGTCCCTTGGTTGAAATGCTGCTATGAGGAATTGATACTGATTTGAGTATTTCTTTAGCAAAACATGCTAACAAAAATCTGCAGCTAAATGTTTTTTTTTTTTTGCCTTAATAATGATTTAAAGACTGGAAATTGGCAAGCAAAAGGAGACCTGTGGGGATATATGCAAATAACTTTGTTTTCCCATATGTCTTGGGTGGGAGGATGGCTGCTTTTTATTTAGCTAATTCTTTATGTGCTAAAGAGATGTTTTGATACGGGAAAATATCCTTTTTTTTTTTTTTTTTTATTTCAAGGAAAAAGGAAAGACTCTGACGATAATGATCTCAAAGAAGGATTTTAAACATTTAGTGCTGTTAATTACTGTGGTAATTGTATAGAAATGGCAATGTGTGATATTAATTCCTAGTTAGTTTATTTGAAACATGTAAACGCATCCACAAGCAAGTTTTTCATTAGAAAATCTTGTGTAGGATGTAGCCATATTGTCAGACACCAGAATCTCCCTACAGCCTGTCTTATTGTGGGGTGTCTCTTACAGAACTTGACCTGTTGATATGAAATGTCATATGTTTAAATCAAAATGAAGCCAAAATAGTCCTTAAACTTGAAGACCACAGAAGCTGGCAAGGTGCTTCGTCTCTATGCTTTGAACTTTATTTAATTTCCAAGGAGAAGTTTTTGGAGGTCCAATGGCAGGGAGATGACCAAGTTTCATTGGCTTTTAATGTCATCTAAGTGCTTGGTCCGGTGACTATTTTGCCTTTTGAATATGTTTTTACTAAGACCTTTTTAAAAAATGTGACAAAACTTAATTTTACTGGGATTTAAGGGAATCTTCCATATATCAGTTTAATGTCTCAGGAGACTGCAGATCCTCATGCAGAAGGATTTATATATACTCCTACCAACCACGTTTGCATGTACATGTCCTCTTCAATCATGTTAATCCTGACCCCAATCAGTCAATCAGACAATCAGACTTTAACGCACCTTGTTCTTATCAATCAGAGTAGTTTGCACTTGGCCTTCATCAGTCAGGTTTACATGCACGGTCCATAACCTTTCAGTTATCACATGGATTGCAGCAGCCCTAAATCTAATACTAAGACCAAGCAATGTTCACATCCCTCTTGCTGTGACTTTTCCACAGCTTTTCTGTCACTCTCAAATGTTCAAAATGTTCAGGTCTCAAGTAGTGTGTGTGTGTGTGTGTTTTAGATTTGTTTCCTTTTTAAAAGTGATAAATATTTATCACAAAAGAAGTTGATGGCCATGGTGAAGATTGAACTGAAGTCCAGCCCCTCATGTTTATTATTAAAACGGTAGTAACAGAAGCCAGCCTAAAATCTAGTTGTTCATACATTTCAAACAAACCTCCTGCGGATTCTTACTTTTAGAGAAAAGGTGGTATGGCCCTACTTTATCATCAGTTTTGAAAAGAAACTCTGATTATTACTTCATAATAGGGGTTGTATTTGTCAGCGTTCCTGTTGGAGAAGGCTCTTCCTCCTCTCTTTGACACTTTGACCTGAAGTGCTTAATAAGGCAAGGGATTACTGAACCAATGGTTGTTTTTTCCCAAAGTACAAGCTTCAGGAGGGACCTCATTGTACTCACAGGCAGTTTTGTTCTCCTTATTTTAAGGGTGAGGAAGGTAGATCAGTATTTATTAAGTTTGAAGTGGCTTCTGTGTTCATTTGTGGTTCATTTGACAGCCATGCACTTCGCAGTTAGTGTGTCTATTTAAGTCTTTGTCTTTCTATTTGCTTCACACAGCAACGGGGAAGTGGAGCCGCCCCTATTAGAAGTAATTGGTAAGAATCCGTAACTACTGTCACACTATGCAGTGAGGCTTGTATCTCACTTTAGTTGCTGAGGCTGTGTGTCAGAGCCTTCAAAATGATCTGCCTTTCTCCCTTTGTGATCACACATTGCTTCAGAGGCTTCACTGGAATGTAAATCTTGTGGACTGTGTTACGGTTCTGTCCTCCTTCCACTTGTGAGCTTTCCCTCCCGACATGAAAAGCTGCGGTGTCATCTGGGTAACGTTAATCAGGGGGCTAATCAGGAGCTGGTTGTCTTCCTTTCCCTGCAGTCTTCACAACTGGGGACGTGCCTCTTTGATAGCGGCTGCTTGTACTGTGACACAGCAGCTAACAAAGCAGAGCCAGCTTTTTGAGAAAGTGCTGTTTATTTTGCATGTCTGTCCTTACAGCTGGCCACCTGTTGCTGAGGCTAATTGGTAACGTTTGAGGATCAGTAAGGGATAGGAGAAAAATGGGATAAACCCATATGCGCACAACACCCATGAACATATGTGCTTAGACTATTTCAAAGGGTGCGTTTTTGTGTTTGTATTCATGTCCTCATGCTGCATATAAGTGTGTAGTACATATATACATTACTTATATGCACACACATATACAGAGCAATATACACGCAAATGTGTATGCATCTATGTAAACAAAGAGCAAAGGCAGTTTGTGCTTATATTGATGAACGTCAGTTACCTGGAGTCTGTAATTAGAAATTCAGCTTTAAATACAGAGGTAGCATAGAAAAAACTTGTAGGAATAGGGGTTTGGTTTGGTGTCATTTAGACACATTAAAAAAGGTGAATCTTCTGAGAAAAAAATGCAAATTTCTTTTTTTGCAAATCTACACCTAGCTTTCCAGGTTCCCAAATAAGTCAGTGTTACGAAGTTGGAGGGTAGGGACTAATGCATGACATCCAGGCTTTATAGGAACGCATCTTCATTGAAACTGTGTACAATTTCTTGTGCTAGTTCCTCTGTATGCACACAGGACAAATGTTAGCTATCTATACCATCTTTGCAAGTATATATGGAAAAAAAAAAACACAACACAAAACCCCCTGGAGATGAGTAGTGCCTGTTTTTGTTAGAGCTATAAAGCTTTTCAAGTTATAGCTTTGTTTCCATGTAGCCCTGGTAGCTTTCTTTACCATTCTGCTTTCCAGATTAAATTTGTTGTGTTTGGTCTGTCCTGGAGAGTGAATTATTTTGGCAAGGTCAGGCTATGTAGGTAATGTAATGTTGATTCACGAACATAAAGTATCTGGCAAACCCACAGGGGTTTGTGTGTTTAAGTACTGTGAGCTGACTACCTCCAGGTTTTTCTTCTGTTCTTGCTTTTTCCCCTCTGTCTCTCTGGTATATGAAATGGAAAATCTATGATTTCCATCATACAACAAATGTATACATACAACAGTATGCCAAGCACTCAGTTATCAGAGGCTTCCCAAGGTAAGACAGCCCTGATATTGCTGTCTTCACCGTACAGTGGATGTATGAAGTTTCTTCTCCCTGACTTCTCCTAGTTCAGTCAACGCTCTATTATTAATGCGCGATATAAAATGGATAGCACAAGGAAGTCTGTGTTACCTTAGTTAGCATTCATGCTTGGACTTTGCTGAGAGCTTCTGAGAACTTAATCTGATAGATGTGGTATTTGAAGTTAGCTCCATGCTTATTATAATTAGTCAGACAAGCTGATAAATATTGGAAATGGTTGGCTGTAAATCCTGATGATAGTCAAGGTAAAATATGTTGTAACCTACACGATACTGAAGTAAAATTAACTGAAGTACTTGTGTCAAGGTCAAATTCAATGTCTTTTCAGAGATTAACACATGTCCTATGTTAAATTGAAAGATAAAAATTCAATGTGATGTTAAGATGTTTGAAAGTTGTGAGGTAGTAGAATATTTTAGTGTGTAGTTAATCACACTTTGAAGGACTTCCACCTGAATGTCTGTATATTAGAAGAATGAGTGCTCGGGGTACCATCCAGCTATGAAGAGACATTGCCTTGCTGTGCTGGTCTTCCCTTTTAAACAGTTTTGTTTACTGTTGGGAAGTTTTTAAAAAATGATAATAAAGCCTCCCCCCAATTTTCCTTCTGTAATGTGCACTGTTTCATATCACTATTAAGGCAGTTGACAAAAGGTATACAGGCCAGCAGAGACATAGTAAGTGTAATACAGCAGAATGAAGATGGCTAAGCTAGTTCCCACCCCGCAAGACATTTTGGTAATTGAGAACTTGTTTCTGCTACCCAATGTGCATTAAAAGGGCAATAATTACAGAATCTCAGTCCTATCATGCCGTATTAATTTTGAGTTCACACTGTATTGGTCTCTGTTTCATTGTCTTCAGACACTTATATGGCAAACATTATGACTGGAAGGTAATTCTGCTTCAGATAATACTCTTTTTCTGTAATGTCCTTGTATACTGATGATTGAAAATTTAATATGTTTACACACAGAGGTTTCCTGCATAAAAGTGATTATGTTTTCTTTTGAGTGGGACTTGTTTAGACAGCAAATGTTTAATTAATCTTCCTATTTTTTCTCGTGATTGAAGATTTTTTAATGGAAGGCATCTATTAGTGAAAGGAGTGAAGAAGGACAGCAGGGTTTTTATTTTTGGGGTTTTGTTATTAAGAGTGTATCAGAGTAGGAATTGTTTCATAATGCTCTGAAGGATAATTTGTGTATTAGAATCCTTTGAACAACATTATGCCTGGACAGCGAGGGATGTGTCTGTCCTTGGGGGTGAAAGGGCTGTGCCACCACTGACAGCGCTCTGCTTTGTGCTGCAATGCTGGAGAAAGGGTTTGGCATCAGGAGGGATTTGGTTTTGAGCAGTATCAGAAGGCTCCAGGAGTGCTACCAAATGGTAGAGACCAGATCATGGAAAAATGACTCTAGATCGTGGTAAAAAAGGTATCTTTCCCACAGCTCTCCTCTTCTCTGTCACAGATCATTATGAATTACATGGATTCAATGCAAATTGACCACACAAACGGATACAGTCCGTTTCCAGTTTCACAGTGGTAGCCATGAAGAAGACCTGGGGTTTGGTATTTGCATGGAACAGTTCTCTGCATCCACTAATGGTTTCTTGCAAGTGAGAGCTGATGAGAAAACAGCTACAATTTATTTCAGAATAATTGAGATCTTGGTCATTTCCAGACTGCAAAATGCTCTAAAAATTGTTAATATTTTTCTTTCATGAAAGTGAGAAATAGTTTTTGCTAGTAATCCCTGTCTGCCAGAAATACAGAGGCACCAGGATCTTCAGACATATGCAAGGAGCTGAAACTCCAGAAATGCTGTTTTTGTTGTGACAAGACAGACCTGCTGCCAATAAACATTGGGCCTGTTCGCTCCATGGTAAAAAAGAATTTAATAMGTTGATCGTGAGTTCAAAATATAAAACTGCTTTTATTTTACTTAATTTTCATTTTCTTTTGGGACATTTTAAATTAGTTTTGTCAGTGTATACAATAAAGTGCTTCAATATATATATATTTTTTATCTTCAATATATGTATTTTTCATCTTTAGAAGTAAATATTATTCCTCTTGCATATGTGTCTTTCTGGAAAACATTTAGGAGAAAAGAGCCAAATTAATTTAAGATACAGATGCTTTTTTTGGATGTTGATCTTCCCAGAACAGCAGTAATGACCAGTGATGTTTTGAAGGCAGGCATCTCACTTTTATCTCCAGAGCTTTTCTGTTTTTTTAAATACATTAAATAAATTGAAAACTAAATGGAAAATGTTTATTTTTATCTCCGGAATTATTTTTCCCTAGTTTTCTGTTCGTTGACAGGCAGGCACTTTGTATTTCATTACTGCACATCTCCAGTCAGCACATTGATCTTTATATTAAACAGGCACTTAGTGCAAACTTTACCAACATTTGACATCTTTTTCCTTGCTTGTTTCCTTTTAACCCTTGTATTTATTGAAGAGCCCTTTCAGTACGTCAAACCCTACAGCCTTATTATGTTTTGCAAGTTCTACGCTACTAAAATGGAACTAATCTCCAGCCTTAAAAACACAACACTGCTGATAAGCTTTTTAGGGGACTTAGTTCAGCTAGGCTACTAGATCAAGAGCTCATTACTGACTTACTCTACTTTTTTTACATGCAAATTTCTCTTCAAATTGTTATACGTAAGTATAACATGAAGTATTCATAAAAGATGATGTTAAACCTAAGCACTCTTCCCTTTCTACAAATTTGTCAATGTATTTCTGCCCAGTTTGCAATATTTGCTACTTCAAAATAATTAAAAAAAAAAAATTATGAAAATGTGTTTTCCTTGCATGATTTCAAGTTTTTGTCTCCAGTTTGGACATCCCAATTTAAGTTGTCTGAATCGGTAATTAGCATTGACTAAAAACTAGCAAAAAGCATTGACTACAAAGGATTATTTTATCTTTTGTGTTTTCTAATTTTATAATGCGTTTTAAAATTGTTTTTATTCAAAAATGCTCCCAGTTTTTTCCATACCTTTATAGAACTAATTATTTTAATTTTACGGTTTTTCAATTAGTTGTAAATCCTCTTGACGTTAGGTAAGCCACACAGACATCCTTTAAAAGTGTGTTTGAGGAATGCTTGTTTATTTATGTGTACATGCATGTGTCTGTGAATGTATTTATAAGTAACATGATCTGACATGTACGTTAAACTCATTCTCATCTTTTTATATTTATCAGAAACTATAGGTCTTTATACACTATTAGGAAAAGCTTGGATGGGACCTGCTTTTTCCATAGTGGTTACGTTTGTTTGGTCTGTGGAAACCAATAATTACAGTGATAAGAGCAGCTTCAAAAGTATTCTGAAGTGTTGGGAGAAATTTATTTATCCATATCCTCAACACAGAATCCAAAGTTTCGGACTGAGTCTTTCGACCTTTATTGAGGCTAGCAGTCATCTTCCCATCAGTCTTTGTTGTTAACCTGTTGTCGATGAGATCATTCAGCAATGGATTCCTTGACAGTTCTTAAATTATGGTGTAAAGAGACATAACTTATTGCCAGAGAGAGAATGAAAGATCACCTAATATTTTCTCCCTCTAGAGGGTCACTTCTAGAAGGTCAGTATGTTACTGCATTTGCTTTTGAAACCAATGTGTGTTTCAGTGTATCATCTGCCACACCATTTCAGATCAGATTTGCGGGGTTGTTTTTCACTACGTCAGGTTGCACCACGTTCTGCTTCAAGCTGACAGTATGTAGCATTATGGGACTTAACATGACCTGACACAACAGAAATTCAAATTCAGTTAGAGATAGCCTACTCTAGTCTTTATGGGGCGACTCGAGGCCAATGAGCTATTGGTTTTGTAGGCTGCTTTGCTCACAAAGTAAACTCTGCAAGTTGGGCTGGAAAATGGCTGCTCTTCTTTCTGGTTGCATCCTCTACAATAATCTACCAAGAGATGAAAATACAATTATGTTAGTGGCAGATACCTGTTGGATTTTAAAATGGTTGGAAACGGTCTCCACTTGCCTCTGCAAAAGTAATCAACAAGTATAATCTGCAAAGACCAAATATTGGTATATTAAACTGCAATAATGCCTAATCCTTTTAATGTGTTCCCCCCAGTATTAAAACAAACAAACAAACAAACAAACAAAAACAAACATAGTAAGCATAGAGAAAGCATTAGAGTAAGTATGGCAGGGTGTTGAGAAGAGTGGGCCAAATTGCTGCCTATGGATGTTGCCTGCACTATGAGAGAGAATTATTATTACCATATCAATAGGGCTGCGTTCTTTAAAGTCCATAGTTCCTTAAAAGTGTTTGGAACTGAGTTCTGTGTTAAGTTGCTAGTTAGCAGAGGGAAGCATCTGATGAAAAGAAGAAAATAGGTAACGCTAATGTGAGAACTTAGTCTGTAGAATATAACTTTGCAAGAATCCGTGTAAATGGATTATTTTTTGGCTGTGCCACCTGTCGTGTGTCGTGTTCTACAAATTACCTATCTTACCTATCTGCTTTTGAGCATTGGCATTAGCTGTTGAAGCTAGTCTGCCAGTACTGTGAAAACTGAATCAAATCAGAGTTGAGATTTCTAGCAATAATGCAGTACAAATACTTTTAATAATTCTGTGGAGCCTCCATGTGTGTTGTGATTTCTGCACTGAGGTAGTGACGTGCTTTATGAGCCATGCTATCTGAGAGAAGCCACACGAAATCCCAAGCTTTCACTCCATTTGTATCTATATATTCATTTTCAAACGAGACTCTGGACCTGAGTACTAAGATGACATGCTGAAGTGATGTTGTTTTGGGGTCATATGACACTAATAGCATCCTCTAATTTTCATGCCTACACATCAGTAGATTTTGAGAGAAGACATGCAGGAAAACTTACAGTTATGAAATGAATGGCAGTCATTTTTTCTGAAGAATATTTTGACTGACTTTCCTCTACAAAAGGTGTGGTTTCTTACATACAATCTGAGGGAACATGGAATCACTGAAACATTCTTGGCCTTTCAGAGAAGAGTCCAAAGCGAGGGGCAGAAAGGGGGGAAGCTCCTCTAATTAGTGTAAAAATATAATGAAAGAAAATATAAAAAATAAGCTTGCCCCTCTTGCCCACTCATTTGGTAGGGTGCAGGAGAAAATGGAGTAAACTTGGGGTTTTGTACAAAGTTAGTTTTTGGACAGCCCGTAGTCAAAAATTATTTCATTGGAAAATGTGTGGTTTAACATGGTAATTACTAGTCACCTGCYGAGACTGATTATACTGTAAAGGAGCAGTCTAAAGGCCCAAGGGGAAATACATGAATCAGAAGGAAAATGTTGTCAGCCACCCATGCAATCACCAGAAATAGAGAAAATTTTTACACAATAACAGGTACAATTGTGGGGTAAGGAGCCAGAAGCCAAGGAACTTGTCAGCCTGAAAGGCAGCAGGAAAGCACGCTGTGAGGAGCTACTCCTGGCAAATCAGTCTCTGTCTCCATCTTAATAAAGCCATGGGTCAGCTGAAGACCACCTCAGAAATGAAACTGAGCATTAAAATCAGTTGATGCTTGGATTATTTTCATTTTAATTTTTTATATGTATTTTTTAAGACCCACTGGAAGAACTAGTTTGAATTGGTAAGTTAGTTTGTAATATAGTTTTTTGAATGGCTGGGGAAGGCTTTATGTTTCTAGAAATACAATTTGGAGTAGGATTTGGTCGTACCACAGCTTTTGAAGGCATGTCTAATTTTTTACGTGATTACTTTGGATATCAAGAATGACAAAAAGCTTACGAGGTGGAAGTGCCCTGCTTCTTAAGTGCAGTTTTCTTATGCTGATCTGTCTCGGTCACAGCATTATCAGTATTTGAACTTGTCACTTGAAAGCTGGTTTACATATGTCTATGAAAGCTGCAGCCCCACCTTTAACTGCAGTGCAGACAAACTAATATATAACCACTACAGATCCAGCTGCTTATTGTCATTCACTATCACATAGCATTCCTGCAAGGGCAAAGTAGATCTGCTAAGTTTGTTCTAGCCAGTTTCAAGCTGCCAGAATTGCTTTCTGCCAGTTTAGATCATCTCAGCAGCTTTAATTGTGTGAGGAAGAAACTTCCCAAAACTGTTTTCACGGCGTAACTTTAGGAGTTCCAAACAACACCCAGAAAATGGTTGAAATTTAAGAGAGATAAGTTGGTCCTGTGTGTCGCTTGAGTAGTTATTTGTTTATTAAAGCAAGGTTCAAGGCACAAATGTTTCTCTCATGCTAGAAGGTATTTCCCAAAACAAAACTTCAAATCTCAAAGCTGCTAAGTAGATGTAAGGTGGTCTCTAATGGAGAAGTTTGGGAAGAGACAGTTAAGCAGTGCCATGATCTTCTCCTCAATGAATGAACTTCAGCTCTCTGTGATTTATAAATTAAAGAATCAAGCCTTAAAGGTTTCAGTGGGAAACATTATTCTTGAAGTTAATATGTGGGATGTTTTTCTTAATGCTTGATAGATGAGTTTTTTTCCAGTTGGCATCATTAGTTCAGTTAAATAAGCCATTTATTTCAATTCTCAGAAAACCCAGTTCAGAACTAGATTAGTGTTTTAGTGTGAGATTGTGGAAGTCTTTCCTCTTTATGTGTTTGTGTGGGCTCTAGGGGCAGATACATTCTCCCTCAGGCCTGATCTGTAGATGATGAGAGCCCCTTGCTGCCCTGTTAGGCATTATTGAGTTTTTAGCCAAAGCTGGAGGAGTTTGTTCTTCAAGCCTTGGGTTTAATCCCACAGTATGTGAAGGAAGCAGCTGGTTGCCTAAGTCACTTCAAGAAATGTTAGAAAAAAAGACTCAATATGGTTATGTGTATATAATTTAAAAAAAAAAAAAAAAAAAAAGGAATGGCTTGAGGTTGAGTAAGGTAGTTTTGACTAGCCATCAGCGAAGACAAGTAATACAACTGATTTAATTCTGCTTTCTTTAGATGTTAGATTAAATTAATTCCAAACAGTAGCAGAAGTGCCAGGATAGAAAGGAACTATTTTCTCTTTTTCAGGGCACTCATTTGTCATTTTTTTTAAACTTTATTTCTTAAACTTGGCAGGTTGAGGAGAATGGCTTATGTTGCAGGGATCTTCAGACATTATCAAAACAGTCAAGAACTTACAGATGATGTGTCACTAGAATCAGTAAGGAAGAAACATCATCCACTTTCTGTGACTATGGGGGTTAGATATGCTCCAATACAGTAAAAGTCCAGTCTTGGAACCCATATTCTTAAATGTGTGGAGTGTGTGCATTAATAGTCACTTAAAAATACTTTCAAAGACGAAGTGGAGGGAGACAAAGAATCAAATGTTAAGGGAAAGGTGTTTGTGATTCAAGGATGCACCACCAGTGTGGACATTAATGCTCAGGAAAGAACATTGGCACATTTTTTTCTTACAGTTTTAAGCTTCTTTTCTCTCCCTGTTGACCTGGAGGAAGAGAAAGGGTACTGCCTTTCCCTTTGGTCTCTCTGTAAGAAACTGTAGGAGTAGGAGAAAGACAACAATATGCCTTGCTCATCAGTCTAAGTTTGAGATGTCTCTGTGGTTTGGTTCTTTGTTTCAGCTTGCTCGTCTGTTCAGTTTCCATCTAACATTGTCTGGGTTCTCCTTCACGGTGGGTGTATTGAATGTGCAGAAACTCACATTGGTCTTTTTGAATGCAGAAGAGCACAGGAGCACTTCTTGTCGGAAGAAAAAAAGATGATCCTGGACCATTCTTTGTCACACTGGTTTGAAGAATGTAGAAAGTCTGAATCAGCCTGGGGTTTTTTGTTTGTACAAGGCAGGAATGAGAGCCCATTTTAATATAACAGATGTTTGGCTGGTGAAGACTTGCAAGCATTGAAGTCCTGTGATGTTTTCTGGTTTTGCTTTTCAGAAAAACTGTGAATAAAACATGGGTTTAACCATGGCCTCTCCAGCAAACCTGGGCATGCCACAATCCCTATGTACTTTCAGATGTGAAGACCTCAAAGCCTGACTTTCTACATCACCTATGTTCTGTGTTTTCCTTTTAACTGTCACATTAAAAAGATTATTGGCCCCATTTATTGCACACTTCTATCCACAGGGGCTCAGATCTGTATTTTCAACTTCAAAGGTTAAGTGCCAGATTTTACAGTTGGGATAACTTGGACAGAATGCTAATCAGCAGCTCTAGAAGCTCTATGAAGGGCTTGTTATAGTCCACTTGAGGACTTTTCATTGTGAATAGCTTTCTCACGAAAAAATTAATTACCAGAAAGGCATTTTCTACTTTGTAACAATCACCTCCCACTTCCTAGTGAGGCTACAGACAATTTCAAAGTTACTTTCTTTGTAGCACATGTCATAGAAATGTGGACACTGAACTGGGCTTCCAACTGAGACATCCACAACCTGGAGTGAATTACACTCTAATATCCACAAAAGTTCTTGGAATTTAAAGGAATCCTTCCAGCCAAAGATCTCACAACTGTTCATACGCATGGATTAATATGTCTGACTTTCACTCCTGAAAGAGTGAGCCTTGTCCAAACAGCAAAGCAATAGTGGAACTTGGGACATCATATTTCCCACCACATTCTTTTCTCCTTGCAATTCTTCCTCCTCTTTGTTTTCCAAAGTCTGTTTAGATGTAGCTTGTGCTAACTGCCTGTTTTGGTTCATCTGCCATGTGAATCTATGTGATATCTAAATATCCATCAAAACCGCTATTTTATTTGACCACTCTGTTCGTACAATGGGAGCACCTTTCTATATTCAGCCAGCCAGAGTTGCTTCTCAGGTGAATGTGGCAATGTCACTTTTGTGAGGATGGAAACACCTATTGCTGACCTGCATTACTTTCTCCTTAAATCATAAGGTCAGTTTCCTGAGCTTGTCAGCCATGGTAAACCTGTTTCTTCTCTCCATTCATAAATTATTTCTCTCTCTAGCTACAGAGTATTTTTCTTTAAAAAGCCAAACAAACAAACAAACAAACAACCCCTTTAAGATCAATCCTTTCTGACAATCCCTATCATTCTCTCTATAGAAGACTATTCTTATTCTTCTATTCTTATTCTTCTATTCTATATTTTTATATAGAATGCACTACTAGAGTAATTCCCAGTATAATTATTGACAGCCCTTGAAGCCTTTGGCGATCTCACCAAGACACAATAACAAAGTCAAACTGTGAAGAGACTGGACAACACACAAAGTAACTTTCAGCATGTTGCATGAGGAAATAATGAAGGGTAATTTTAATATGTACACTAAAATCTATGGAGACTCCTTAACATGACTAGGACAGACACACACACCCTGCCCCCTCCTCCTTCCCCCCCCCCCCCCCCCCCCCCCCCCCCCCGCCCCAAGACTGCATATTTCATTGCCTTCAGCAAAACTCTCTGGGACTGTTAACCAGTTTAAGAAGAAGCTAAAAAGACTGTGAGTTTTCTGTTTTATTTATGTGTTTAAAAAGTGACTGGTGGGTATCACAGATAATCCTTGAAATGTCCTTGAGAAGATTAACATTGACTTTCCATTGAATGGATAATTATCTTACAGTGTCACATCTGAATTCATATAGAGTGGGTGGGCTTTTAGGTGTATGTGACAAAGAGCTAATGTAATAGCTTCAGGCAGAATGCTTTGTAATTGAATGCGAGACAGTTCAAATGTACTGCAGACCATTAATATGTGTCTAACTTCTCTGCTACCTCTCCTGGGTAATGAGGTGGAAATTAAGAGAGATCATTCTGAAAAGTCATTTGCTAAAGACGTTGCTGTTTATTGAAGACTTTGTTTCAACTGTTGCTTGTTTTTGKTTTTTTTTTTTTGTCGTCTTTGTTTTTTGCTCGTATGATGGAGATGTGTAAACTTCTGATAGTGGCTTCTTTCTCTCTTTCTTATCTCTTTCCCCATCTGTTCTTCCTTTCTTTGCTTGTTTACATCATTTAAAATGTGGTTGGTTCTTTATTTATAGAGAGATGCCTTAGATATTAATGGATTTGAGGAGCCATCCCTGAGAGAAAGGCTTACAAGAGACTGTGCAGGTAGAAGATCAAATCCCAATTAGATCGCTGTAAAATGAAACATGTCTTGCACAGATAGACTCGCATACCTGACTTCTTCACATTACTATCATGCTTCTGCCTGCAAGGAGAAAAATACAGTGTTTGATCCAAGTGCACAGAGAGAAAGGGGCAGGATCTGTGAAGCAGGGCAGAATGTATAGGGTAGCCAGCTCAATTCGTACCAAAGAGGGTGGGGAATTTTTTCAGTGGCTTCCTTCATACTATCCTGCAAACTGATGGAAAGGTTCATGTGCTGTGACTTTCCGAGCAAAACAAGCTCTTACACAGTTTTGCTTCTCAGGAGTATCAGAGGATATATTTGGAGCCTTTGCAATATTCTGTTGCTTTTAATTCTAGTTGGGAATACAGTGTTTGTACTGTAATGGGGTTCTGTATCCTGACCTCTCACTGCAGGGGATACTTTATGGGAAGGAGCAGTGCTGGAGTTGTGGGCAAAGAAAACCTGCACTGATTTGGTGTATGAAGAATCCCATACAAAATGCTAGGAGAGATTTTTCTGGACAGTCATGACAGGTTCCTGCACTGTAGTTTGTTTTCTCTCACAAATTATTATTCTTCTCTTCTAAGCACAGCTCCAGCAAAGAATCAGGTCTGTTCTCTCCTGGCGAGAGGATATACAGCTACCTAACAAACAGATTCTACTTTGCCACTGCCAGAAAACAAAATTCCTACTGACTTAAATTAAAAAAAAAAAACCCCAAAAAAAAAACCAAAAAACCCCAACAAAACACAAACCACCACAACCAAAAAAAAAACAAAAAACCAACAAACCCCACAAAAAAAAAAAACACCCAAACAAACAACCAGAAAAACAACAAAAAACCCCTCTTATGGTGGTATCTCATAGTGCTCCTTTCCTCCTTTGTCTCCTAAGGCCCCATGACACTATTTCACTGTTTTTCTTCTGAAGAAAATGACTTCATCTCACTTTTTATTATCACTTTTCTTTAGAAACAAAAGGGAGACAGGCAGTAAATAGCCTATTTGCTGATGACAACCTGATCTCACGATCTGCCATAAATGTGCTTAATTGATGCAATACTGATGAACTCAGCATCTTGGTCTCTCTACCTTTCAGGAGCTTTTGTCACAAAGGGTTAGATAAGGTTTCCCACTATCTATAATATTATCAAGGTACGTAATTTTAATTATTTTTTTAATTTTTAACTTTAGCTTTGCTAGTTAGCTCTCTGCTAGTTTTTAGCCCKTATACAAAGACAGTATCTTCCATTGCCTGACAAAGAGATATAGCAATGGTACATCTTTTTAAAGCTTATAACATTAAGATATCCTTAATCTAGATTTAAAAATTACTAGTTTAATAACTCCTAGTCTTCAAGTGAGAACAGAGCTGCTGTCTCAAAATCCTATAAAGCACTCCAAAAAGAAAATCTGTAGCCCTGTAAAATTTGGAAACAAATGAAAAAAAAAGAGTTTTCCTTTGCTATTGTTTAAATATAAAGACCAAATTGAAGGAGTAATATTGGAAGACAAATTAAGCAGCAAGCAGAGGTGTTGTGCAAAGAAAGAAAGGTCTTGTCAATAAAGGACTGTGCAGTGAATAAGTCTTTGCTTCCTTTTTGGTGCATAGCTCAGGAAGTCCAAAAGGAAAGTGATAGAGAAGTTTGCAAATATATACTAGGATCAGCTTTCATGGGAATGGGATTAACCTTTAAGAATTCTTTATATCTAAGTTCTTTAAAAAAAAAAAAAAAAAAAAAAGTTTTATTTTTATCATAAAAGGAAGTAGTAATTCAATCTTAGCAGAATATAACCTATTTACTTCTTCAGTGTTTGTGGTGTTTAGCCTGGAAATGAACTTTGAATTTAGTATGCTGTTTCAGCAGTTAAAGCATTCTACTTACTTTTAAGGACATGGATGGTAAATGTCTATTGTCCCTGAGTTTAAGGTGATGGAAAAGAGCAAATAATTATCTTTCTTTTTATAAGACTTACCCTAGTGTCTTAGTGTATAAAACTACTATTATGCAAGTTTGCTCTTTGTACTTTTTGCAATGGTTTAATTAGCTGTATTTTACATTTTTACAAACTTATGTGGTGGGGTTGATGGAGAAGAGAGTCTCTCTGACTGCATATAAAGACAGTTTATGGAAAATTTTTTTCCTATGTTTTTTTTTAAAGCCATGTGTTAATCTAACTATTGCCCCAAAATGATGGGATGGTAGTCAGGGTGCAAAATTAACAGAAAGCACCAAGTCAAGTAACTAGAGCAGGAAGCAATATCCAGGGTTGTCAGTGTCTGGTTTAAAAAATTATTTGACAACCACAGCTTCAGAGCCAAAAGACAGTAGTTTGCATTCTGTCTTGCAAGATATATTGCCACAAATAGAAAAGTAGGCTTGAGTGTCATTGGCGTAACAGTGATACAATTACAGTGATAAATTACAGACAGGCAAAATCACTGAGAAGTGCCAAGGAGTTTTAGTTATCTATTTTTCATGCCTGTAATTTTTTTTTTATCCACAGCAATTACTAACATTAGATTACAATATAAGATAATTTGGAGGATATTGCACATGTTTGCAAAATATGTTAACAGTGAATGCAGTGTTTATGGAAGGTAGGAACCAGTGCTTGAACTTGAAGTCTTTTTTTCATGTATGTTAGCACCAGCCTGTCTCATATTTTAGCCTTAGGATTCTTTGAAAATCAACAAGCAGAGTACTTTTGTTACATAGAAACATAAGGCAGATGAAACTTACCTGGTTGCTTTCCGCTTCTGATATAAATTAGAATTTGCATCAGTTTCTTTGGGGATGACTGCAGTCTTGAGCTACTAAAGCAGCCTCATCTGGAGCACTGCTTTCAAGCAGAGACTGGATGAGCCCCTGAGTCACTGAACTTTCTGTAGCAGCAAGGTCTTTTGGTCTATAGATGTCAGGAAATTGTAAATTATCTGTCGTAATCCCATGTTTTGATTATTTGAATATGAGTGGCTAATACCATGGGCCAGGAAACAGAAATACATGTACTGGCAAACCTGCATTCTCTGTTCATAGCTACCTCCAGGAATTAGGACAGGTTGCTGCTAGCCGTTCATTTATCTCTCTAGGCTTATCTGTCATGAAGACTCCCTCTTTCACCCTTTTCAACACCTTCCCCCTCCTTCATGACTTCTGCTTAGAAAAGATACTTTAACACAAACCTTGAAGGGTGGTATGTACAAGTGGATATAACATCCTTTCATGGATGGGTTTGCAGAACTGGGGCTGAAAATATTTGTAGAGCTTTTTCCCTCYCCTCCTCCACTGTGATTAACCACAATTTAATAAAAGTCTTTCAACAACTTAAGAAAGATATTTAAAAGATTTCTGTCACACTGKGACCATAATATTTGATGAAGAAATGTCCGTTTTGCAAATAAGGAGACTCAAGTGTTAAAATGTTTTTTTGATGCTTAGTGCCTAATTTTTAACATGCCAATGTTGGGCTGAGGAGCTCCAAATACAAATGGCAACGGTAGCATGCGAAATAACAMCACCAATGGCTGTCTTGGGAGTTCTGTGTGTAGAAATGAACTCAAACGATGCAGTTGTCTATTTAAAATGTAAGAATATTATTGTGTACTAACTACTCTATTCTAAGGCTTTGTCCTTTGTCTTATGTTGAGTAACTGGGTGTTGTACATTTAACTAAACGTGCAATTCTTCGAATCTCGGTTGCATATTCAGTGTTTGTATCAGAGTGCCTATATTCCTGCCAGTACATCTTTTTTCTAGTTTTGTTTTGTCTCCTTACTTTATTAAAGGAAACATCATGCAAGGAATCTCAGTGTCAAAAAGGGAGAAAAATTAACATTATGGTTCCTAYAATAGCTGTAATGTAACTTCACAAGAGATATATATTCAGGCATAAATTTAAACTCACATAAGCTGTGAAACATGAAATGTTCTGGGGCAACTTTCAATGCCAGTAATAACTATTTTATTGCTATTTTGTGTGCTTCAAGTCTCTGCCACTGAGTTCTGTCTTTGTATCTTAGATATGAATTTTCTGTCATGAAAACTGTAATCTTGTGCGCAATGGACTTTCAAGCAAAATAGCTGTGTAATTGCAAGCTTGGACTGGAAAAATCCACTGTCATAAGAATACCTGCTAATTTTGAGAATACAAAAAGTCTGAATCTTTCTTCTGGGAACTTGTGTTTGAYTGGAGTTGTTTGTGCTCTCTACAGAAGAAGGAATATTCTTGAACTTTAAGAAGTGATTAATTGTAAATAGGAAATACTTGGAAAGTTTATGCCACACCCTGTTTTTGAAACCTACCAGGTACTATCTAATACACTATGGAATATCTTCTTTCAAAGGTGTGGGGTGTGATGGAAAGTTGCATCCTAAATTTTTTAGATTTTTTTTTTTTTTTTTTTTTTAGTTAAAACAATGGAGATAATTGTATTTATTCCGGGGCTTGGGAAGAAAATAATATTGGAGAGTACATATCTATATGAAAATGAGAATTATGCACTTAAAAATTCCTAGTATGGTTACACATTTGTTTTGGAGCTCGAAAACAGTGAGAATTTCTTTGTTACCCTTTTTGAGATAGGTTACATCATTCTTTAAGTTTTGCCCTTCCCATCCTGTAACCTCTGCTCACTTCCTTCCTTATCTGAGCCTTTTACAAATTCATGTATTTTAAGGCCAGAGACGATTATCTTATCTGATCTGTCTTGAATATCACTTATGCAGCAGACTGATTGAGTTATAGCATATTGCTTGGAGAGCTATTCACCTTGAACAAYGGATCTCAAATGAAGGAGAATCTGCCATTTGCCTCAAGTAGATGGTTCTCATGGTGCCCTTTCTCTGTCTTGCCTTTTTAGGCTTTGCACTTGGTCCTCTCTTGAGAAGAAGAGGGGGAAGAAAAAAAAAAAGAAAAAAGTCTTCTTTCTCACCTATTCCTTTCCTTCTGTCTGTCTTTTTGTGTTAACCCCTCTACACATCTTTCATCCTTACTTGGTGATGAATACATCTTTTAGCTTCCTTCTTCCAATGAGGAGGAATTGATAGATATTCCTCCTCCTTGGACCTTTTCTTTCGGATCTGCTCTTGTTCTCTGATGTTTGGGTCCACATGTGTTGGCCAAGGCAGGGCAGCTGCATGTCTTTTAAAGTTTCCAGGAAGGCATTGCTGAAAATGGTGTTTTCATTGAATCATTTCTGTGTTCATCTGTTTTGATCTGAATCTAGGAGCACTGCACAAGGAGAAACAGGCTACTGTATGGCAGGAACTTGTAGCTAAAATGAAATGAAAGTGGCATTGGCAGGAACGTTATTGTAAAACCCATCACAATGTGACAGGCTTCAAAAAATGAGTTTGGAAATGTTCTACAAGAACAACTCATGGTGGTTCTTCTACTGCATGTAAAAGCAAATTAATTATGCAATGGTCACGAAAGAACATTTTTGGTTCTTAGGCTTATTGCCAACATTACTGCTGAAAATCCAGGGAGTTGTCTTCATCTTGGTCTTTGGAATTTGTATGCTATTATGGATCATTCCGCTCAGATGCTCTTGTCTTGTGTTATGCACTGTTCCTTTCATGGTGCTTTTACAATGACATAAATTCTTTTATGAAACTAACGAAAAGTCCTTTCTCACATTGCACAAACTATACTGAGAGATGATTGCATGCACAAAGATTTATTAGCAGGGTCTGCAGCTGATGTCATACCTTTATTGTAATGATGAAGATTACTTTTTGGGAAAAATAAGAACAAAAGAAATGTGTCAGGAAAGGGTGTTGGATGGCTGAATTAATATTTGTAAATGTTTAGCAATCTTCCGATAAAGGTGCACTAGAAGGGACCCAAGTATAAAATGTATAAAATATATATGAAAATACTGAGCTAATGTAGGACCTAGCACCCCAAAATTAAGTGACTTGTAATGCATGGGAAAAATCTGGTGAGATATTTCTCCTGTCCTTTCTTATATCTTCTTTAATGTTTTTATTTCTCCTCCTGTCTGCTCTCTTTCTGTTGCTGGTTTGGTTTTTTTTTTCTGTCCTGGTTTCACTTTTCTCTTTTCCTGCATCAGGTCAAACATAGCAGCTGCCAAGGAATTGCAGCAGAAGTGACAGTTGTGTACACAAGTGCTGTACTGTAAGGATTGCTCTAGCTAGTCTGCAGCTGGCTTCTTATATAAAATGCTTCTTTCTCTCAATATTGCTACTTCCACTGATATTTCCCCCTTCTGATCTTCCAAAGTGCTACATGTGGAAGGCTGGTCATCAAGAGATGTGGTGGTTGTATATGTGTGATCTTTTGAGAAAATGCTGCAGCTTTGCTGCTTAAGAACAAAAGTACAATCCAGGATACCAGTTTCCAAGTTTGGCAGGGATAATGAAGGTGCTTTATTCACTAAACATATTCTTTTTCCAAGGTGTCTTGCTCTAGACAGACCTGTGAAATGCACACTGCAATGCCACGGTTATAGACTCTCATTCTAGCTGACCGCTGCATCAGATCTGCTGTATTAGAGTTTTCCTGTGAGAGCATTCCACTTTGCAGCAGTAATGCTCAGAGTATTTGGCAAATGGTATTTTATGTCCTGATGCCTCCTTCAAATTATTTAGTTTCAACTTTGAAAGTCTTCCTAGCTTGCTAAGAGGAGTACTAGTAGAGAAATGATACTGTTCCAGTCTGCATGCTGGAAAATATGAGCAGAGTTGAAAATGCATGGGCTAAATTGTGAGCACTTCTATGAAATACGATTGTCGTGTAGACGCCTGATAACTGTCAGTGTTGATCTCCTAGGCTGCTGATGTACTGATTTATCTGAGATCAAGGTAAGTGTTGTACTCATAAGCTATGTTGCTGTGCACTGAACTGCACAGAGTGAAGGAGCTATGCTTTTGAAAGGATAAATGGCTATTACTTTTTCCTAAATATCTTATCATTTATGCCTGCACAAGGTAAAGTATGAGTCAAGAATAGTTTGGTTGGATATTAAGCATTCTCCTGCCATGTCTGTATACTGCTTTGTAGAAAGTGTTTGTTTGCTTCAATTATCAAAAGGAGTGAATGGGRACTAGGTTACTGTCTTTCACCTGTAGCTTCATATACAGACCATGCACTTATGCAGGTACCAGGACTTTCTTGATTCCTTTGTAATTAATTAGTTCAGAGTAATTTCATACCTCAGGGCARTAGAAAAGCTAAGCAAACATTTGTTTAGAAGCAAATACAAAAGAAGCACTGAATTTACTGGGGGGGGACGGAGGGGAGTTTCTTCTTTTCTTCCTCCTGTTTGAGAACTATCTGATTTGTCAGTTGACACTTTCAGTGAACACCCTGAAACCCCCCCCAATCCTTTTTGTTAAGAATAAGCGTCAGAGAAACACTAGTTTGTCTACCATAAAATGTTTCTTTAAAACCTGGGTTAATAAATAGCCTGAATAGAAAGTGTAGAAGTTTTGTTTTGAAAGCGTTTTGCTGCAGAGCCAACATAGCAGGAGGTAATTCCCTGGATTTTTCTCAAGAACAAAGAGCAAACACAATGAGCGAAGTATTTCAGTCTCTTTTAATATGTGATTGCATATAATAGAAGTATCAAAGGAAGAAATGCAAAACTAGCTTTGACCATGTTTTGATTCAGCACAAAACTTTTGTTTGAAGTAATGCTGAAGGCATCACTGCCCAAAGATTACTGGAAGGAAACTGAAGCCTGAGGTCCCCTGTTAAAGCGCAGAAATTGAGGTGTGTCTTATGCTAAGCATCACTGCCCAGCCTATTGCACTAATTGCGTTAGTCCCTTTATGCGATCTGCTAGTGGCCAGAGTCACAGAAAAGAAGCCAGCTGCGCCTTCCCTAGAATAGTATCACTATTTCTGGCATGGCCGGCTGAAGCCCAGGGCACAAATTTAACTGGTGATTGGCCCTGAGCCCAGAGCTTACACAATGTGTTACAATCACCAATCTCCTCCTGAAGTTTTCTCTGATCACATTTTCTTACTTTAAAACAAGACACAGTCTCTTCCTCCTGTCTGTTCATATTTTTCCATTTTTCTCTTCTGTATCAAGATTGAGAGGATAGAGCATTTGGATCTCTGAGGTCCTTCCAAACTGAGAGAAGACAGTAGTTCAAAGTAAATGGGATGTTTTATCCCAAGAAAGATGACGTTACTTACAGGTCCACTGGACCAAGAAAATACTACTTCAGATTTTCTTCTGGTAATAGTAAATATATTACAAAGGAGTTAGGTAAAGAAAGAAGTTTGGATAGTAAGAGAATAAATTAACTGATTTTAAATTAAGTGGAAAGACAAAAATTGGTCTATATCTGAAGCTCCTGATTTCAAAAGGTGAAATTCTGAGAAAGTAAAGGACATAACTCTCAAATCCTGCTGAACTGAAGAGCTCAAGAACTTCAACATGGAGGAAGTGTGACATTTTAAAACAACACCACCCCCCATGCCCCCGTTAACCCAGATGAATGATCACCTTAAAGAACATTGGGAACAAGCAAGGAAAGAAAAGATTATGAGTGAAGTATATTACATCTTAGAGACCAAGTATTTTAGAGCTAGATGAGAATTTGCAAATTCAAGCTGAGTTAATTCTTAAAAACAAAAGGTTCTTTGGCCAAATAAACAAAAATAAAACAATGAGAAACGTGAAAAAGAAAAAAAGATGATCTAGATAGGCTTACARATCTCCGTAAATATGTTTGTGTTTGGATTTCAGTAAGATTGATGATTATTGATCACTCTGGCAAAATTAGAATGGCTAATCAAAGGGAGGCTAAGGCAATGGCCAGCAGCACAAGTAAAGCTGAAACACAGTCTGAAGAGTATGGTATGGTTGTACAGGAGAGACCTGCTAACCTCTCAGCTGGAGTTTGTAAAGAACTGGCTTACGATAATACAGAAATTCATTTCCGATGATTGTACCCACTTAGTGGTATTACTGTGTGATTGATGAGTAGCAACCATAATAGTATATTTAAGAATTGTATTTAAGAAGTTCATGTGGTGGAGGGGCAGAGGAGAGAGCGAAATAGTAATCCAGAGAACAACAGGCTTTAAGTCTACCTTGAATAGGGAATAAGAATTTAGGGGAGGAGGAGAGGTTTTTGGTTTTATTTTTTAAATGGGTAAAATACATACGTAAAAACGAAAATGGGATAAAAACAGATGACATTTTTAAAGGCAAAGTATGCTAAACTAATGTGATAACTTTCCTTGGCAAGTCCACTAATTGCTTAGGTACAATAAATGTATGTCTGGGTTTTAGCAAAGTGTTCCCTGCAATGCCACGTGGAAAAYTGTTGGTTTTGGTGGAGATTGATATAAGAATACCAGCAATGTCTAAAGAGGAAGGGGTAACCTGTTGTGCTGAAAGTAGTACAGATAGGTCAGAGGGATAGAATGAGTTAAGGATTCATTTTGGAACCAATGTTATTTTCATTACTGGCTTTGCCCTGAGAGGTAGCATAGTGTGCTTTTATAAATGCAGAATTACATGGGTTAGTGGGTATCTGAACAGGCCCTAAATGCTTAGACTGCCTGTCTCACGGGGGCATCTTTACACTCTTGTGTTCGCATGTTCTGCTGCTGGGACAGTTCACAATGTGGCAAAGCATCATGCCAACATGCTGTCAGTGAACTAAGTCTTTTGAGCTCACTTTGCAATACCCATGCCTTCTGCCTCAAAACCCAGACTGAGGCACCCGCCCAGCCCCTGAAACAGGCAACTTGCCTCCTTCCAGGGGCTTCTGAGCTTCCTCCTGCTCCGAGTCACTTAKAATTTCCTGCGATCTTTGCCATTGTTCTCTACAGAAGAGCTGAATGGGGACCAGGATGGCGAATGTGGAACTGACGTTTCTAATGAAAGTGCATGGGAGGATCCTGATGAAATTTTCTTCATCACCTGTTTTTTGAGATGTCTAGAAATAGGCCTTCTTTTGTTTCCTGTGTTGGGATGTACATATTATAGAGTAAGGAAGTAAGTACTCAAATATATTTTGAAAACAGGGCTATTAATCTCTAATCTTCCTTAAAGGGATATGTAACAGCTGGTATGCTGATGACAATGGAAAGATAAAAATAAACTGGGCTTCATTAAAAAAAAAAAAAAATAATGCTGACTTACTTTCTTTTGAGGGGTTGTATCTAACAAGTAAGGTTTTCTTTTCCACGTAGGAGGGTTGTTGCAGGTAGTGCTTGCACAAAACCTGACAACTATTATTAGTGTAAAAGAGTGCTTTTATGTGGTAGAGTTCATAAAGAATGTAGATTGATGACATCTTTCTCTCAGGAAGTTTATGATCAAAAGCGTAATCCCAACCCACAGGATTTTTCCTTCTCTATACTGCTGATAAACTCCTGTCTTGAAGATGTTATCAYGGGAGATTTAGATGACTGCTCTGTGCTTTATAAGTAGAGGAATGGACAGCAAGGCATTACTGCAATAAATTTTAATCCATTTWAAAAAGTGTTTATTTGCGATGGAGTGTTGAGGATTCAGTAAAATTCAGGTTGTTATCATCAAAGGGATTGTTTTGATCTTTTCAAAGTCCCCTGTCTTGTCAGCAGTGTATTGTCAAGTTCTGAGAATTCATCAAGAGTATTGTGCTATTTGKTTTTTTTCTCTTCCCATCCCAGCTCCAGGAGTTATGACAGAATGTGATTATTGTAACTCTTATTTGTTTATTTAACATGAGTGTCTCCTGTGCCTGATTTTAGGGAGGGAAAAAAATTAATGCTGGGAAATCTAACTGTGATATAAGCTAAAGGTAAAAATAATTTTGCATATCTTTCCTAGCTCTCTGCATTTTTAAAGTAAGCATTACCGGTTTTGGAGTCCATATTTTTGGATGGTTGAGACTAGCAATACTGACTTTACAAAGTCATAAAGCTTAAAAGGATAATATTGATGTTAGGAAACATAATAAGAAAAAAATACCCCAGAGATCTCCCATGCCTGTGAGTAACCGCAGGGTGATGTGACATCATAGGCGTGAGGTGATGTAACCATGTCTCAGGGCCCTCTGTTCCATGAGGAGGGAGGAGAGCAAGCAACAGGCACTTTGCCATAAGGCAGGGCCATGTCAGAGAACCAGTGAATCTCAGATAGTCATGCAATGTTTCTGTAGGTCTCTGCATTTTTATTAGGTATATGCTTTGGAAGAATGTTCCCCAATGTGAATATTGACCRCAACATTTCTGCTTGTTAGTACCCAATCTACTCCTTAGCTTCTGCAAAACCCACTGGACAGCTCTGCTGTCTCTTCCTTTTGAGAAGCTCTGAAACACGAGTGGTGTTGCTGGCCACATCAAAAATGAATTCATAGATGTGTGGGAAAGAGAAGGAGCAGATGGCAAGACTCACGTAAGCTTTACTTAGACCATAGTTTGGTCTATTGCTATTAGCTCCTACTTTCTTGATGAAATATAAGAACCCCAGTGTTTTCTTGGAGTTACTGGTGCTAATCATTTGTTTACGCGTCATGCTAGGCCAGCCTGTAGGTCACAACCTGTAGGTAATGCTAGTGATGCATCGTGCTGCTAAACGGGTATTCACATCTTGTCCAACCAAGTACACATTACAGTCCAGGCTCCTTTCAGCAGGCAACAAAATGAATTAGAGCTGAGATGCTGACTGTTGGGGGCTGGGGGCAACAAAACCCCATGATCACTATATGCCTTTGCAGATTTCTCCAAGAAAGTCAGCTGCACTGGAAACTGCTACTTGTTAAGGCTGATATGTATGTCATTTGTAATATTCAGTGGAAATGCACATGATTAACCCATCCTTCCCTGCCAAGTTCCTATGGAGAGGTTCAGCAATGATTACTCACCATTACATTAAAGTGATTTTATCAGTTCCACGGTTGCTCAGCTGTTAATGTTAATTTTGCAATTCTGTTCATAATCTACACAATTGATGCCATTGATTGGCACTGAAACCAAGTCATCTGAATATGAGATGTAGAATAGACTTAGCAATACCTGAAATTATTCAGGTACCGGTCAGCTCTGAGGGGTGAATATGAGATGATTGTGTGTAGACAATTTCGAAGTGGTAAAATTGGGATAGTCAACACAGTCTGGACTGTGGCTACCTCACTGGTGATCTTTGAAGCGGATATTAAAAACTTGAAACAAGTGCTCTATCTATTTTCTTTGGGACTTTTTTTTCTCCAGTTTTTACAGTAGAGAAAGAAATTGTAACAACTTTGTGTTAGCAAATGAGGATTAGACAGGCAGAGACAATTCAGATGTTAATTTGTATAGAAAAATTTGTTGCAATATGATTTAAGTCTATGAAGCACAAAAATTTTATATAAAGCCACAGACAGCCTTTTTATTTCCTCTGTGTAAAGAGCAGGATAGTCTACTCTAAGATGTTCTTTCATGTTGGAGATATGGAAAGGTCATGACAAGGATGGTGTGGTGTAGTATTTAATATTTTTCTACATCAATTTACTTATGGCACCACCATTTTTTAAAATTCTCTTTGCTTGATTATGACTCTTTTTCTATATGGGAGACTAATGCTACAGAAATTGATCCTTTATTTCTCTTTGTGTAATATCTGTAATGTGGGTTACAATGTAGTTAGAGTTGATTTTAGCTTCGGGGGACTCGGGTAGTAAAATMTGAGTGGAGCTGAGCACCCTCTCAGTATAAGCAAGCATGACCAGKTTGTGGGAACAAGCCATTATCTCCACCTCTGTTTTCAGTCCACATGTTGCAGCCCATGTTAATATCCCAAAAAGCACACCTAAGCCACCATGATGGAGGAGGAAATGCATGCCACATGTAAGACCAGATTAGGTGGGCTTGTGATGAAAATGCAATATTTAACTATACACTGGTGCAATCTCAAGCAGGCATTTCAAGTGATAACAGGCTTGTGAATGCCCAGAGGCAGATGAGAGCCTGCTACACCTACTGCGATCATTTGATTTCTCGGTTGCCTGGGCTCTGAGAGTCTGCAGACATTTCATAAAGTAATAGTAAAACTGCTGAATTCATTAAGAATGAGAAGAGAGTTCTCCTTATGTATCAGTGAAATTAAATTTAGAAAAGAGTGTTTAAAAAGTGATAATAGATTTAAACAGTCCCATAATCTGGTAGGAGGCACAGAGCATGACACTATTGCACAGCAAGACCACTGACATTTTTGTTGTATGTTCAGATCATTTCTGTACTTACTGTAATTGGGTTTCCTTCATGCTTCATTTGCTTTAAAGAACTATATATTTTTGGAAGTGAACACTAATTGTTGCCCTGAAATTTCATGGAGCAGACATCCCTGGTCGTAGTGGACTACGGACTGCTTTCCCCAGATGTGTCCGTCCTTATTTCTTGAATGTTGTGCTCCTAACACGCTTCCCAGCACTCATAGGTTTCCTTTAGAAAGCCAGCCTAATACAAAGGAGGTAGGCGGGTATATTTTTCTTGCAAGCTCACTTTTTTTTTTATTGCCTGGCTAAAACCCCTAGCTAGCCTGTTTCTGTACATTATGTATTCTTCCTCTCTGCTTAATTAAGTATCCCTTGATTGAAAAAGCAGCTGCTCCAACTGAACATCCTGTACAACCTCTCTGTCTTCTCCAGGAAGGACTGACATCATTCACAAAGCTCCAGTTAAGCTCATAAGAGAGCCGATGAAGCAGATAAATAAGGTTCCAGCCTTAACTTCCAGTGGTTTTTGAATATTTTTAAAGCCTGAGTAGAAACCTCTTGAGAGGATGGAGTCAACATGGCATATTAGTTACTGTATCAGAAATACACAGCTGAAAGCTCCCTGTATTTTCACCGGTTTTCGAGGCACAAAGTGTTCCCTTCCTGCTCACGCCCAGAAGTGTTCCTGTCTTCACAGAACTGGGCATCTTGCGCCCGTGTCAACTTGTGCTCATTTTGGGATCCCAGACCAAAGCTTTCTGAAAGGCACAGCCTCGCCGTTGCCTTGCTCGCAATGCCAGCCAGTGCTGCGACTTCGAGCGCTGCAGTGTTCCCTGTCACCCACAGGAATGGGGCATGCTTGTGACTGCGGGCTTGTGGCCAGTGTCCTGCCCTGGGAAGGAGGAAACCGAGGGGGTTTTGTACTCGTAACCGCTCATCCCTTTTCTCAAAATAGAGCTTTGCCTCCTAATGAGTTAAAATTACTGTTTGTGCCTTGTCTCTTTAGATCGCTGTATCTTTGGCTACTTTTCACTGCAGTGGAACAGCTTTGGCAGAAGGGAAGGGGAGGGGTTGACCTAAAGCAATAAAAATGAATCTTGCCAGAGGTGCAAGCAGGCTGAGAAGACTGTTAATTGCTTGCCCCCCCTGCTGAGATGTGTAGGTGTCTCAGTGACTGTACAGTGAAGTAGACAAATTTATTATTACTGTAAAGCATCGGTCACTGCCCTTTGCAGAAAGCACACAGAAAACAGGACTTGTGCTCAAGAATCTAATTACTTAAAGGCCTAAACTGATAGCTGTTGAGGGCAGTAAGAAGTTTCCAGGTAAATACAATAGATAGTTCTTCACACCCAGCAGTGTGCACCAGCTCTGTGCTGTTTGGCAGCCRAGGGAGGAGAGAGAGCATGTGGCTTCATCAGCGTGGTGCATTAATGAGGTGGATTATAGGAATAAGATTGGGCAGGTATTACATTTAGACACATACAAAAAACGATACAGCTTTTAGATTGTCTGACTGACAGTAATGTGGACTTCAATTTCTTCCGGCGATTGTTTCTGTAAAAATTACATAAGTGCGCGCAACCTCTGCCTGCGCGCTGCGGGGCACTGGGAGGTGGGGGGTGTCGCGGCCGAGCCGCTGCTGGCACCCTCCCTTGCAACCTGCGTCCTGGATGGAATTGAAGCGTGCTGCATGCAGTTACCTGTTCACCAAAGAGAGGGCACCGTTTACCAAGTTACTAATTTATTATTTCTATGGCAACTAGCAACTAGTCTCACTTTCAGAATATGTCCCTAGTATAAACTTTGTGTTTTGTATATCACCTGAATCGGACTAAGGCAAAGAAACTTTTCTGTTAAAGCAATATAGTTAGATCCTTATTAGACTGTGATATATCATGGTGAAATCCGTGAAAGGTTTTCTCCAGTCTGTGAATAGATTACTGGGTTCAATTTTTTTGTCTAACAATGACATTCATACTGTAAAAGTCAGCAAAAAAAGAAATCGATGCATTTTAAAGGTCAAAAATCAGTGGTAAAAAAACCGCACCACTGAATTGAAAATTATGCTTTAAGAAGAGTGAAATAGCAGGTATTGCTATTAGTGCATTTGCTGAGAAGTTTCTACCAGTTTTTAAGGGCAGAGTTCTTTTCRTTAGAAGGAAAGGAATTTCTCTAGTGAAGTGTATGGAGAGAAAATCCAGTTACATTGACTTTGAAGACAAATGGATGGAGCAGGGTTGTGAATTTCAAACATCACAAAATGTGTTGCCATTATTAATAATGTTTTAGTCTGCATTATTTGATTTGTGATAATCTGTTTATATATATATTCAGAATGTATACATTTTGAATTGCAAATTGTGGATGATTTGCTAATGACATGGATTTTTCTTTACTCACTTTTTCGTGCTAAGATGCAGTGGTAGTAATTGAACTGCATTGCTGGCATATAAATGTAAAATGGCTGGATGGAAAGTTAGTTTTCTGGTGAACAGCTGTCTGTTTAGACATTGTCATGAAAAGTCAGAAAGAGTTTGGTTGTCTAGGATTTGGCAAATACAAGTTAATGTGAATTACTAGCACATTGCCTTTTGAGTGTAGGTAGGGCAGTGCGCCTTCTACATCCATTAACATGTTGAGTTAAAATCTGCTGGGCTATTTACATAGTGGCTAATACCTTCCAAATCCTGGTTTAGAGAAACCAGTATGTGGCATTAGAGGAAACTAATCTTTTGTCCCAGAAATAAGCTCATCTGAAAAAATGAGGCAGTCTTCATGCTGTTTCAGCTGCAATTGCCCTGCTAGTGTCCCCTGCAGGTCTTTTGTAAAAGTTGACATCGCTGTCAAACAACTTTAATCTATCCCAAATTTACTTAAAATTCATCACAAATTTGCGTGAAAGTCACCCCAAGAGAACTAGAAGCCTGGGATGCTGGAATTTTTAAGGTCAGAATTAGGGTAGGTTGGCAATATTGTATAGAAGGAGCTCTTTTCAATACGCTGCCCTCTAGGCAGTTCTGCCACTGCCACACAGGATGGCTCTGAGTTCAGCCTGGCAGCAGTTCATCCCGTGTTATCCACAGATTTTCTGAGCTGACACATGACTTGTCTTGTGGAATGAATTTTGAGAATTATGTATTTCTTGTTCTGAAAACAATTTCAAAAGACAAAGTTTAGCTGCTGATTAGATTAGAAAAATGACCCAGCTGAAAATAATAAAACATGAATAATGCCAAGTTCTCAGCGTATTTGAATTACTCTAAAAGTATCTGCTCAGACTATCAAAAAGCTTGGGGGAGAAGTACTTCTTTTTTGTGTCTGTGATCTCTTTGCTCTCTGACTAGCAGGATTAAACCACCAGGCTCAGGGCTAGACATTGTTATTATTTTCATATATTTACTGCCCTCATTTTGTGCAGATATGCAGATGAAGATGTTACAGTTACCTTTCTGTCAGAAATGAGTGCTACAGAGGTACCAGAAGGAAGTAAACAGAACAACAGTTGTTCTTTTCAAGTCAGAGTTGAATCATTAAGAAAGTAGTCATCAAAGCGTGCAAATGAGAAATGACTCTGCTGGGGAAAAAAACCCTTAATTTTTGGTTCCAAGAGGCTGTTTTCAATAGAATAAAAAGATTAGTAAAGGACTGCAGCTAGTGATGGATTAAGTTCTGAATGTTCAGACTCTGGGGATTCAGAAGGTGTGCATAACTTCAAGAAAATTTAGCATTTCTTTTTCTGTCTCTCAGTTTGGTCATTGTCTAGTCTAGAATATGCTCCYTTCCTCTCCTTCACTGAACAAGAACATGTTCCTCCTTTAGGAAGGAATAGACCTTTAGGTCTATGCTATGTAGTAAGAAAATGAGAGGAAAGATGGGTCTGTATAGGTGGAAACTGCATGATATGTGGTAGTTACCCTACTTGGACTTGGTTTCCAACTCTTTTTCTTCACCTTCCAGTACTACTACTGCTGTTAGAGAGCAGTGAATCTTAGAATGGCAACTTTGCTGTACTACTTCCCTGTGTCATGGGAGAAATGTTTTCCGCTTTGGAATCGAATGAAACCCTGAAAGTTTGAACATTTGAGAAAGTTGGTCTTTCCCAGTGAAGGAGCAAGTGGGGATGGGCTCTTTGTAACTTACAAATTTTACATTCAGTTGGTTCATTTTGAGACAAAAAAAATCAATTCATATTTTTCCAAGAATTTATTTTCTGAGTATACTTAGAAAAATATTCTGTTATTCTGAAAGTAATTGGAGAGAACTAACTATACCTTACCTTCCATTATTAATTGACAGTATGTTTTCTCCATCACCATCTTAATTCTGATTTCCATGTACCCTTTAATTAGAGAGTACTTCAAGTGCATGATTAGTACCACTGTTTAATCAAGCTGTGATGTGTAGAGTGGAGTTTTGCCATTTGTGGCTCTGTGAACTGAGGCTCTGTTGAACGCAGAATTCTTAATTTGTTGTAACATTAGACACAAATAATGAGTCTTGAACTGGAGGTATGATCTATATGTGGCAATGGTTTCATTTCAGGGTGTGTTCCTTGTAATTCATTTCTCATTAAGTCACTGAGAGTATCTCTGTCTGCCTTTGTGCAAGTGGTTGTAGTTCCTAAAGGGTGACTTTGGCGTAAGAGCATATTAAAAATGTTCACAATATGAAGACAAGTTCACAATTGCAAAAATAACTACTGGCCTAATTTTTCTTAATTTTTCTTTTTGCCTTTTGTTATGGAGGAAATTATTGAGGTATTTTCCTGTCCCAGAACTAGAATCCTAGTATTCTAGATCCAAATATGGAATAGTTTCAGATCTGCATTAGAAAGTGCTGTCTTCTACCTGTCGCTGAAACTTGGGGGAATACTGGGTGAGAAGTTACACTTTGCATAGTGATCCCATTGCTACTCACATCATAGCATGACAAAGCAATGCTGTTCTCCAGGCTGAACAACCCCAACTCTCTCAGCCTTTCCTCATAGGAGAGGTGTTCCAGCCCCTTGATCGTTTTTGTGGCCCTCTGGACCGGCTCCAACAGGTCCGTGTCTTTCTTTTACTGAGGGCTCCAGAGCTGGATGCAGTACTGCAGGTGGGGTCTCCCCAGAGCAGAGTAGAGGGGCAGAATCACCTCCCTCGACCTGCTGGCCACGCTTCTTTTGATGCAGCCCAGGATACTGTTGGCCTTCTGGGCTGCGAGTGCACGTTGCCGGCTCATGTCCGGCTTTTCATCCACCAGTACCCCCAAGTCCTTCTCGGCAGGGCTGCTCTCAATCCCTTCATCCCCCAGCCTGTATTGATACCTGATTGCAGGACCTTGCCCTTGGCCTTGTTGAACCTCATGAGGTTCACACAGGCCCACTTCTGGAGCTTGTCCAGGTCCCTCTCGATGGCACCCCGTCCCTCAAGCGTGTCATCCACACCACTCAGCTTGGTGTCATCTGCAAACTTGCTGAAGGTGCACTCGATCCCACTGTCTATGTCATTGATGAAGATATCAAACAGTACTGGTCCCAATACAGACCCCTGTGGGACGCCACTTGTCACTGACCTCCATCTGGACATTGAGCCGTTGACCACTACCCTCTGGATGCGACCATCCAACCGATTCCTCACCCACCGGACAGTCCACCCATCAAATCCATACCTCTCCAGTTTAGAGAAAAGGATGTTGTGGGGGACCATGCCAAAGGCCTTACAGGGGTCCAGATAGACGACATCTGTAGCCCTTCCCATGCCCACTGATGTAGTCACTCCATGGTAGAAGGCCACTAGGTTGGTCAGGCAGGACTTGCCCTTGGTGAAGCCATGGCTGTCTCGAATCACCTCCCTGTCCTCCATGTGCCTTAGCACAGCTTCCAGGAGGATCTGTTCTGTGATCTTCCCAGGCACAGAGGTGAGGCTGACAGGTCGGTAGTTCCCAGGGTCCTCCTTCCTACCCTTTTTAAAAATGGGTGCAATGTTTCCCTTTTTCCAGTCTTCAGGGACTTCACCTGTCTGCCATGACTTTCCAAATATCATGGAGAGTGACTTGGCAACTACATTAGCCAATTCCCTCAGGAGTCTGGGCATGCTAAATAACAAGTGGTTTATTACAGCCATTCAAGTTAGAAAATGGCAAAGACATGAGACACCATGTTAGCATTTTTGTTTTGTTTTGTTTTTTTTTTTAAAGGAAAATGCTGTATTCTTGCACTGATCTGTTTTCTGTTCAGAATCCCTAGTGCATAGAGCTGCTGGCTGGTTCACTACCTTGTTCAGTCTCAGGGAAAGAAATAGAGAGAAAACACCCTTCCAAGTGCTACTTAGTCATCATACCAAAAAGGAAAGATGTGTTTGGAAATAACAGTTCAAACTAGAAAGGAATACAAAATCAGACATTGGCTTTTGAAACTTTTCCAATTTCATGACACTGCTACAAAGCCAGTCATTTTATAGATCACTTGCACACCATAATTCATTTAAATAAAAATGTTGTCCAGCTACTAGAAACAAAAGAATTAATCTTGACCATCAACCGTTGGGTATTCACTGGCGTGATTTTGAACAAGGCTGAACAGGTATCTTGTAAAAATCTGGAGGGGAATAAAAGCCAGGCAAAATGTTTAGCCCCAGGCAAGGATGTTTTATTGCAAGATTTTTACAATACAGCCCAATAAACTTTTATTTTTATTTGGAATTCTTATTGTAAATAAGATTATAAGGTATTAAACAAAGAAAGAAGAGATAACACACCCAAGTACTGCTTTTCGAATAACCACAAAAGGAGAAAATGTGGAGGTAAAAAAATATGCTATTAGAGGCACATTAAAAAATAAACAAACTAATTTTTTTCATCATGTATTAAGTAAAAATGAGGGTGAGACGTACTCTATTTTGGTTTTATTTAGAAATGTGAATATGGTCAGTATTATTTCACGCATCCTTTCATAGTGAAGGTAGACTATGTTACAGCTTTCTGTTGTCATCATTACATTTGTGGTAATGTCACGTGTATAAAATGGACATGGGTAAAAATAATTGCACTGAAAAGTGGCATATGCTTGCCTGGATGGCAAAATAGGGAATATTTTGCTCTTTTCAAGATTTATATTCCCTTAAGTGAAGAGACATTAAAAGCAAAGGTCTTTGGAGATGTCTCTTTATTGCATGTGTTAGAAGAAGGCTTAGTGCTACATTGACCACGGTAAAGCAAGTTGGTGTGTGAGTATCATGTACCGTTTCTACAGTGCAACTCAGTCTTCACTCAAAGCTCTTTTCCCTTCGTGTTTTAAACTTAAGTTTTCCGAGCAGATCATAGGGACTGGTTGACTTGGTGAAGAGCTATAAGCCAAAACCCACCCACTGTTTTCCAGAGCTCTGGGGTGTCTTCAAATAGCTTGGCAGTTTCTGGAGAAAAGGAGAGTTAGGTTAACTGAGATCTGCGCCTCTTCTCTGCCTTTGAGGCTGAATGGATCTGAGAAGAAGAAGATATAAGTTACTCTTACAGGCTGCCCATGGATGCTTCCCAAGTCAGATATCATACGGAAATAGTGCACTACTTTCTGCCAGGCTCTGTTTGTAGGTGAAATACATTTTAAAAAATCGTATTGAACCTGTTAAACCAGATGTCCCATTTTGACACCTCTAAAGAAAGGAGCAGTGGGTATTCCTTGGGTATTTGAGTCTGACCACAATTTGCATGGCTCAGTCACAGTTATACCACTAGAAACTTTTTGTGACTGAAAAGCTGGAATTCCAAATTGTAGGGTAGGAGCGTGGAAAGTGGAAGTCCTACCTCAACAAGCCACTACCACCTGTTCCCTTTGGAACACAGCAGGTATTTGCTGCCGTATCTGAACAGGGAAGAAAGTGTACTGTGGAACAAGGCTAGTTTGTTAAAATTGTGTTTAGTTTTATGTGCATATTTTTATGATCACTGCAGAGATCTTCATGCTGTCAGTCCTGTCACTGTCTCAGTGCTTACTGTTTCCTCAATGGTGTGAAGTCTGATCCAGTCAACTCTCTAGCTCTGACATCTGTCTTTGCCTGTAAGGCACCATGCACACCTGGGGTATGATCTGAGTAATAAATAATGGTAATAGCTGTGATTAGAAGCAGTTATTATGAAATCACAAAACCACTGAATATAGCACAAGCTTCTATTTAAGCATTTGCATACACATGTACGGAAGTGTGTGTGTGCAAACACAGATAAACTAATTGATGTATATTTGGTAGGATGTGGAGAGGAACACATAGGTTTGAATAAAGAAAAACAAAATTTATGACCAGTATTGTTTGTTTAAGCTCTCCAAACACCAGTTTCACAAAATTTGACTTTTGTGTTGTTCACACATGCTAAATACTTACATACTTCTTTCCTAAATTCTAAAACATGGAATCATAAAGGCTATGTAGAGATCTAATTTGATGCTGCTGCTGMTTTCTAAGTGGTTCTTTGAATTTTTTTTTTCCTTTTCTTGTTTTCATTTGTTTCAGTTGTTTACATTCAACTTAGTAATAGATACTGACTCTGTTTTACTGTACTATGAAAACCTTGGGTTAAGCATTTACTCTATCTTGGATTCATACAAATAATGTACAGGAATCTTCTGATAATTAGGGAAGTTTAGAACAGCTTATACAATTGTTTATTACAGTTTTTACAACTGAGGTGGATTGCTGACTCCGCTAACTCTGACTCTTTAAACAACTGGTGTGAATTAGAAAATTCCATAGTCTTCAAATGTCCAAGTATCCGGTCTGAGTACTTACGTTATTTTTAGAAATAAGATACAGATTCTTAGACGTTTGAACGCTTTTTAAATTTTCACTTGCAGCACTAAACATACTATTATGTATTGGCAAGCTTCTTGTCCTTACATGACAGTGATTGACACAAGTTTAATTATACATGTGGGAGTTTGGCTTTTAGTAAAAATACTCATAGAGGAAATTAACCTGGAACTAAGTATACGTTTGACCCTTAACTGAGCTGAATAAATGAACTCTGTACTTACCTCCAAAGTGATCGTTGTGGGCCAAACCTGAGGCATGGAGAACAGCACAGTAGCAGCTTATGTTAGGGCTTTTTATGCTGTATTTATTCAGGGAGTAAGTAGAAATCTTTAATCTTTAAATGCTGTCACCTTGGTTTTTCCTAGCTGAGATTTGGGGAGCACTGATCAAAGTCATGACTTTTAAAGCAGTCGCTTGAAACTCAGTAGTTTCCTCTAATCTTGGACTGCAGCGTAGCACAGTACAACTGTCGCACTTTGACACAGTGGGTGAAACTCGGGATCAAGATCAAGACTGAGTGGGTTGAAGCATTAAAATGGGTTGAAATGAGAAAGAAAATAATTTCTCTAACCCTTTTCCAGAGTTTTGTGCTGATATAATGAGTGGCTGCTGTTATATATTCCTCACCTGGAGTCATAGACGTCACTTAGTGGCATCATTGGTTAGAGCTAAAATAATGACTGTGTCAAAATACAGGAGTGTAACTACAGGGGAGGGAATCAGCAGCAGCAGAAGATTGCAGCTTGCCTTTTAAATCAGATAAAATTGTTGTGCAAATGTCCTTTGCAATATTAATAATTTAAGAGCCAAACTGGTTAAATACTTGGGGAATGCTAGAGCCCTTAAATATCATTTTAGGTTAAATTGTTTGGTTTTTATGTTTCCATTGAATTGTCAGTAGTCTCTACTATACATATGCTGGTTTGTATCCCAGCCTGCCAAGTGGAAGAGGAGTTTTGATAAGCTCAGTGAGGCTTTGGTCCTTTGAACTGGAGGAGAACGCTGTGTAATGGAGTTGATGGGTTTTGTCTTCTGAGGGGAGAGTTTTAGCTGCTGCACACAGCAGCCCTTCAGACTAGACAGTCACATGCCATTTGCTGTTCAACACCTAGTCAATCACGACCTCCCCGGCCTCCGAGCTGCAGAGCTGTGTCTGGTACTGCAGACTCCCGTTTGGTACAGTGCAAAAAGGATTCTTCAGTTTTTGTTTTAGTCCAAGTGCACACTGAAAAACCGCTACATGGTGTGCTCAGGAAAGTGAGTGACTCGTGCAACCTTATAGACAAGATGCTTTGAATACAGTTGTTTAAGACTTTTTATACAAGACAACATATACATAYGATCTTGTCAAACACAGGAGCTTTTCCTCTGATTGCTTGAAGCGTATTCTGTAGGGGGCCATCTGCTAACTTCAAAGGAGAATTGGCACACTTGCATAAAAAGAGATCAGGGCAGAGCTTACAAAACTGTATCATTTGTAGTTGTCAAATGGTACGTGCTTGTCTCCTCCTTCTGTTTGAAGTCAGCATTGTTCTTATATCTTGCACTGTCCAAAATCTAAATGCTGCCAAACAATTACAAATTTAATCTAATATATATATATGAAATTAAATACCAATGTGCTACCTACTAAACCTACAAAATTAAACATGACTAGCACTGTGGAAGTTTGGAGCTAGATAGGGGTTTCCTGTCTGGTTTTGATGTGCTCTATCATGCTGATCATGGTAACACAACCAGTTTCTTTCCTTGAGAAATAAGTTCATCTTACACTGAGATAATAGTACCTATTTTAGTTCTCTATTTCGGCTTGAGAGTCTTGATGGGCTGTGGAACAAAGGTGGGTTGGTATGTGAGTGAGAGTGGGAATATAAACTGGAGCAGGACCAGGAGGCAGGGTGGGGTCCAGGAGGCTCCGGAGAGGCAGGGGTCAAGGCAAGGACAGGGCTCACTAAAGAGAGCGGAGGCTGTGCTGGATGGGGGCTGGAGACGGCTTCAGAAACTGAAGTCCACAAGGTAAAATGGTGTTTGTCTCCACAGTTCAGTCTTTATCTGCAGTTTTCTATGCTGGTTCATCACTGATGAAGAACAGCTTCACCTTTCTTTCCGTAGCACACCCCTCTGCCCCAAGACAGGAAGATATGAGCGCTTATGAGACAACTGCAAAATTGCAAGTACGTTTTTTGGTGCTCCTCTGCCTCTCTCTGAGAGATAATCTTCATGGTTCTTTATCCACATTTCTGCCTGTCTTAGTTTGTTCAGAGGTTGACCCCTAAGCCTCTAACCTAAACTGTTTGATGTGAAAGACTTGCTGCAAAAGGCTTCTCCCCGCCCCTTCCCCATCTGGGAAGATCCACCACAAGGCATGTTCCTTCTAGGGTTGAGGGAACTAGAAAACAAAATTGCCTTTTTTTGCCCTTTTACAGCATATTTTGATAGTCTCTTCTGTTAGTTCTCCACGCTGCAAGTCCCATTGCATGTTACTGAGGCTAGTGCTTACCCATAGGCATAATTAGTTTGTATACAATAGACCAGAACAAATCRTTGTATTTAAGCAAGCTAGGAAACTGGGAAGGGTTGTTTTGTATCTGGAGCCAAGCTCCTCAMATCAAGTTTATTTCCAACAGCAAATACTATGCAAATACCCTCTATAATTTCTTTTTTTAAGATTCGCAGCTCCTCTCTTACCCGGGGTGGGTCCTCAGCTGCAAAGTTCCATTACGGACTTGTGTGTTTGTTCTCTGCTGTTGCATTTGGAAGAGAATGATCTGGAAGCAAGTGTTAGGCAGACTTCAGAAGTAGAGGTCAGACTGACCTTTCCCTGTGTCTGAGAGCTATCCTTGCTCCAATGTACTGTTAGAGCAGTAATTGAATGGATCTCACAGTGAATAATAGGAAATGAATCATGCTTGTTTAATTTTTTTTTTAAACTCTCCACCAGCCTAAAAAGAAATTAATCTGGCAGAAGTTGCATGTATTGCCTTTTTTCCTTTCTCCTGGGTTTCTGCCTTCCCTGATTACCATGACAGGGCATAAAAATAATAAAGATGAAGGAATACTTCTGAGCTCCTTCTCTGYGTGCCGCACGTCGGAAGCATGGCAGTCCCACACAGGGAAACGGAGTGCATCGAGTCAGGATCGTGTGCGTGCARTCGTGTGCGTAGGTGTGCCAGGACAGGTGACTGCATGACACTATCTCCCTGTTCTTGAAATGATATTGCCCATTCCAAAGGCACTGCAAAGTAATTCGGTTCCGTAGATAGTGCAAAACTGCTATTTTTCTATTAGGTCTGACCTGATTTTAGAGAAAGAGACAGGGAGAAAGAGAAGATTGATTTAGTCTCTGTGTGTCTGCCGTATGCTGTGGGAGCATTAGTCTCCACCTGCGAGGTGGCAGAGGTTGAAGGATGTGGAGCCTGAGCTGGTGGAATGATGGGGAGGAAAGGATGGAGGCTGTAAAACAATTTCTTTAGGAAGCCCGTGCAAGATGTTGCACTGAAAGGTTAATATAATTTTATCTGTGTTACTGTTGTTTACCGAATCCTTTAGGATAGTCATATTTATCTTTATGACCATGTACTTTAGAGTGGGTGTTTCTAGAATTATTGAGAAGTTGTTACATGCTTAAGGACTGTTTTGCAGCCAGCAGTAAGAGCTGATGTGGTCAGACATGTGATGTTATCCCCGAATTTTCAAACCTCTGCCTTCATTTTTGAATGTATGAATCTCATTAAAATCAATGGAAACTGTAGAGGTAAGTGTTTGCAAGCTAGTATTGAAATCTTCACGATTATATTTTTTAGCCAGCAAAAGGAGTTTGCTCCATGAATGCTGGACCAGCATGCTTGAAATAAGCAAAGTAGGAAGGAATCATGAAATAGAGTTTGTGCTGGATACCATGGTGACAAGGATGGCATAAATACTTCAGTTCAAATCATTAGCTAGTTGCAGAGTTCCCGGGCTGTGCAAGGCTTTTCCATATTAATAAAGCTTTTAAGGAGAAATAGTTTAAAAAAACAACTGTTAAGGGTCCTTATTAAAAAGTATTTAAGCTTTAATTATTGTGATTGCTGTTGCCCTTAAACAGTCACATCAGTGGTGAGGTCTGAATATTAACCCATGCATTTGCTTTTAAATAATTAAATGTATAAGTGAAACATGGAGCCGAGCCTGTCAGTAGCAACCTTCCTGGACTAGGATTGCCAATAGATTCGTATTTGATTCTGCAAGAAGGGAGTTCGTTACTTGGTAAGGTTGAGGTCACTGTGGACTGTGGCTGCCTACAGAGCAACCCGAGAAACAGAGCAGCTCCGTGTTAGTTATATCTACACTGATTGTACAGATTGTACTGCTGTTAGGGGAAAGATTTCCTTCCAGTAGTTTGTCAACATAGGGCCATTTTCAGGAACAATCCACTTGAAATTGCACGCTGAGCTGAAGTCAGTAAGGTAAAAAGCAGACAATAGTTAGGTCTTTCAAGTGGTCCAGTTTACCCTTTATTTTTCCTGTCCCATTTAAAATAGGAAAGACAATGAAAGACTGATGGCATCTGACTGAGGGGAGTTTGAAGGTCTTGAGGTTTTTTTTTTCCTTAGCAGAGAGATATCTTTTTGATACTGTACAGCATAGTTTTCAAAACGAGGACTTTATTTTTCATATTGCTGTGGTTTTTTTCAAAGTGGGTATGTGTAAGCTTTGAAAAGCTGGGATCTCACAGAATCACTTCACTCAGTGGTTTTAAGGCAGCTTTGATTAGTTAAATAAGCTTTGTGCCACCTTCMCACAAACTTCACTGAGTCTTAGAACTGGATACAGTCTTGAGTGCATCATTACTGAGTTTACACCTTGCTGAGGGCAGGGCTAAACACCGGGGTGCAAAACCATTGCGAGCTTTGCGGTGCCAAGAAAGGTAAAAGCTAAGGGGAGTGTGCTGGGTTATTTCTGGGGTCCATGATAGTTCAGGTGTCTTTCTGTTAGTGCTACATGTAGGAAGGGAAATGGTACCCATTAATAACAGCTGAAATCTGACTCATTATGCATTAGGAAGACGACCRGCCTGGCTGAACCGGGAGCTCTTGCTGGGACTCAGGAAAAAAAAGAGAGTTTACCACTTGTGGAAGAAGGGGCAGGCGACTCAAGAAGAGTACAGGGATCTCGTTAGGTCATGCAGAGAGGAAATCAGAAAGGCAAAAGCCCAGCTAGAACGCAATCTGGCCGCTGTCGTTAGAGACAACAAAAAATGTTTTTACAAATACATTAAC
>JAYKAV010002988.1:1085543-1247906 GCA_035582835.1 Phoebastria nigripes
AGAGGGTAGATTTAGACTAGATATAAGGAAGACATTTTCTATGCTGAGGGTGGTGAACCACTGGAAGAGGTTGCCCAGAGAGGTGGTAGATGCCCAGTCCCTGGAAACATTCAAGGTCAGGTTGGACAGGGCTCTGAGCAACCTGATCTAGTTGAAGATGTCCCTGCCCATGGCAGGGGGGTTGGACTAGATGACCTTTAAAGGTCCCTTCCAACCCACACTATTCTATGATTCTGTCTTCTATCATTTCTAATGTGACTCTGAAGAGTAAAGAATTTTACTCTGTTTTTTAATTTCCTCAACTGCCCTTTCTGTTTGGATTTGTAATTCCTCAGAGGAGGAACTGTCTCTCATGAAGTGCTGACAGTACCTATTGCTGGGTAGATGACATGCAAGTTAGGCCTCCATGTGCTGTTATCCCCCAACGAAGTAAACACAGGATGGTTTGATAATGAAAAACCATTAAGAGCATTGGCAAGATATTTATTCAAATTTGCCTTGCATATTAGGAAATTTTTTTAGATAAAACTAAATGTTAGATTGTTGAAAAGATTAATTTTTCTTCCAGTAATAGTTGGGAATTACATCTCTAAAATCACAGTTACAGATATCATTACTTTGTATCATTTAGGCATTTTTTTAATGTCAAAATGGAGTCTGGATGTATTCCCTCTTGTTTTCTGTCTCATGTCCTTCAGGAGCTATGTTTTTTTTTATGAATATAATAATCACATGCCCACTTACATTGGTAATAAAGATATGGAATTTAACTTTCTAATGCTACAGTTATTAAAACTGATTAAAATTAATCACTGTCTATGATATAAATCACATTTTAATACTGGTTATATTTTTGCATTGCCAGACATGCTGTGGCTGGTGGCCAAAAATATTCAACTCTCTCTACCTGTACCCTACCTGTATGTGATGAACAGACCCAGTGTTCTTATAATTTAAATCATGGGTCTATTCGTTTGAGTAGCCCGGTACTTTCAAAGTTTTTACCTAGAATTATTTTATCTCTTTCACCATAGCCCAAGCACTTGGTAAAGGTTAGTACCAGAACTTGAATATTTATATGCATGATAATACAGTTCCTTAGATGAGTAATAGAAATGTGTGTATTCATCCAGTGTATCAGATTTAATAAGCATTATCATGATCAAAATCTGCTAGTACCAAAAGACTCCTTGCCAGTGCTTTCTTAATATTATTACCTTTCCAAAATAGTTGGATGATGTTTGCTGGAATGACCACCTGCAGAGAAGGGCATGTCAGCCTGATGAGCACAGACTGATGAACACAGTTGGCTACAGATTATTCAGGATCAAGGCAGCAGGAAACCATGAAAAAAAAAAAAATCTGCTCCTGTATGGAGAGCTGTCATTTCTCTATATATAAACTAAACATCCCATCTCTATCCAAATGGACTGTTTTTGCCCATTTCTTTCTCCGTCTGGAAATGGTAGACCAAGCTGTCTTTTCCGATCTCAGTCTCTGTCAGGCAAATGGAGGGGAAGGGGAGGGGAATATTGTGCTAAGAACTTGCATACACTGAGCCTTAGAGTCCAAGTGAGAGGTAGGGGGTACCATGCCACTTAAGTGTGATGGGGGAATTTGGAAGTGTGCTATGGAATGTCACCTTCCTAACTGTAGCAGTATATAAAAAGAAAATATACTGTTAAACTAAAAAAAAAAACAACTTTAGAATTAATTCCTTCTTGTAGGGAATAATTCAGGACTGACTCTAATGAGTTCTTAACCCTTTTCATGAGTTTGATATTGCTGAAGTGGCACAATGGATCTTCAGGAGCTGACCGTTCACTCTCTGAATTACAGCCAGGTCCTACYCTACAAGGCAGTGGTTCTCCAAAACACCTCACCCAGCCCTGGTTCCTCTCCTTCTCCTCTCTTGTAGCTCTCTTGTGCTCTCCTCCATCCTGCCATCCCCTGCTGCAGCAGCTCTGGGAGGTGTGGGAAAAGTAACCCTCATATAAAGTTGATGGGGACTGCAGAGAGGCATCTTTGGAGATGCAGGAAAGGATCCTGGCATCACCATTAACAAAATGTATGTCACAGTGTCACCTGTAGCAAGGGAACTTTTGGGGTAAGCTGGTCTGCAAGAGTGAGAACATGCGAATTAGGAAGGGCTTTCAGGGATCTCTAGTCCCCTGCCTGGTTAAGGCCCTTAGAGGGCAGTGGCCACCCTGGCTGACTTGCAGTGCTTGGGAGAGCTCTGCCTGCTGTTTTACTGAATCCGTAAGGGGACCACACTGTTTTAGTGACACTTTAAAGTGGCGGGCAGAGTCTTTTTAGAGGGAAGGGGAGAATGGGATAGACCGTTAATGATTACATGGGAGGAGTGACTGAGAGGTGAGGATGGGGTGAAAGTGAGGGTGCTCTGGTGTAGAGGTGAGTAGATGGGGACAGAGTCGAGTCCAGAGAATTGCACAAAAGAAAGAAGTGATGTTGAAGATTTTATAACCGCTGCCGTGAAGAATGATAAATTCTAATTTTATTAAGTCTCCGTTCATTATATGCACATCTTGAAAGCAAAAGTACAGAGTTATCACTTTCCATGTAGTGTAATCCCTAAAAATTGTATCAGATAAATTTAATGAACCTGCAGGATATGGTAATTTTAATTTTCAGCCTAACATGACTTTCAACTGCTTTTAATAGAGGCTAAAAAGAAATTAGGCAACTTTAAGGGGAGCTTGACTATTTTGTTTGTAACTGTAATCAGATTGTATGAAATCTATTAGAGAACTAATAATAGACATTCAAATTAGTTGAAGTGCAGTCTGCAACAGAAATAGGCACTGGACATCTGATGAGTCTGAGACATCAGACATCTGAGTATGTATACAGACCTTTGGAAAGTCTTTAAGAAGGAGAAAGAAGTGGTATCTGTCTAAAGATGGAATGATGTTCAACCTTGTTTTTTAAATCTCCGTAGTATAACTTGTCTTTTTAACTCTCCAGTCCTATTATTTATGTAGAAAACTGCAACAAATGGCTGCTTATATCTTTAAAGGCTATATTTGCAACTTATTTTCATCTTTCCACTGACAATGTCACAATAAAATTGTAAACACAATTATAAATAGAAAAAAGGAAAGTTCAAACCCTTGTCTTACAAAAAAAATCTACAAAATATGCACTTTCATTTAATTTTTTATTTTTGATTTTTATATATATATATATATATATATATATATATATATGATCCTGTTCAGTTGGCTGAAGGGAATTGCAAATCAAAGTGACTATTTATTGCAATGGGAATAAGGGATAGGTTGGATAAAAAAAAATAAAAAAGGAAGAAAAGAAACTAAGATATGAAACATCAAAGGCAGTGTCAGATAAACATCACAAAAATTCATTTGCAGTCGTGAATTATAAAATTGGAAACAAGGAAAAGTTTTTGAACACTTATTCTGTAAACTTATTTTCATCGTAACGTGTAAAATGCAAATTTTGATGATTATATAAACTGTTTTTGGTATGTTTTATGTAATTCAAACCATATAATACAGTTTTTGTGGGATATTGGCTGAATACCAATGTAGATATTTCTTTTAAATGTTTTTAACTTGGAGTTTTCAGAGCATCTGAGTTTTACTACTGGTTATTTATAAAAATATATTATTTTAAATATTAGAAAAAGCAGATTTCAGACTAAGGGCGGAATTAAGATAATAAGTCCATACAACTTAGTTTTCTTTCCTTGGGATAAATCCTTTCTCTAGTCATGGTATTGTCTGATCATACAGAATGTCATACAGAGGCAACTGATAGTTCCGTTTGCTTTCTTCTCAGTTTTGGGTTATTCAGCATATATCCTTTCTTTTTTTGACTTCTGTGGTCAAGCTGTATGAACCCCTCAYGCAGATGAGATGGAAATTGCCGTGAAACCTTGTGTGTTCTTCCCCATACTCACGCAGTCACCTCCTCACAGTGATGCAGCACTGCTGAGAATGTGCTTGGTTTTCTGCTCAGGTTTATCTTCAGGTTTATGTTGTTGCTTTGTTACCTTTGCAAATATCTTTTCAAAACTACACAAATGTTCATTCAATTCAAAGAGTCAAAGATTTAAGGCCAGAATATTTTGACTCATATTCTATGGCTTGTGTTACATAATCACATTTTTATTTTCAATTTAAGCTTATGAGTTCTTTTAGCTATTGCGTATCTTTTAGAAAACTCTCTCATGGAGACTTGTAAACATTTAGTCTGAACCACCACATCCCAAGGGAAATCGCTCTAATAAGTTCAGTTGTTTTCACTAGTTTAAGAAATATGTTTTATTTGTTTTCTGACTGTTTTGGTTTAGATTCCGGCTAGCAGACTTTCCTCTGCTGTTTTTCCGTTCACTTGAAAGAGTTGTCTATCAGAAGTTTTTTCCTTGTTTAAATTTGCATTAGACTTAACCTTCTGTTCTATAGACAAAGTAGATTGAAGCTCTTCAGTCTCTCCCTATAAAGCTYGCTTCCCAGACTCAGTAATTTCTGTAGATCTGTCCCGGGTTTTTAACATTTCCTTTGAAGAGTGGACACTGGAACTGCACCGCAGTGTTGAAGTAGCTGCTTTCCTTATGCCATTGACTGAAGTGATGCCACATTTCTGAGCCTGCTGGAGATCTCCTGCTTACACTTCCACTGAAGGAATGAACTCCTCAGGAGTGCACGAGTCTCTTTCTCCACTAATAAAATGCAGTAAAGATTGGCCAAAATAGTAACCACTGAAATCCTTTTCAATTTGAAGTYTTCAAACATGATTTAGAAATAATTCTTTACCTTTAATTAATTAATTTATTTTAAAATGATGATTTACTGGAAGCACCCTCCGTAGCAACATCTTTTCTTTTCCCAGCTGTTCTTTTGGAAGACTAGAAAAACAGGATATCTGAGCATAAGAAAGCGGTGGCATTCACAGAGGATGAGAGCTGCACCCTGTTCAGTGTCCCCTCTTTGGGAACGAAGACGTGATTCACAGATGTAGCAGGGATAGGCACAGTGAGAAGGGGACCTCTGGCCTTGTGCGGGATGGGAGAGAGGAGGAGGAGGAAGAGGAGGAGCTGGCATCCATGTGGAAACAGGGAGGTGGCAGCACAGAGGGTAGAGTTTTCTGAAGGTGTTATTTAACAGGTTTTATGAATAAGATCATCCACGTTGATGGGTGCTTGTCCTAGATAACTGCACATTGTCTGAAATCTTGCACAGTGTAGCTGATGCTTGATTTCTGAGTAAGAGTTTAAAGCAATATGTATCTTTGCTTGCCTCTGAGAGAAGGAATCCAACTGTTTGAATACAGAACAGACATTATAATGGAGGGGTTATCTCCCTCATGTAATGACTGTTACTCTTCCCCCCCCCCCCCTTTCCTAATGGAAAGATTCTTCCCACTTTTCCAGAATCTAAACTTGAAAGATGCTGTGATGTTTTGGCTGTTCATTTGGACTATTGTTAATCAGTTTTGGTTTATGTTTGTTTTGTCTTTTTCTTCAGAACCAGGTCAAAAATGTAAATGAAATAACAGGGTTGAGGATACACTTCAGTATGTGTTGTTTTTTTCCTTTCTGTTCTTTAATAGTTGCTAAAAGAATTTGCCTCAATATTCCCATGGCACTCTTCAGTGTCCAGTTCTTTCATTTTCACAGTCAACCTTGCTATCTCTCTTCACATGTCTTTAGCTCATGGGACTATGCACTTCACTAAATCCATTGCAAATTTCAGATGATTCATCCTCTTCTCTTCTAAGTAGGTTTTTTACTCACTTGTCTCTTCAAATTGTCATCAGCATACTGCAAAGTTCAAGAAGTCTTTTTTTTCCTGGTATGTTTATCCTCAATTAACTAGTCTATATTCATTCTAATTTTCCTCCTTTGGCTTCTGCACTTAAATTGTACCATGTTTGCTCAAGGGAAATATTTTTATAGCTTGTTATTTATTGCTATAGCGATGGAGTCCTATTACCCCTCCCTGCCTGTCATACTACAGAGATTTAAACAGATACTCATGTTTTTGGTAGGACTTTTCCTAGTTGGGGCTGGGAGAGAGTACTTATGTACACATAGGTAAACTTCTCAACGTTGTAGAATCAATAAATTGATTATTGATCACTTCAGATGGAAATGAATGACTGCTCTATAAGAAGAAAGTAGGGACTTATTCCACTCTTTAAAAGTAAATTTAAATTGTATGTTTCAAACAGTGAAATATAAAATAGAAAAATTAAGATGATATAAATTCATGTATATGATCCCATTGTACTTGTATGAAATAAAAGACGATGTGGGAGTTACGATATTGGAGGGGAATGTGAGTACGCAAATCAGAGATACATGAGCAGAAAGAACAGGAAAATGTTGCCTCTTTTTTTTAAAACTTGGAAGACTTGGTAATAAGGGGTGAAAGAAAGCATAAATCAGGACACTATTGCAATATAGCCAGAAACTGCAGAAACTGATATTTTTAGTATTAGACTCTTTCTACATAAAAAAAATGAGAAAAAATAGATCCTCCTGTATAAAGAATTTAATCAGTGACCTCCTAACTCTCAARAGCCTATCTGCCAGCTCTCTTTTTCTGGTGTTAAAGCACATTTTGCTGGTCATTCATTCCACTCTTTTGAGCAAAAGAACTATGTTCATACAAACACTGAATACTTGTTTCCAGGGGAAAAAAAAGGATTCTTTTTCATGCAAACAGTGGATAGTGTAATAGAGCCTCGGAGGTGGCTGGGATGTGAGGTTTCAAATACTGTCGCTAGATACGCACAGCAGTGGTTCTGGGGACATGTGAAAAGAAATGAAGTGTGAAACTGTATCTGCAACCTCTTGCCAGAAGGTTTTGAAATAAGGGTGTTTCCAGCAGTTTACATGGCTGTCTCATCCCCTGAAGTTTATAGCTGCTGYTGTTGCAGCAGTTGTCTGCGCTGCTGTAGAAGTCATTGTAGTTATATGTCAGGAGATGCATCTAAATAAATATTAAGGGTGAGAAGGAAGAAGGTGCAGATGAAATCTGTTAATGTACTCAGTGACCAAAAGCAACCTCATGATAGTGAGAGGAATGATTATATGAGTGAATGAAGAGATTTGAAGAAATACCTGAACTGGAATGAACCTCATTTTTGCTAAAATGAGGAGATTGAGATGATAAAATAACAAAGATATCTAAGCTGAAGAAAATCACTCAGTGTTATTTTGCCTTCCAAAGATTTCCATCTGGTGTTCTTAAGTGGTCTTTCAGAGATCTGGGGTCATGTTGTCCTGACATTAATTATGTTAACCAAATGTATTTCAGACACAGAAGTGCTTGAACATATTATGTAGAATCAAAGCACTATGATTATCATGATGATTAAACTCAAACCTTAGGACACCTAAAAGAGGCATTAGCTCAGTGCATGAATGAGCTAGTAGAATGAGAAATGTTGGTCTTTATCTGGTCATTTTATGATTAATTGCAGTACGTGGAAGTTATCTTAAAGCTATAAAGAGGCAGAGCTTGATGTGTTGTGTCCCAGGAATAAAAACCTGGGATTGATTCTACCTGGAGTGAGGAGCAGAATAAAAGCTAATGATGAAAATAAAAACTCTGTATGTTAATCTGAAAACCTGCAGCTGGTTCATCTAGAGTTCAGATAGACTTTCCATGCCTTTATACTAAAACATCACATGGTTAAATTGTTCTCATGAACTCAGCAGATTTATTTTTTTTCTCAGGAATTGCAATATATAGAAGTAATGTGAATTTACTAGTTATATTTTTAATCTTTTATATTTTCCTTTCACTGCATTGTAGTAATGTAATCTTTTCTTAAGGAGAGAGAGTTCTGTTTTCCCCTCTCCAGCTATTCCACAAGAACAGAAAAATAAGAAGTCAGTAATTACATTAAAATCTTGTACTTACCTGATTGATGGATTTTTGGATGCCCGGCAGTAACATATTATCCTATCCTTTCTGGCACAACATCTTGTCCTCTTCCAAGCCATTGCTTTATTTAAAGTAACTGAAATTAGCACAGTGTCTGCTTCTGTGAACTATGTTAAGGTGTGCAGATTTGCCAGCACCCACCGAAGATATCAGTACCTGTATGGTGCTGCTCAGCCAGAGATGTTCTCCACAGCCTTTTCTAATGACAAATTTTTTCCTGGTGACATTCAGAATTGCTTAATTGCTTTCCAGTAAATTAGAAGGCATTAGCTAAGGAATTAAGTTAATTGGGAGGGGTGGGGTGCGGGGGAGGAGGAATTAGACCTCTTCATTCAAATGTTAACCTTAGGGTATATTGGACTTCCTAACTGGCCTTCACATTAATGGCTGTAATCGGTAGATAAAAGCTTGTCAGATTTTGGGGGAGCTGCACCGAAGCTTTGTCTCAATGAGTCCCACAACCAAATCTCAATTTAAATTTACTGAAGCATATAGCTCTCTTACATATCTTTATGAGTAAATGAAATAAAGGAGATGCTATAATAACCCCCAATTTTAGAAATATGCAAATAAAAACCTCTAGTGTCACTGAAGTAAACTGAAAACCCCGAATACTTCTTGCTTTTGAATGTGAAGTTTTGTTTCCCTTGTCCAAGCACTTAGGTATCTCTGAGTGTATATTTCAAAATAACTTTCTAGTTAGTTGCGACTGGAATTTTTTTGAGATTTACTCTGCTGCCAAACTGGGGATGGTTTTGATTAGTAAACAAAGGACTATCTTACTGTACTTGACTGTTTTTATTCAAATAAATGTATTTTAATTAAATTGGTGTGGGACATGCTAATGGAGTCAGAAAAGTCTATGTAGCACTATGCTTCCATTTTCCCATTAGCCTTTTTCTATAGCTGAGTTTTTAATGAGATGCTATTTTCCTAAGCCTGTAAATATTTCTCTTTGTTGTTGCTCTACAGAAATATAGTAAAGAGAAGAAGAAAAGCCATTGTTACAGATGGTTGTTAATTTTCAAATGGAGTGCCAGCTCTTGCGTCTGGGCACACATGAAACAAATCATAGGCATGCTTTTCAAGAGCAAGTTTACTGTGCCTTCACAAAGGCCACCTATTCAGTCATGGGCACAAGCTATTAAAACATCAGGGTTGTAGTTTGGAGAGGAGGGTTGCACAGGAGGATTGGTTAAAAAGGTGTGAAGCTTTTTGCTTGGTTTTTATTGCTGTTTTAAGGAAGAAGGGCTTCACATCTGGGAAGGTGGAATTGTGTTCTTCGCATTTGAAGTGTTTATCTTGATTATCATCATAGGAATAAATCACAGCGTGTAGTAGCTATGTGAACACTTATTCATATGTTGAGAGATTTCATGTGTGGGAGAAGACTTGGCATTGAGTTTCCTCACACAAAGCTAAATACACACTTGAATGTTTGTAGGACTAAGGCCTAAACCATCTCATTTTTCAGTCTGTTAAAATGCATTACTTTTGTTTACAATACGATGCGTGGAGAATCTTTTGGCACTAATCTTGGTACAGTGTACCACCTCAGTGTTACCAGTTGTCTTTTCAGTAATCATTTCTTGTTATTTTCCAAAAGCATGGAGCTAACAGAGGGATGCCTGAGGAGGTTTTAGCTGATGACAAAGTGTAAGCAGATTCGTGTTTTTATTCACTAGCATGTTGTTTTTGTGTTGTGTGTTTGTTTTTTTTTTTTTTTTTTTTTTTTCTGGATCAGTCGTGTTGTTAGAGAATGGAATACTTGTATTTGCCATCATACTAAAAGTAGTTGTCATAATGTAAATGAATAATTGGCAATTGATTTTTTTCTGTTTGTTTGTTATTGGCGTATTCCTACAAGAGGGACTAATTGATGTTCATTATATGTGACATGAACTTAGTTTTTGTTTTCAACTCCCTCCCACTCCTGCCAAGAAATTTGTTATCTCAGTAGGGATCCTTCTCATCTTGCTTTCAACGGAAAACACTGGAGAACAGAGGAGTCTATAATTGATTTTTATATCTTTTTGCATTTTTGTGCAGAGTTTTATGGAGGCTGTGTTGCAAAAATGGGCTTTAAAAAAAGTAGGAAATTAAAGAAGGATACATAATTTTTCTAATTTTCTGATTTCACTGTCTGTATGAAAATGCACTTTGTGAGTCAAACAGCTAGCCAAGGAAATTAAACTTCAGATACCACCATCCTCATTACAGCCTGGTGGACATCATTGAAGTAAAATAAAGATTGGCCAGAGGGTTCTTCTTCCTGAGTTCTGAGCTAAAAATATTTACACCATTGTCCTTAGCTTGCCAGCAGGTGACCAAATATTGGCCAAGTAGTTCAGGATGGGCTTGCCAGGGCAGGTGAGCTCTGTGCAGCTCAGTGCCATGCTCAGGCTCCACGTGAGCTGGCATCCGTATGGTACATGTGGTGTGGTGACACAGAGCCTTACTGATAATTGCAGCCTGGCGCTGACTCTGTCAGACTGTGCTGTACTAATGGTGATAAGGCTCAAGACAAGGTGTGGATTCAGTGCCCCTGTACCACCTTGTACTGAATGCTCTGAAAAATGAGCAATGGAGGGAAACTGTGGCATCTGCCAAAGTGACGTCTAGATTTCTCAGTGTAGAATATTTGAGATAGTACAAAATTAACGTCAGTAACGACTTGATTGTCCAAAACTGGTTGAGAAATAGCAACCTTAAAGACAATTCCTGTTTCCTCAGTGAAGAGGACTCCATCCCTAGATGATGAAAACAACATGAGAGCTGGCAGCTCTGACAGCCTTTCTGCTACTTGTAGGGCACCTGACTTTTACTTGCACCTACAGAAATACTTCAATGGGAGAAAGTTTCTTCAACAGAGAGTTGAATTATTATTCGCTGACATGTAGTTAAGTAGGTATAACAGCAACTAGCTCCTGTAATGTGTGTTTATAGTGTGTACTTTATTATACTGTACAGGTGTTTATAAAGTATATTGAGATCCTTAGCTGAAAGGTCTTGTATAAATGCAAGCAATAATTATAGTTACACATATAAAAGAATAAGGTCTTCCTGCCAGTAGCCTTTCCTCAAGTGGGAATTTATTTATCTGCAGTAATTTTATTGCAGTCTCTTTTGAGATAGGAATGTGCAATATGTAAAGTTGATTTAAACAAATGGGAGACTCGCTCTGTAATCCATTAAAACCAAAAGGATGTGCTTCTACCTTCTCTTTGCTGGAGGCTTGGCTATACAAACATATAGAATGAATCTCTATCAAATTCTCAGGTGACTTCTGSTTTTCTCTGAATGAGAAAGAGATACCTTTTGCCTCTCTATTTAAGGCATTCCCTTTGCACATTTGGTTTGTTTCAGGATGCGCTTATTTGCATTTGCTTATCCCTAGTTTACCGGTCTTATTTATGAAGGACATACTTCATGTGTCAAAGTACGATAACCAAACTTACAATACAGTAACAACTTCTTAACAGTAACAATAGCACTTGTGTTAAAACAGACAGGCTTACAGTCCCAACATCCTAAACGGACATTATTAATTCAGATGTTCATGTAAAATAACATGGCTTCCGGAAGGTGCATCTGAGCCCTCCAAAAGAAAAAAAAGATATATTTTCCTAATGTACCGGTGGATGGATGTTTAGAATTGCTTGTACTCAGCCATAACAAATATTAGGCTCAGTAATTCAATGCAATAATTGAAATTAATTTAGGTGAAAGAAATCTTTTGTTTAAACTTGGGATATATGTCAGCAAAAGCATAGTTTCTGTCAATACACCTATTTTTTTCTCATAGGAAGATACATCAATAACACTGCATAGTGTCTTTAAGAGTATTTTAACGTATTAACAGCAGTAGTGAGATGAGAAGCTATTACAGCTCGTTTGAGTGGTTTACCATTGGGCAAACAGTTGGCAATTATTGCACTTGGAAGAATTAAATGGATGATTTGAATGGAAATGCTAGTTCTTCAGTGAATTCCCTTTTTACATCAATAGTAGCATATGTCCACATTTTTTCCAACAGTAATGAATTTCCTGAGGTGGTTTCCCTTGTGCTTTTGAATCGTAAGTGCTAAAATCCAGCAGGAGAGACCTGTAGTTGACCTTTCATGCCAAATGTGAAAGGGCTATTATAGCCTTTAAAAGGCTTTTGTGCTTCTGGGCCTCCTGGGAGGCTCCAGTTACCTTCAGACTGGATCACCTGTTTCAGGTATGAAGCACCAGTTATGCAGAGTAACTTTTTAATATTTTTGATGGTGATGTCTGCCTTCTATGATAGGTTGAATCTGAAAACATCTGTTTGTGCATGTAACACATCTGGCTTTATGGTGTGTTCTGTCCCTTTCCCATCTGTTCAGGAGTGAAAAATCACCAATACCTATGATTTGTTCTCTATTCAAAGTTCTTTTTATATTTAAAAGCCTGATAACAAAATCGATGTAGGCAGTATAACTGTCCAATAAAAAATTTTCTGCAGCCATTATACAGGCTTCAGCCTTTGATATCATAATGGGTTCTGAGTAGACCTTTGCATTTGATTAATTCTGATGCTTGTATCAAAACACGTSGTAAGATTTTCAGTTTCTATGGAAAGGTGATCAAATGCCAGCCTGTGATCTAGATTTAAGTGGCAAAACAGCGTTCCCTGTATTCTTCAAAGATTACATTTCTGATAGCTTGCTTTATTCTTTCCAGAAATCTCTGATTTCTTGCTTTTCTCTCGTCTCTTTGAGAAGAGACTATGCAGCTCCTAGGCCTGAATGGCATTATGTAGTGCCTGGTTGGTCAGGTGCTGTTCTATGAAGGAGAAAGTCATTGCGGGTTACAATGCAGAAATACACCTATGTAGTGCATAGAAACCACACCTGCCTGAGGAATTCCCTGCACTGCAAACTGTGAATTTTTGGGAGAATGTTAGAGGGAAGTATTGCTGCAGATTGCTCCTGTTTTATACTCTGTATCAGAGAGGTTATGGAGCTTGGCAGAACTTCTCATCTGGTCTCATCTGGTACAGGTTATTACCTTATATAAGCTGAATAATAAAAAAATCCAGTATAGTTCATAGAATTATTGTACTTGCTATTATATGTACTTGCTATAATAACTATTGCCTAGTTACTGACTTCCTTCATTTCTTTTTAAAAAAAAAAAAAAAAGAAAAGAAAATGGGGTGTAATTGCAGAGGTGTTACTTTGAGCTCTAGTGTATCTAACAGCATGCAAGAAGGCAAAGATTTTTTTAGCAGAAAGTTTTTGAAGTAAAACTTCATTAGGAATAAGATGACTAAATCACAGATATTGTTTTGAAATTGTGAGTCCTAATGTTTGTAGAAAAATTATCTGGCTGATAACAATTACCTTAGCAGTGGTTGTGGGAATATGGCAGGCAGAGACACATGAGGAAACGTGGTAGATGGAGAGAGATTGTAAGAACAGAGAAAAAAAAATTATAAAAGTAGAAAATATACCTTACTAATGTCATTTCACATTTGTACTGAGATCCAATAAGCATTTACATTCAAATATTAATGTAGTCATATCTATCGTAACAGACTTTGTTATTATACTTTCTGGTCTAATCACTTTATTTGAACAGTTAAAATCATATTGTGAGTATTTTAGGTTGAAAATTTCAGTTCTTGCTCAAAGTCTAATTTTTCTACATGATTTGGACAAAATAATTCCCTTTTGGAAGCATAAACTGTAATCTTCCCTCTGTTGTTTGAAGGAAGAGAATTTTGTTATTTATTAACTTAAGAATAAGAGCTACTTCTGAAGTATGTCCACCTTCAGTTTTCTAAAATACTGGAGTATATTCCAAACCTTCAAGTAGGTTATCTGTAGCAAGGACCCAAAGATGGTATTCAAAATCATTCATTCAGAAAACTTACGATGTAGCAGGAGTCTAATCATTAGGATGTGCGTTTCTGTTTCTTACACCAGTCTTATTATCCCTTATTTCTTAAGTAAACAATTTGCAGTTGCAAAAATGAGGGACAATAGCCATTGTAAAATAAAATGAATGAAACCCATGAAACTGAAGTGGTTTAGGAAACCTGTTTCAGAATGCTTATAGGTTATCTTCCAAATCAGTGAGTTCTAGAATGTGTATTTTATTCTGTCTTAAGAAATGAAATAGTAAGTGGGAAGTATTCTGTCCAGTTTGCAGTCAAGAGAGACAAACCTACAATAAAGCAGAGTATCTTTGTATTAAAGGTAAGAAATAGTCATTTTTGTCTTCTCTTGGAGCTTAAGTATAAGGAACAATGCCTTGATATTGTTCCTAAAATGTTGGAAAAGGTGAATATATTTTTTACAAGTGTATAAATACTAAAATAATGAAACTATCCAAGTCTCCTTGACACTCTTCTTACTACTTTAAATATATCGCCAAAATGACACTCAAATAAAACTAACACRAAAAAAAAAAAGTGTGAAGTGTAGAGCTTAAAATCAGCATGAAATTAGAATTTCAAATAAGAAGACTCAAAAGCTCGGTGTTTCCTGCCTGATCTCATTGTTTTTCACACTTATTTACTTTTCCATCTTACAAATGTACAAGTGAAAGGATTGGTGTAGGTAATTTGAAAATAGAGCTTAGTGACGATACTTCAGTCCTCCCAGAATTTACTTGGTGATGGATAAGAATGAAAGGGTGCGAAATTATTTCTTGGTGCTTCTTTAGCCTTGCCTTCAGCTTCAGCTTTGTACTTCAGTTTGCTTCCAGCTGTTTTCTACCCAAAGTAAAATGTTTCCTAGCCACGTGCTGCCTCTATTTCTGTCAAGTGGGGTTAGGAACTGGTGTTGAAAAGACAATATACTGCTCTCTATCTCCTGGAAATTCCTTTCTACAATGAACCATCCTTAAAGGCCAGCTGGGCCCAACCACACAGCTGTTTCACACAAAAATAATAGCTTAAAGCTGCTTTTGTCAAGGCCAAGAATCAGATCCTGTAAATTTATGAAAGATGAATGCTATGGTAGAGTCTGCAAACTTTTTTATATAAACAAGATTATAGATAATATMATAAAAATTAATTACTTTGTAAATGACAATAAGCTTTACATATAGGTAGCTAATGCCACATTTAGTACTATTCTTTTATGTTTGTGTTCCAGTCAACCAGYGCAGTGACCAGCCTAACCTCCAGCAGGAAACGATACATTCCATTATTCCTTATAGTACAATAAAGCCCTTTATTTATGGCAAGCATTAGTTTTGCAGTCACAGTGACAGAATTCATATCTTAGTAGTGCATCAAGGCTTTCCTTCCYTCCTTGTAATAGTTATCCCTGAAATTGTCTCGTTCTTCTGTTGTCAGACCTGAACATACCGTATATCTGTCAGAGTTAGGAAGAAGGCTTTCAGCCACAGAGATTCGCTCTCCAGCCAGATGTAACAGAAGAGACACAAAGTTCGTAAGAAGTTCGCTTTTCTTATGAAGCTCTAGTGAGTTAGGTCCAATTCCAACCTGCTAATTTCACATGATTGTGGTTGACACTAGAGTATTGTAAACATATCCGATTATTATGTGGTTTTACAGATCACTTTTATGAGAAATGCTCACCTGAGTGCATTTTGTACAGTGTCATTTCCCTTCTGGAGTGCAGGTGTCGCATCATCTTCAAGAAACCGATGTTCTCTAAAGAGAAATTTTCAAATATTGTCTCTGAAATTCTGCATGTTGAGTATGCACAAATCAGGTGGGCAATTAGATAATTAAAATAGCACTATGTGATTTTTATGCTTTGAATGTAGGCTACACCCTGAGCAAAAGTAACTAACTGGAAAACTGAAAGTAGGGATAGCTGTAGGTTGTGTAGTTACAGCAAACTGGCCTTTCATTTGTCAGATGTTCTAGACAGAAGTGTTTGACTGTGATTGAGTTTGGATTGCTATGCTTTTCCTATAAAGTATGAAATAAACGGGCACAAGGAATTATTTTATTAGTAATAGTTCAGGATAACTCTAATGTTAGAATCTGAACTTTTTAATAAAAAGTCACTGTAAAGACTACAAGAGACAGAAAGCACGTGCGTTTTAACAGACAAAAGCATTTATAGAATCCTTTGTTTTTATTAAATTCTATGTGAATTTTATAAGACACTTTTTAGTCTTGAAGAAAATGAAGGATTAACTGCCCTAAATTATGAGAAGTGGAAAGAAATTCATAACTGTTTCTGTGAATATTTCTGTTTGAGCTGCCATTGAACAAAGCTCAGTTTTTCTTTTATATTGCATGGATTTGTGATCTACTAAATGGAGGGGAAAAAATGAGGGCATCAAACTCACTTTCTTATGTGATATGTCAGTAAAATAAAACTGAGCCTAATTCATCATGATTTATAAGCAGATGCTCCTGCATATGTGCATGTGTTTGTGTATTTATGTACTGATACGTTTTAAGAAACGATTGCCCTCTTGGTAATGATTGCAAATAATTATTTGTGAAAAAGGATCCCATTATGTAGGCACCTAAAATTGTTAGTCACCTCTGAAAACACTGCTCTTCAGTTCCCACTTCCACCTCTGAATTCCCACCAAGCCTTCTCCTCTTCCCCAGTGCCATGTAGGAAATGGCATGTCAGCATTCAGGAAGATACAGTCATGCAGTTCTTTCTGATTGCCAACACTGAATAAATTCACATTAACTAATATCTGTGAAAAACTGACAGATTGTGCTTGTCCATTTGAGCTTGGACAGCCTCTTCCATCTCAAATTTTGCTTTGTTCTGAAGCTGGAAAAAGTCCTTTCCATTTTTCAAACTGGGAAATAGCCCGTTTTCCTTGGGGGAAAAATTTGTAAGGGAATACAAAATGCTCTTCCAAGTCCAAATAGTCTTACCATGTGCCTCAAGTATTTTGCACTGGTCTACAACAATATTTCTAACCAGTAGTTCAGCAGGTCGGCTGAGAACATTACGGCAAAAAACCTAGAGCAATATCAGCACAGTTAATCTTTTGTGAACGGCTTTCCTTTGTGCAGTGATAACTTTAGATGCTTGCACAAAAAGACAAGTTGTTACTAAACTACAAAAAAGGGAACTTTCTTACTGCTTGTCAAGCACTGCAGTAATTTTGAAGGACTAAACATCATCAAAAGAAAAATCTTTGTGTTTCATGTATCACAGATCCATAAAGTGAGCATAGGTATAGTAATGAATGCTAATTTACTGAATTTAAATTAGCAAAATCCAAACTTAGCTTGACAACTTCAATAAAATACTTTAACCTGTAAACAATAGTTGTTTGTCACTGTCATTATTTCAGCACATCTGCAGTATTTAACAGTTATACAGGTGCTAAAGTCTTCTGGCATTTTCCAGAAATGCCTGCATGACAATAAACCCCTTCCTTTCCTCAGTGACTCAGGGTTTTAGACAGTAAGCAAGTCTAGCAGGTATTTGACACTGTGATAAAACTGCTGTAGACTTGCCTAAGTCACCAGCAAAACCCTCATGAGTTCACCTTTCCTGATGGTGGGGTTGGCTGGCGTGATGATCATATCAACTAAACCCGAGTTAAAAAAGCGGCAAAGAGTCTGCTGTGGTTGGCACATCCCTAGCTTAATTTCTATTCCTTTCTGATGTTTCTCTTTAATTTGGCTGTTTTCTGAAGCTGAATTAATCACATTAACAAGCATTCCCATGTTTGGATAGAAGTACAGAGCTACCCAAGGTAACTTTCAGTGCTTTTCTTTTGGATCTAATGTTTGCTAGTTATCTTGTTGACCCTAATATATTGCAACTGTACATGAGCTAAATTCTTTAACTGGTGTACCCTCGCAAGGTGTTACTTGTATCAGGTTTCATACAACATTTTTTAAGGGGAGAAAAAAGTTCAAGTGTATATTCCATGGCCATGCAACACCAAGATTGGTGGTGGTCTAAGAGCCCACCCAGATGGGGCAGCAAGGAATGCTACTGACTTGAATCAGACTGGTTTTCAGTCCTCCGACTTTAGCAGTGTCTGTGGTATTGATACTTAGAATTTCATTAGAAGTTGGTTACTTCCAGGATTTAAAAAAATGCACCAGCTGTTACAATCTAGTTTATAGAGATCATTAGAGTTACAGTACAGTTTTCTGAAGAGCGGGTTTTATTATGAGAACAATAAATGTACTCTAACTTACACCATTCGGCTTCACCCACAAGCTGAAATTTGTTGATAAAAGTGTGAGAAATGAATGTGAGAAAAGAGGGTTAAATACTTTCTTATTCAAGACAAGTTATACATGTTTCAGATAGAATTAAGGGCTCCTAATGACATGGTACAGCTGTGATCAAGTCACTGTTAATTTTGAGAGCAACCTGGTTCAATATAAGCTCTGACCTTTTTCTTGCTCTAAATTTCACTACAGAATAAAAACTCAGACATTTATTATAGAAAAATGCTGAGAGTCATGAAGACAGTGTACGGTTTGAACCAGCAGATTCATCATGAAAATAATATAGAATGTGTGTTCCTCCATGTTAATGTCCTAACAAATGTGGTTAGGAAAATATATTTTTTCAATCAGCCTGAAGTTGAGGGACAGAGCTCAAAGGAACGGGTTTTGAAGGTTTGCATGATTTTCCCTACTGAAAGCCAATTTTTTTACACTATCATATATCCTGATAGTTTGGGGCTTTGTGTACTCTTTCATAGGTTTACAGGTTAATGGTAAACCTCTAGTTAGGTAGGTTATTTATAGGAGGGGAAGAGAAAAAAAGGGGTCAAAAGGAGGGCTCTGTATATTCTGGATATTGTAATTTTTTAATGGAAAAAGCAGCCATGATCTTATGTAAGATAGGTTGAGGTAGAAGGAAAGAAGTTTAGGGGCGAGTGATTTATCCCCCTACTTATTTATCTGTTCCTGGATTTATGCATTTAAATTGTGATATTGTTGGGGTGGGACTGTCTTTTTGTTTGTGCAGTGTTAAGCCCTGTGGCCTTGAGCTTCTGAGGAGGTATCCACAGCCACCCAAATACATGAACTGGCTCTTCCTAAGAGTCATTCAGAGACCTCTGGGGAAAGGTAATTGATGGACTTTTCCTATTGACATTGGCTATGAAAGGGAGCCGTGGAAGATGGCTGTGTGGAATACTCTTCTTCTGACAGCACTGCAGGAAAAAAAGTCTTTTTCCACCTAATTAGTGATGCTTGCCAATTGGCAAAGGTTGATGCAGTGGTTTTTTTTCTTTTCTTTTCTTTCTTTCTTTCTTTTTCTCCCCTCCCCCCTGCCCCCTTCCTTCCCCTCCTGTGTTACAGATATACGTGGACTGCAGGGATTTCTTGATCAGGCCTCAAGACTGGGACTTGATGTGTCATTACAAAAAGTGGACAGGAACATCAGCAGAGTCTTTGCCAACCTTTTCACTACCATGAAAACAGAAGAGCTGAACCGCTATCGGGACACATTGCGAAGGGCTATCTTACTCCTAAGCCCACGGGGAGCCCAGACTTTTATTAATGAGGTCAGTGCACAGTTGTTTTTATTATCAACATTTCAGGAACATAGATGATGACTTATGTGATACCTTGCCACGTTTTCTGAAGTGGTAGATTTTGACAATGCCGGTTGGTAAATGTCAAATAAGATTGTCAGGCTCTAGTGTTGGAGAATTGAAATATCAGGTACTCCATGTAATGCATACTTTGTGGTTAATGCAAATGGGACAGCATGGGCCAGATGCGCACTTTCAATATAATATACAGCTCTATGGGGCAATTCTTTTTTTCTGGTTGTCTTCCATACCAATACTTTTGACCTGGATTTCAACCACTGTCTACAAGTTACCAGAAAATCTACTATAGGCTATTAGAAATGAAATATAATGTGCCTGGGAGAGTCTTCTTTACTGTGGAAATCTCCAAATTCATGTTAAAAGAGCACGTTACCGATGTTTGAAAACTGAATCACAGTGTTTTTATCAAGTATGAAGTAGAAATTATATGTTTGTCTCTTTTTCTTAATGGTTTCTTGAAATCCACGAGGCTAATTAGGACAGGGAAGTAGCTGTTGGGCAAACTTGTAATTAATGTTGTGCTGTGGGCTAATTTTTGGCATTAATTAGTTTTATCCAGCTTTTTTAATATTAAATAATGAATTATTTTACAGTGCTTTATATGTCAGAGTTGAGAATGAGAGTTGGATCCTCAGTATAAGTTTACGTGTATTCATAAGCTAAGAATTTGGCAATGAAATAGGTTTTTTTTATTCTTTTTTTAACTAACCAGGGATAAGACTGAACAAAGAACTTAAAATGTGGATGAGACCTGTTTCCAATTATCAGTTTTGCTGCATCAAAGCCGCTGAATTAAATAAAAAAAAATCAACTTAAATTAGCTCATTAAGTTTTTTTATCATATCAGCATAAGTAAATTCTCCACATTTATGTTCATCGGTGATTTTTAAATTAAATAGGGTAAATTTTATCATAAATAAATGAGGCAAATGGGTAGCTTGGGAAAGACTAAGCACAGGGACAAATTCTACTCATGTTTGTGCATACACAGGGATTTTCAGTAGTGGAATGAAGGAGTACTTGTCCTCAAAGTGTAGCAAGATATAGGCAGCTCAGTCAGTGGTTTTACTTGCTTCATAGGAGGCCCCCAGCAAAAATACACATTGCTTAGTTTTCCAGTGAGTCCTAACAAAGTATCCAAACCAGGTATTAAAAAGAAATCAACACGTGTGTTTTATTCAGACCCACGCTGGATAGAAAGTCTGTCCCCCTTCAGTACACAAGGCTCCAGAAATGTTCGTTAAGAGTCACGTGCGTGCACTGTCAGGACCCTGCAGGTCTCTCGAATGTAGGGGCTAATGTATTAAACTGTTTTATTACTCACTTCACCTTAAAGCAGTGTGTATTATAGGCATTAAGGCTAATGATCTTGATATATTTCCAGATCCCTGCAGGAGTTTAACTGTGGGCAGAGATGAAAAGTAATTTATTTGGCAATCTTCCTATATTGAATCTTGATTGATTCAGAAAATCTTTATAAAAGAAAATTTAAATCTTAGAAAGGAAGTCTCAAAAGGCTTGAGATGCGAGGTGTAGGGAAGAATCCTTCGCTAGCAGAGGCTGGGCTTACATTTCGTGGAGAGTTACGATAACTGTGATTCCTCAATATCTCAGTCAGTAAGTGCAACTAATAATCTACAGCACAATTTTAGACAGTCTAGAATAACAACTTTCAGCTTAAATGAAATAAGTATTCTTACATAATTTACAGAAATACATCATTCATAACGTGCAGCAGTAAGTGCCTTTGATGGGTTTACATACTTCCACAGTTAGTAAATATTTCATGCTATAGGTACTATATAGCTCTATACTGACTAGTATTGTTACCAATCTGGCTCTGCACCGTGGAAATTGTTTGAGGTTTTGAAACCCTTTCCCTTTTCAGTTTTGGGAAGAAAAATCTATGTCTCTCAAAAAATGTAAATAGTAACCTGAGAAGAAAATTCAAAGACTTTATTTTTAAATTTTGGGTATATTTATTTTCATCTTTTCTATTTTAGCTCAAGTTACAAATAAGAACTTAAGAACAAAGAAAAGAAATTGGATTTAAAGCTTTGTTTCCATAAATTTCTGGAAATGGAATATTCCGTGTGAAAAAGAGGTTCCTTATTAAGATTTTCAGTTTTGCTGAGTTGATATTTTGTAGCAGGGGAAAAATGTCTGAAAAACTTCAACTAGGTCTTATTAAAGTCTATTGGCTAATAATGTATCTTCATAAAAACCGGGTGTTGCATACAAACCCTCCTGTGGAATGCAGAACAAAAATAAGAGACTTTCTTGGACAGTGTCTGGGTTGTGAACCCTGATATGAATGGTTTTAACAAATTTTTCTTAGCACAAGTCATAGACATCAGTCATTGGAAGCTGGTACAAGACTTATTTTGGCTGTTTTGATATTGCAAGTGATACATTTTTCCTGCTAAAAATATGGATCCAGATTTCAGCCTCACTTATCATCTCTTGGGTGGACGAGAGAGATCTCATCTGATTTTGGATGCACAGAGTTAGGGGACTCTGACATCTCATACGTGAAAAACTTTCCAATCCTAGAAGAACTCAATTTTAGGATTATTTCTTTAATTTTTTGTTTAGGCATCATTTTCACTTTTCTGGCTTAGCATCCTCAATGCCTGGTTCTGTCATGTGTCAAACTTACTGCAGCAGAAATTACTGTCATTTCATAGGTTTTCAAAGTTTATTATTCTGCTATAAAACTGCTTTGACTGTAGGAATAGAGAGAGGAAAAAATGTATAGGTACATATACATTGTATAGGTATAAACATGGAATGAGCCTTTATTCAGAAAACAGAAGGTAAATGCATTTATAAAATGTTAGCTACCCTAGGTTTTGCATTAAAAGGTCACTTCGGGATTAAAGCAAACCTAATCTAAAGAAAGTGTGTCTGTCCTTAATCATTTTGAGAAAAACATTCCATTCTCCACCTGCAAAAATCCCTGATATATTTGGCCTGGTGCCATTGTTCAGTTTATATGCAAAACCAGCCTCAATTGTATTATTGCATGTAACAGCAAAAATGATTTTATATTTTGAAGACTATGTGATCTCCTTGCAAGGCAATATATAGAAAGAAAAGAAGAAAAACTAGTAATTCAGAAGTGGGAAGGAGATTTATTAATTTCAGCTATTCTGTTAGTCTCTTTGGGCCAGACACAGGATGTGAGACTCAAAAGGCTCCCTCTTTGCAACAGCCAGATTTCACCTGCCTCTTCCGCTTACCAATGGATGCATTTTTTTGGTTGCACGTAGAGGTATATTTGTATGGATTGCTTTTATCATTAAGGCCTCTACACTGCATAGTGACATGAATACGTGGAAAATGGTTCAAAGAGAGGTGACAAAAATGATAAAAGGATAGGAGAGCATGACCTATGAAGACAGGTCTCGGGAACGCACTGTATACAGCCTGCCTAAGGGAATATAACTGACAAATACTTGAGAAGAAACATGAGAGGAGGAGGAATTATTTAAGGTGATAATGGGTGGTCTAACAGGAAGTAATGACCCGAAGCTAAACAGGGAATTCTTTCTAACAGGGAGGTCAATTAGACAATGTGAGCGCTTGGCAAGAGAGGTCAGTGAGGCATCGTTCTTCAGGCTGTTCAAGAGTTCACTAGACAAAACACTTTGGTAACTTAGTCTAGCAGTCTTTCCTGAACTAGTTTGAAGGATGTTCTAGATGACCCAGGGGTCCTTCTGAAGACATATCAGGAAACATTTGTTGTGTGAATAAATTCAGACTTTGTACATTTTGCGTACAACGTATTTGAAGAGGAAGAAGAGATCTTGTAGTTTAGTGTTTCTCACGTTTCCTGTTGCAGATGTACAGTAACTGTTAGCTGTGGAGGGTTTGGTTCTTTTCATTCTTCACAGAACACATACAGTTTGTTTGGGATATGTATTTCAATGAGATTTTTCTTTAAAACTGTAGGTGATATCAGCTCCTTTACAGACTTCAATCATCCTACATTCCAGTATTATTACCTTTACTTCTGAAAACCAGTAAAATGGAGGCTGTAATACAGTTGCATGTGGTTATTGATTTGAAAAGAGAAGGAATGCTTGGCTTTACAAAACCTTTAACTCAGCGTTACTTGTTTTTTGGCAGCTTCACTGAAGTGCAAAATGTTTCTCTTTAGGTGCATCTGAAAATGAAATCATTACTTGTCAGTCTATCTTGCCTGTAAGCTAGTAAGCTTACTGCAATAAGGTTGCTAGTATATATGCATCTCACTGCAGCATACCAGCTGAAAGCAGAACTCTTTGCATGCCTAGTATAGTAAACAAGTTAAAAAATCATTTAATAATAAATGAGAGCAGATTAATTGCATTAAAAATTATTGCTAAACCCCTGTATCATTGCAGCAGGGTTAACTGAATCACTGCAATTCCAATTTGAGCTGAAGCTATAAACTTCCAGAATAATACTAAGTTTGTTAAACAGTTGTAATTTATCTCTGCCCTGTTTATGTAGTCACTTCTGTGTCTTCACTGGAAAGCRAAGACTGCTCTCTCTTTCTCTTTTACCCTAGTTTATGTCAAATGTTCTGACTGGTTCTTTAAAGAAATATAGAGGTTCTGCTTTTGGTTTAGGCTTTTGGGATCATTTCACACTGATTTGTGGCCTTCCTTCATTCCTGGTCATTGAGGATGCTGAGTACCTTACTCCCAGAGCACTCCCAGTTGGCACTTGTTTGTGAACAATGCTCCAGCCTTCTCTTTTTCCCTTCTGTAGTTGGTGACGGGCTGTTACTTGACTGGAGCTGCAGCAATTATTTATGGCATCTTGAAGAGTCTGCACCCACAAGCAATTGTACGAAATGTTTTTTCACAGGAAGCAAAGGCCTTTACTTTTCAGAATTTAACAGGCAAAAAAGTTTAATACTAGTTTTCCGGCACTTGGCATTTCATATTGGCATACACCTCTTTTTTATTTATGTTGCAGATGTTCAGCATATTAGTCTGTATCTCTTTTATATACAGTATATAAACATCTTGAAATATTGGTGAATAATTTTGGGAAAAAAATATTATGCCCCTTCTGGTTTTAGAAGGCAACTTCTTTGTTTAAAGAGCTGGTAGTGATTTGTGAGTGCTGGTAACAGAACTGTAGAAATAATACTTTCTTCCTTCAATAGTTCAAGTTAAATTATACCCGCCTTATTTTTTCTAAATCCTCCTCTGGTTTTCTATTTCTTCTTCCAAGCTAAAATCTTGTCTGCTATTGTTGACATTTGCAATACAGTAAGACTCTTTGTGCTTAAAGAGAATAATAATTATAATTAAAACCCAAGCAAACCTCATTAAACTGCTAAAACCTAACTGAAAACAAAGCCTCCCATTTTGGGATAAATTGGCTTAGAAGCAGGTTTCTTTCCATTGGGCCAAAAAAACCCCAAAACATAAACCCTCCCACATTTTGTTTCACTATGATTAATACAAGCTATGGGATCACTGTGAGAATGTGTTTGGAACAATCATTTACATATGTTGTTATAGATTTGTAGGCACTGTGAAAAGGAGAAAAAAAAAATCATAATTTGGTGAATAAATGACTTTATGAATTGCTTACACAGCTTCATGTAAATGACATTCCTTTTACTACTGCAGGTATGTTTAAATGACAATAATTTTAGAAATATTTTTTGACTCAACTAGTAATGTTGCATCAGATTTTGAACCTGAATGTTGAAATCATGAGGAACATGAGGCTTGCATCCAATTTTGTACATCTCTAACAATAACAGACAGCAGTTTTGTGAGGCTTTGTGGGTCAGTTGAGAAAAAAATTAGGAAATGGAATACATTGACAAGAGTTACACAAAGTCCTTATGAGTCTAGAAACTGTTTTACTAGCAGCCTTGCTAAATCCCTCAGTGTCAGTAATAATATGTCCGGTCTGAAGAAACTAGATTTTTCAGCTCATATTTTGAATCTGATGACTGGGCACTTATGCACAGGGGATCATTTATTTTTAAATGTCATTAAATCTGTACAGGAACTGGGCATTCCTCTTGCTCTAAATGCTTAATCCTCAGTGTACTTTTGAGTCCTCGTTTCGTTGCAGGTGTTCAGTTGCTAAAACATGACTCAATTCCTAAAAATTTTGCTGCTATCCGCAAGTAAGGATGTCAGGTGTGAAGGAAACTGTGCCAAATATCTGGCTGTCAAAATTGTTGAAATATTTTAAATTAACTTTTAATTGTCTTGTGAGCTTCATTAGTTTTCATTTCTTGTTATTTATCATTAATTAATGTCCTTTTTTTCATTCTCTTTGTTAATTTTCTCATCCATTATATTTTATCTTTCCCCAATCACACTGGTAAATATGGAAGCTGAACAGCACGGTGGAAGGTAAGCCTGTTTACATGGGAGGGCCTGACATGTCCGTACAGTGGAAGGCAATGGGATGTGGAGACTGACACTCATGTCGTGGAAGCAGGAGTAGGTGTTACTGTAGCGCCGTGTCAGGGTTCATGGGTTTCTCCTTCCAGCGCAACCCCACATTAACACAGTCAGTTCCAGAAGTAGCGCTCTGCACAGGTTTAACCTCAAGACTGGGGGGATTCTAGCTGTCAGGAGGGGCTGTGTTTACAAGGGGTTTTCTTTGAAGGAAGAGGAGCTATTAATGACTTGAAAACACAGAAATGTTGTATTGGGCCACGTGCAGTTCACCTTCTTTAGTACTGCCTTTAATAGCATCCAGTATCAGCTTTTGCAAGAGCTGAGACAGGACAACTCTCCAGTGAGCAATAAAAAACCAAGGCTACCAAAAACTAACCCCACCTTCATCTACTCCTTCATGGCTGTTTTTTCCAAATTATTTTACTTCAGATCATTCAACTGACTCCTGGAATACTGTGCAATTTAAAGATAAAGATTATATATATACATATTTTTAATGTAGTGGAAAGTTAAATGAAATGACATATCTGTGGTCATTATAATACATAAATATATGCAAAATGTTTTTCTAAAATACTGTAAATCTGCAGATGACACTATTGTTCCCAGCAAGGATAATTTTCTGCAATTTAGGTATAATTTACCGGAAAGCAGAGATTACTAATTAATTATGGATGATTAATTTTAAAATATGCTCCTGCATTTGCATTTCATCCCTATACCAGTGTTTGCCTATTGTAAGACACTAGTAGAAGCAGTACAGGTACATGAAAAAATGTGTTTGCCTTATAAAAATCAAAAAAAAGTAATAGCCACACAAAAGCTGTTTGCCATGTTCCAGTTCTACTTTTCCATATAAGTTCAGTTTACTGTGCTGGGGCAACTTGACGTTGAAGATTATAAAATACATACTGCAATTATTATATATTCAATTTTTGAACCTTCAACACCAGTGTGTACACACCATAGCTACAGGTTGACTTCTTCCATGGACACAGTGTCTCTGAGCACAAAGATTGACTTGGAGTACAGGGTTTTGCAGTCGGTCAATCAACTCTCCCCTAAAATGCACTCCCAGACCTCGTGTTCTGGATTAAGAAAATCACTGCCTCATTTCATTAGTTGTTTCAGAGGTTATAGAAGAAGGCCATTTATCCTTGGAAGGGATGAGTAGTAATTGCTAATAACAATTTGGACCTGCTTTGCATCTTTTCACAGGAGGTTTTTAATCACTTTTAGTAGGTGAAATAAAATTATATTTACCCAAGACTTATTTTTAGTTTCAAACTAATTTGGAAAATGATTTAAGCCTTCGCTAATTGCTTGCAGCATACCGTATAGTGCTGTCTGTGTGTGAGATAAAAGCTTGGGCAAGATTTACCTTGGTTTGAGAAGGTTAATCCCAAGCAAGGTGTCCTAGGACTGATGCTCTGTTTCTTTTAAAGTTATTTCTATGTCAGGCAGGCAGTGCACAGCGTAAGTGCAAGCGTTAGCTTCATTGATGCAGTGCTGCCAAGTGTGTAGGAGACAACACTGAATGTTATGCCCATAAAGTTTCAAAGTGTAGAGCTCCAAAAAAAAAAAAAAAAAAAAAAAAAAAAAAAAAAAAAAACAAACCCAACAAAACCAAACCAAAATAGAGGCTCATGGGAGCTCTCTGGAAATGTAAAGGAAGAAATATTTGGGAACCTTGTTCATCAAGGAAAAGCAGTAAGATCTGATTAAATTAAGCTTATAACTTGAGACTGTGGTAACTGTGCAATAAGATTGTCTTTTCCTCAGGCAAAGAGTGTTCTGTGTCAAGCGAACAGAGTAGTATATCATCAGCATAAAGCATCATGTGTCAGTTTCTTTATTTACCTTTGTACCTTGGAGGGTGGCAAATACCTTAAAAATTAGCAAGGATTTAAGAGTTGTTTTGAAAAGAGAGTATAGTCCTATGCTAATAATTATTTTTCCTACTGCTACTGTTAGTACTGGTGCTATTATAACTAGTATGCTTGTTATACTCAAGTGTCTAGTTGTGAATTGGGATGTTGTTTTACTAGGTATGGTATGAATGTGTGTCCCCAAAGAATTTACAGCATGCAAGAGGTGACAGAGATATCTGGGGAGTAAAAGTGATTGATGATGAGTGTTGTTCAATGACAGAAACAGCATCTTCATACCAGGATTTTAGAAATTAGTGGTTTGAAAAGAAGATATAAGGGAATTTAAAGATACTTGTGGAAATTTTTTTATAAATAAGGGTAGGTGAAGAAGGTTGACACCAAGGCCAAAATCTTGATGATGAATTAGAGGTAACCTGGAAGATTGGAGTAAAAAGTATATGGTGTTGGAAGTGAAGATAGTTAGCATATCTTTGATGTGACAGATAACAAGGGAGCTATTGAAGCAATGTGAAGAGATGGGTGAAATGATCAAAGCAAGTGGTTAGAGATCCTCTTTGTAGCAGAAGTTTCAGCGAGGTATGAGATCAGCTTGCAATTCTTAAGGTCAGAAAGATGAACTTTGTAGTAATCAATATGTAGTGTCATTAGAGCTGGGAAAGGAGTTTTAACATTACACATGGGTAAAAAGAACTGTTCATTAGAAAGATTATGTCCAATGAATCTGCGAGATTTTTAGCTTATCCTGGTTGAGAGGCTTTGAAAGAAGTAAGAGTCAAAGATGACAGTTGGACTGTAGTCCAAATTGGCAGGTCTGATGTTCTGGCTCTCCATTTTGACTGAGAAAAAGGATTTCCTTTCCCTGAAGGGGGAGGGTTGACATGAAGCTTATGAGGGTATCCAGAAAGCAGGTTAACAATTTAGACTGAACAGAATACGAAAAATGTGTCACAGAGAAGTAGATCAAGCCTTATAAGCATGTGAACGGCAGTGGAGATTTCACTAGTTTACTCGCTGGATGAAGTTAGCGTAACGAGAGGACATTACAGAGTGAATGGGTGTGGGAGCCTCCTCGGGAACCTGAAGAATGTCACAGAAAGTATCCCCTGGAGAGGCTGTGCTGAAGGAGTGGCATAGGAGGAAACCCAGGAGAGAAGTGCTGGGAAGAGGAGGTTTATCAAGAAGAAACATAATCGGCTGTGTTAAAAATATCTGGCAAGTCAAAGAGAAGATAGTAACAATTTTAGAGTTTGGCTAAGAAAAATTAATGTCAGTAGGAACAGTTTCAGTTAGGTGCAGAACGTAGAAACCAGAATGAAGAGAACTTGGGCCAAGACCAGAAGAGAGGGTTCAAGGCAGTGCATGTGAACCATGTGTTAAAGGGTCTGCAGGTAGAAGGGAGAGGGAGAATGGGGTGATAGGTATGGAGCCATGAAGGGTGTGAGAACGGAGGGGTCTAAAATACTTTCTGGCCTCAGGGAAGAGAAACAGGGTAAGAAGAAACTGCTTTAAAGGTATATAAGGAGATCTTCTAATTCTTATAATGGCAACTGTGTGGAAGATATCTTCAAAGGTACCGGGGACTGGAAGGCATTGCACATATGGAGTGAAGAGACAGGCTGGCAGTGGCAGCACTTTGTTGTGGGCTAGGGCTTATATCATCTTTTTGGATGGGCAGTGTGTGCTCTCCAGAGTGCCAGGTTAGGCGTTGGCCCTCTTTGTCTTTGCAGTTCTTATCAGATATGCAGTTTGCTTGCTGTGCTGTCCTCCAACCATTGGAAAGCTGTATATCAGTAGGCAGTAGAGATTTTACTCCCTGTTTTTGTTGTTGTTTGTTTGTTTGTTTTAATGAAGCAAACAGCGATGTGCAGAATTCCTTCATATTCGTCTTCTTGAGGAAGGAGACAGTTTTCCAGGTTTTTGGATCATTTCTTTTGCAGTGTGAGTGCTAAGGAAATAAAAGCAGCTCTGACGGCATCCTCTGTGGAGCAGGACATAAACTCCTCATAAGGATAATTTCTGATAGAGTTTTAGTTTTTAGTAATGTCTTTTTACTGGAAAAGTCTTCATGCTGAAACTTTCACAGAAGGAAATGTAATCAGGTTTCTGTACRTGGATTTGCTGGTTTTGCCATTGTTTTTGTTCACTGCTTGTTCAGGGTTTTGTTAAGATACATTTTCATAACTTTTTTCAAGGATCACTTTTCAAGATCGATCTCCTTCTGTTGAGGCAGGTACCTAATGATTATCCCTACAGTATATAAAATGTGGGGGTAAAGGATTATTAGTCCCCTTTTTTCCAGCTGGGGCATGGGGGTACAGAGAAAGTAGGCAATTTACTGAGTTCGCTTGAAATGGGGGCTGAACTTCTAAATGTCAAACCAAGAATTTGCCCAAAAGGTCATCCTTTCATTTGATACTGCCAGGTATGTCTTTGCCACCATTGACCCCTAGTTGTTTCATTTGACAGAACTGATAGTCCTGTCACTCACTCCGGTGATCCTTTTGTCAGACATGCAGCCTTTAACACATACACACTGTGTCAAATATTAAAACTCTCTTTGAATAGTGCATGTAGGCTTTAGTTTCAGATTAATAATGCAGCACATACAGTCCTACAGAGAACTTAAAGAGCTGCTCAGGTAACTTTAAAAATCTGTATTTTATTTATTGAATTGAGCCCTTTCATTGTAGTGGAGTTCTAGTTTGCTATAGACCATGCTCTGTGAATGAGATCAATTTGTTTGGCACTGACCCATCCATTCAACTTGAAACAATCAGATTTAAAAGCTTTGCACTTTATTAATGTGTGTGCAAATAGCAATTGGATTCCAAGGACACTCTTTAGGAAAGCACCTTGAGTGATTGGTCTTCATATATAATTCATATTTTTCCTCCAAATTTCCAGAGGAAAAAATCCTGTTAAAATTATTTTTAGATAATATTGAAAAGGGAAAAAACCCAAGCCTTGAAGTGTGACAATGACTTTGTGTGTTTAATGAAAGTATATTGACTTGAAAATATTACAAGTTCCCCAATGTGTTTTCCCATAAAATTATTAAAGAGTATAGAGAATATTTTGAGATGTGCATCAGCACATTTAGAAAAACAAACCAAAACCAAAACAACACCATAGTGTTCATTTTCTAAACTGTAGTAGCATTCAAGATATTTTAAAAATCAACATCAGTTCTGCATGCATCTTGATTTAAAGTCAGAACAATCTAGCAAATACAGCACTTCAGCCTGGTGAAATAATAAATTCTTAGTAGAAGTACGCAGTTCAAGTYGGACTCATCCCTGATAGCTCGCATAACCAAGAGGCGCCCTAACACTGGAAATGCCACCATGTAAATGAGATGGTTACATCATCCAGGCCAAATAAGCAGTGGAAGTGTCCAATCTGGAAAATGTGTGGCATGCAGGAGTTCTAAGAAAATACCAAAGAGACAAAACTGTGATAAAAAGAGGACCTTAGGATCTTGATGCCAAGCCCTCTTAAATCTTTGGGAATGTATGGTTGGGATTCTCACTGCCTACTTCCTTCATTAAGAGCCCGAAGTGTGAAACATTGCTGCGAACAACACAATTGAGCTCCGAGTACTTGTCATGCATGTAGGATCCTGTGCATCAGGGCACCTCCTTTGTCAGCAGCTTCCATCGTCCTTCGGGAAAATTTTCATGTAATGTGTTAATCTGTATCGAATAGAGCTTTGCGGTTTTTTGGTATTTCTCTAAAGAACTTAATAAAAGAGTTTGCATAGGATTCTTCAGAAGGGTTCACACAGCCCAAACCGCTGGAGAACCAAGTGAATCTCAGGTTCCTGGTTTGGATACTCATAACTTCAGTTTATATTTACGTCTTCAACTTTTTCTCTTTTTCTCACTATGTTTGAATATGTTGTTTTGTTTTTTTTTTTTAAATGTATGTCTGAATTTCAATAGGGATACTCTTTTCTGTGCTTAGGGATTAAAAGCCTTTAAAATAATATTACCCATATAGTTTTTTAAAATAAATGTCTGTCCAAAGATCATCTAATTTTCACCCAAGTAGTTTTTATTAGATATATCTACATAAAAAGAATTAATGGTTAATTACTTAATAGAGCTAATTAATAACAATTATATTTAATGCCAAACATGTTTGAGTAAAATATATATGCTTATGTAATACATATAATATATAAAAATATGTATGTATTGTATGTATTATATATACACACAACTTGCATATTATACCATACCCAGGTTAGTCACTTAAGGAGGAATTTGCATGTGCGGAAATAAGGAGAACAGAGAGTAAATGTTTGTGTTCTGTGCAGCTGGAAAAGGAAAATAAAGATACTGGAGCAGAAATGAACCAAAGAGTGCAAGTTCCTCAGAGTTGTTCTGTTTCAGCTCATTGAGAACATTCACATTTCTGATGTGCTCGACTGATATTTGCAAATAGTGTCAACATCTTTCAGCGTAAACTAGGTGGAGAACTGTATCTTTAAAAGCGTGTTGGAATTGGTTATTATTTCATGCAGGGGACTTGTAACGCTGACCAAATGGAACAGAGACAGTGTAGAAAATCCACCTCACTCAGGCTCATTGGCATTGAATTTTCTGTGAACGGTGAAGACACAAAGAGTAAAATGAAAAAAGGTCAAAACCTGAATACAAGAGTGAGCAGGGAAAAGCCGCCCCAGTGCTGGCATCCTTGCAAAGCACAGAGGCCTCCTGGGGAACGTGAGGATTGCTTCAGTGTAAGCAATAAAGTCAGCCAGGTGTTGGTCCCAAAACACTCCATAGTTTAATGGTAACTTGTGCAGAAGCTGTTATTTATGATTTCTAAATGAAGTCTGTGGAATGTTGCAATCCCAGTTGAAAAGGAAAACAAACCTGAATGAAGTGGCTGAGTGGAAGTGTCAAAGCATCAACAAATTTGTAAATAACCAGAGGCTGAAGAGTTGGTTTTGCCATTTCGAGGCTCATTCTCCTGGTGTCTGCAGAAGAAAGGCCTGGTTGGCTACTTGTATTTAGTGGTTAATAAAAATGTGAAAGGGAGTCGCAAGCTCTATAGTCTTTTAAGTAAGCAAGCTATGAGCGTGTTTATATCAGCCTGGCTATACTGGACAGCTTGCATTGTTGATAGCGGCTGCCTTATATGTCAGGAGTATAACAGTCACATTGATGTTCCCACAAYATGGTGTACATAATCTTTATCTCTGTTCTGTTTTTTTCTACTTTGAAAAATGAAATTCAGCTCTTTTAGCCAGAGGATTTATGTCTCTCTCTTGTTCTCTTTATTTCACTCCCCTTTCAAATGTTTCCCTTTGTGATAAATTTAACTCACTACTTGTGATAAATAGATTAAGAGTTTAAGAGATCCTAACAGTAAATAATAGTGGTGCTGATGTTAAAATGAGCTACATAGGCACTTAATGAGATATGTTTGCATTGTTGCAATTGCTAATCTAAAATTAGAATTAAGAGTACATATAAATCTTTACGGGGAGGTAATGACCCAGTTAAACAATTGCCATATCAAGGTGCTTTGCTTATGTATAAAGCTGAAGTCAATTCTCTTCACCTTGACCAAAAATTTATTATTAAAAAAAAAAAAAAAAAAAAAAAGAAAACCTCCCCAAACTACTGAAGCTTTCATGTTGACTGCTGTAATTAAAAGTGAACACTTAGGTCCCATCTGTTTTACTACATCACTGGCGCTATGAACACTGTCAGTGGCCATGGGTGAACAGTTAAATCAAGTGGGCTGCTCTAGAGTATAATGGCACCCCCCGATTTTCCACTCAGCTCATTGATATTGATTTGCAAATGAATCTGCCTGTTTGTTTATTGGAATCGCCATTACTTCAGCAAAGTGTTCCAGCCAAGACGCAGCAGCTTTCCAAAAGCTCTGGATTTCATTGTTTATCACAGTCACTTGCTTGTGGAAGGATCAGGAAAACTAACAATGGGGATTTGTAATAACAAAAAAAAAAACCCCAACTGACCAAACAAACAAACAAACAAAAGTGTGAGTTAGGTACTTTAGTACTGAAGTTTTTAAAACAACTAAATGAAGCTTAAAGAAAAAGAATGCAGCAATGTTTCAGCTGTGTTTTAATAAAGTTAAAGACAATGTAGTGTGGGAAATCATAGCATGTACGCCACTGCTTTCGCTAATGCTCATTATTTACTTGTTAATAGAAGCAGTCCTAAACCAGATGCTTATCTTCTAGATCAAGACTAGGGAGATGGAGACTCTATTTGCAGTAGATATAATTATATGGATATTTCAGGGATAACTCCTTCCTATCACAGGAAAARATGTGAGGATAAAATCCAGTAACATTCGTAAGACACCAGACAGCAAAGTAACGAGAACAAGACAAGCTAAGTGGATGGATAGTTTAGATGGCTGGGCAAGTCAGATGTTTGTTGGAAGACAGTCATGTCAGTGTCTTGGGTTTGAACTATCCATACAGTGAGTGTTTGAGAATAATTTGAAAACCTTTTTTGTTCTTCAGTTATCAAGAATGACCAATTTCCATACACTGTGTTAACRCTGGGAGGACAATTAATGATTCTGAAGTACTGCCCTTCTGAACATACCTATTTGTTGTTGTGGACATTTTGCCTCAATCTTGTGCTATTTTCCCTTGGTCCTGTGCAAGAATGAAGAAAAGGGAATAGGGTTTGTCTTTTAAAAAGCTGGGCAAACTAACATCATCTGCACGTGAGACGAGAAAGGGGGAGAACGGAATAGTGGAGTGTCGCATTTGTCTTTCCTTCATTCAAGTGGTGACATTTCTGCTCATCAGCTGAATCTTCTAAAGAATATCAAAATGTTATTGAAGAAAACCCCATGCAAACTCCCTCCAGCTCTTTGTTGCTTTTGACAAGAGTACATGAAGTCCTCTTATATGCAAGAGAACTATATCAAAATGGCTGGGTTTGTGCCTTTCCTGCTTATTTATTGGCAGGATGGCTTCTGGAAAGGTTAAAGTAGAGTCTATTTATCCAGAATTCTGGCAGCAAAGGTAGCCAGAGATTTGGTGCCAGTCCCCTCATCTGAGCTTGACCTTGCTTTCCTTTTGGAAAAGGAAAAGCATATATCCCTGCCTCATATATACGGCCTCTGTAACACCCTGCTGTTCCAATGCTAGAAATATTTTTGGTGAGAATCCTGGGTTCAGCTGAGTTTGTGTGAGAGCTCAGCCACCTCTGCAATTCTGCGCTAAACCTTTTGAGATTATATAATGCCGGAGGAGAAATACATGATTTCTTTTCCTCCCTGGTGGTAAGGATCTAGAATGGGTGATGTTCCAGGCCAGAGTTAAGTTTTTATTTTCAAATACATTGAGTTTGTAGGTTATTTAAAGAATAATCTCTTGCGCTTTCTTGACTACAAGCAATGACTAGCTCCTGAGAAACATTAAATGTTTCCACTAATCAGTCTCAAAAGCCATTTATTGTGAATATACAACAAAGTAACACAAATGATCATGATTTCACAGTAACTGTCTCACAGGCAAAAGCAGTTGCAGATTTTTCTGTGAAAATCTGAAAAAGCTTCAGTTGTTCTTTCTCTGATTTTTGAGTCATGTCATAATGGCATAAACCCAAATGAATACATCTGTTGGAATTAAGAAATTTAAATAAGGATATTTTACACTTTTGACCCAATGTGACTTAATCTATTGATTTGAGACAATGAGCAATGTTAGATCTCCCTCCCATATTATAACTATGCAATATACAATGAAATCCTGTCATATATTGTTATAGGGACAATCCTTCTTTTGGTTGTTATTGTTTCATATTGAATGATCACAGACATCAGATCCATTTTGCATAGAAAAAGCTTTTAAATGTCAATGTGGGTCAGCTGGATTACCACTGAGTACAATTTTTCCACTGTGTGCTGTAATATTCTTTGCCTTCATTTAAGAAGCTGTTATAAAAGGTATGAATTCTTGCTTTCACTTGATTGCTTCAAATAATTTGCTTCCACAGCTGATCCTTGGTAGGACATGTTATTGACCAATACAAGCGCAAGGCTCCGACACATTGATGCTGGTGGAAATGGCTATTGGAAAGAAAGTTTTGGTTGATAGGTTGGGTTGTTCATAGCAACATTCTGTTAGAGCCACGTTCTAGTATTTCCATCTTTTGTATTGCAGTAGTGGTATGTGTGTGCATGTATATATACATTAAAACAAATAATTATTTGAATTCATTATTATTTCATTCTCTGGAATGAAAATGGTGACCTGGTCATGGCTAGACAGTGGACAATTGCTTCTACCGCCTGTTTGCTGAATTGCCAGCCATTTTCTCCACAGGTATTTTAAGTCTCTGGAGGTGCGTGTGCCCTCTGTTCATCCCTTAGGTTCCTATGTTAGTGCTCAGACTACCGGTCCTCCTGTTCAACACCTTTGCCTGAGTGCAGGAGCCCACAGGGTACCTGTCGCCAAGACCAAGTTCAATCTCCCCAGGCTCATAATGCAGCATAAACAATTGCTATCCCTAATCCCAACGAAAATGAGTTTTCAATTTTACAGTTAAATTTTTTAAAGGCATGGTTTGATGGATGAAAATGAATATGGGCACCTGTTTAAAAACAAAACTGAACAGAAAACCAACCGTCTTCCCTCTTTTAAATAAGCAACATGAGAGGTTTCCAAACCTTGTGATAAAATTGATATTTTCCTGTAGTGTTGTGTCCCTGCTCAGAGTCTCTGGCAGYGCATGCACGTTCAGAAAAGCAGGCTCCACCATAGCATGTCACCAGGCTCCTAGTGTTAAGTGCCTCAGTTAGGCTAAACAAGATGTAGAATGGCAGTGAATTTCTCAGCGTATCTATGGAAAGTGGAAATTGCCACTTTTCCACCTGGTCTTTATTAGGCTTTTSAAGTGCTCTCCACCACTCTCTTTTCTGAGTGTATTGTTGTTATTTGATGGCAAAACAAGATCTCTATAGACGGGTACAGGTGAGGGCTGTCTTTGTCTTTTCCTTCTCAAATTAGAAGTCTAGTCAAAGGGAACTCTTAGATATCTATGTAAAGAGCCTTCTGGTTGTATATTTATTGCATTTTTCTTAAAAACAAAAACAGCTTTTTTTCTGAGAGCAAGAAAGGAGCTGTTTTTCCTCTTACTCTCCTGACACAACTCCAAACCATTTGGGAGCAAATACTGGAAAAAATTTGGCTGTGCGTCAAAGATAAAATCAGACCTCATGGGATGGTAGCAAAAGAGAAAGTATAGAGTAAAGATTCAGAATGTGCTGCTGAGGGTGCTTGGTGGTGCTTAAAGTGTAAGTTGAAAGCAGGCTGAGGAGCATCAAGAAAGGCTGCAGGGTCACAGGATTTTTTTAGAATTAGGGGAAATGCCTTTTGGGATCAAGAAACACTGTCTGCAGATTCATAAGCTAATACGTTATATCTCATCTCTGTTGAGGAGGCCAGCAGGATTAAATGGGAGGCTAACTGCCTAAACAAGGATGAATTTTCACCCTCGAGACCTCAGAGCTCGATAGAAGTCCTAAAATATTGAGACTGAAGATTGAGTGATACTTGTTTTGCGTAGAAGACAGTAACACTAGTACAGATAAAGGAATATTCGGTAACATGCATTGATGTCTAAGAACAAGTATGTTATGGAGGGAAAGGGTTCAACAAACATCTTGAATTTTCCTAGCCTCTGCTTGTCCCATATATTTGAATGTTGCTTGCACTATTGTTCTGCTTTTTTTTTTTTTTTAAATNATTTTTTTTTTTTTTTTTTTTTTTTAGGCATACTTACGATGAAAAGGAAATGTTAAGTTTGGAGAGGGCATGCAGGGACTTGTATTTGTTTTTTGGAAGTCTTTTGGCTTGGCTTGCAAGAATCCTGTTTGTATTTAATTTAAATATTTATGAACAAATAATGAATTTTAAATGGAATTCAGTGAGAAGGGTTTGAGTTAGCTGCTAGTTCTGCCAGTAAATAGTAAATGCCCTTTAAGATTACCAAATGAAGTATGATATAAGCTATTAAACATACTACCAGTAGAAATCTAGTTCATTAGCTATGTTGCTAAGGCTACAAATGAGTTTCCTCAAATTCATAAGCAAGTTCTATATACATGTGTATATAGAACTGAACATCTATTTTTGTATATTGACTATAACTGGATATAATGAATGTGATGTATATTGACTTCATTGTAGTTAAATAGTATGAGCGTAGGTATATAGTATGAATTTGTATGCACAGACTATAATGGACTATAATATTTATATATTTCAGACATATAATTACAACTGGACTCATAAATTAGGTGTTGGACATGTAACTACCCTCTTCGTATCCAAATCCTTTACTGTGCATTTAGGCAGTTTATCAGTGTTGTTAGAAAGTTGTACAAACAGCCATGTATAGTATTTTTAATGCAATTTAAAAGAAAGCCTCTATGTTTGTGTTTTGGGTAAAATACCTACTGTCAGCAAATAAGTCGCATTTCCAGACATCTTCAATGCATGGCATCTTGCATGTCAAACTGAAAAGGCACAAGCCCACCTTAATATTTGCCAAAATCTGTGATTGCAAGGGGTAAGGTGGAAGAGCAGAGTACTGGCTGAGAAAGGTAATGGCTTTACTGCATGGTTTACCTGGGTGTATGTCTGTTATTACATGTCTGTGGTGGTTGTAGATTTCCTCGGTCTTTGTCTAGGGACCTCGTTATTTGTTTTCTTGATTTAATTTTCTTTGCATTATCCAACCTAGAGACTTCCCAAGCCCATCTCTCCCTGCTTGCGCTTTCTTAGTGTACTTTGATTTTTCTGTGCAACCACATACTTTTAAGAAAATCTTTTACTTTAGAGTTTTGATAGAGAAATCAATAAATGCATCCAGTAAAGTGTTCTATCCAATAAAATACATGAGTTTTGGTAATGGCACTATTTTATTTAATTTTCCTCTAAAATTTGGATTCTGCTTTACCTTGTTTAGTCTACAGTTATACCTTCTCTGAAGTGATCCCAACGTTCAGCCTCATTTCCCTGACTGTGCAGTTGTCAATAGTTCTTGCTTTGGAAAAATACATTAACAGAGTATAACAGAGATTTCCATGTTTCATTTGTCTGAGTGGATCTCAAAATTGCTTGGATGATCCTCATTTCTAGGATCAAAAATGCTTTTAGCCATGCAAATGCTACTTTTGGGATAAGTAGACAACTGAAAAATGTTAGGAGTTCTACTTAATGGCATGCCACTCATAGAAAATTGATAATAAGAATTTAAGTTGATATTAATTTATGATTGACTTAAGTTATACTTAGGATCAGATCACATTTTCTGCCATTAGATGTCAAAAACCAAACAGCCAACACAAAGTTGTCATATCTGTGTTGAGCTACCTACAGAATGAAGAGAGTGCTAGAGACATTTGATAGATTTTATTTTACTGTTTTACTTTAGTGTTTTATCACAGTGTGTTTTTTCTTAATGAGAAAGTTGATAGCTAGATTATACTAAACTAAACTAATCTCTGATTTAACCTTATGGCTTGTTATTTCAGTTTCTTCCATGACTCATTAGTTGTCCTGTCCACCCGCAGTAGCTCGGCTAGGTCTCAGGAGAAGCAGATCAGTAGAAAATACTTAGATGCACGGTCGTTTAGAGATGCAACTGTCTCGCATACATGCAATTTTGAACATTAGTGTCTTTCAGGCCTTTCTATCACTTGCTTGATTTATAGCAGTGCTATCATTATTTCATATTCTTTCAACAATAAAGTGCAATTCAGATGCTTTATTTGTTTGTCAGTGCATGTCACAGGCTTTGCACTGTTTTTACTGTTGCTTCTGAGAAATCAGGGAGCTGGACTGTTGGCTTAAGTCAAGAGGACTGACTGGTTTACAACCAGCATCCCTATTGGAACTAGCAACTAGCAGTGGGTTTGTTCTGTAATGTGAAGCCATGTGGATATTCTGTAAGAGAAATTAGGTGAAATAGGACCCTGTATTAATAAAGCAGAAGACTATAATTCAGTTACTTCAGTTTGACTACCTTGTTGTGTTGAATTGTTTGGTAGTGCATTCTAGCACAAGCCTAGGTCATATATCAGTTAGCAGACTGGTTAGAGCTGACTCTGTGGCATTTAAAATCAACTCAGTTTGTCAAAAAGAGATCAATGCCATTGGAATAAAATTCAAGGAAATCATAGAGGAGGGGAAATTCAGACACAGGATGACACCGGGACCTTGTATAACAGAGCAACATCACAAAGACCTTCTTTCTGTCATGTGTAGAAAAGAAATAATGGTTAYGAGGGTGTGTATGGATGGAGTCCTAGCACTTATTCTGGAGTGGCATATGTGCTTAAGTAACGCTACTGATTTTTCTGATAAACAAAGTTTTTCCTGTGCTGATACCAATGCATCCAGGACTGCAGGTTTTAAAAACGTATGTCCAGAAAGGGTCCAGGAGAAATCCCAGTGCCACGTTACTCTTTCAGGCTGACTGCAGGCTCAGGGGAGCCCTGTATCATCTCTTACCCTTGGGTCACATACTGAAAGGTTGTTTTTTCACAACTAGTAGAGCTAAAAATTTACTTCAACTGTAACACAGGGTTGGATCCCCTTTGGCCTCCAGACCCTTGGACATTTCAAGACTTAGGGGTTTCTGCCTCTATCAGACCATAGGAAATTCTGCTCCTCCAATCTCAGGTCTGTATCTTCACATCTACATCAGCTCAAATCTGAGATAGACTCCACGCCTTTTGCTGTGTCAGATTGCATTCATTTCTCAGGGCTAAGTTTTCATTCCTAAAAAAGGAGGTCAAATTTGAGGCCATGAAAGTCCTCCTCTTAACTCTTTCCTTTTCATGACTGCTCCCAAGCTTCCTTGCTGGTGGTCTTGGTTCCCTCGGAAAGTAAATTGCCAGCAGTGGTGTGGCAGGAGCAGTGTCCCTTCCATAACAATGAGCAAACAAGGTAATTACTTTTTAGCAGTGTGCTGTTTTTAGGCAAACACTTGCCAGACTGCTGCAAATAAGTTGGTATTGACCGAAAGTAATCACCTCCTGAGAGATGTTCAACGTGGCAGGTTGCTCATATATTTGAAATCACCCTTGCATTCCCTGGAGAGCATACAACAATTGCTAAGACCCAAGAAATGAATCATTATGATCTCAGCCATCCCTTCCTGATGGCCTCAGATGTCCTGGGGTGGGTGAATTGACACTTTCGGCTCTGAAGTCATTGCAGTGTAGCAATGGCCTGGCCACACCAGATCTYGGAGATGCGTAATGTGAAATCAAGCTCTGTTAATGCCTAGCACCACATGGGCTGAAGGAAACCATGAAAGCTCTGGAGTAGGTAAACCCACATGCTAAAGTTGCTGATACTCTCTGAGAGAGGTCCCATAATGTAAGATTTGCAATCAATACCAAAATATTTATTATCATTAATTTTCTTAATTCTACATACATTTTATGGCCATTTTAGTGTCAGTTATTTTTAAAGCTTGCTGAATTCTTGATCTCAGTGATTTCTGTAATAAAATTTTAGTTTACTTAATGTCATGTGAGAAAAATGTTCTTTGTTTTACTGTGCTATGAGGCAAACAAAATAACAGCTCAAAGGCTGCTTTCTCCAGATCATTTGTTGCCCAGTGTATTTTTATTACATCCCCTTTTATTCATCATCTTGCTAAATATAATTTCATCATTTAAATTCTTCTTACTACTAATTTTCCCTGGCTTTTGAGAATTCTTAACACTTCGAGTTCTTCAAGTTCTTTTACCTAATATAGAAGTACCGTGGCTTTCTGTCTGTGTTGTCCTGCAAACTGACACCATTGGTGAGCTCTAGGAAAGCCATTTCTTTTTTTAAATATACCAAGAAGTTGAATAAAGGGAAGCATAAACTATGTATGCAGCTTATCTAATCATAAGGTGATGAAGCAAAGTGGGCAACAATACCAAAGAATATCCCTGGATGCAAATTATCAGATGGAAAGTGGTGTAGCACAGAAATGACCTGAGATGAACTTTCTTAAGCTGTCATCTGATTTGAACTGGGAACAGACTGCATTAACCAACCAAAGACAAATTCAAACTTCTATTAAATACTGTGGCTCTGTTTTAAATAACTCTGTAAAGACTGATGGATTCATTCAGATGTACTATTTGTCTTTGGAGCTTCTGTCAATGAATCAATGTCCTTTATTTGACTTGCTGACAGATATTTAATTTAGTGTAATATATGATACATGGAATATGCCTTTCAGTTTGAAACATTAATGACTGATAGTTACCATCATTCAAGTTCTGCCTGTTACAATTCAGTTTTTTTCTCTACTCATCAAGTTTACTAATAATGATTAAAGATTTTCTTAGTTACATTGTCTTTGACAGCATTGATGATTAAAGATACGGGCAACTTGTAGTATGGAACAGTTCACTTCTCTCCATCATTGATCTTCCTTTCCATATTATCTGCCAGTTAGACCTAAGCGGAAGTATAGAAGAGCAAGGTTATTCAGCACATTTGAATGAGTTATTGACGAGTAGACATCAGCTAACCTAATAAAATATATATTTTAAAGCTGGTAATCAAGGGAATAATATTTCATGCTTATGAGAAGATTGGCATTACATTGGAAATTAGATACTCACAATTAAGATGAATAATGTATTACATTGTAATATATAATACAATGGTAGTACATGGGTTTCAAATAATTAAAACTTACACTTCATTTGCAGTTTAAAAATTTGTTGTGAATTCTCTATCTTGTTACATGGAAATCCCACCTTCTTATATGGTTTTTTGGGGAAGAAATGCTATTGTTGCTTAAATATAAAGACCTGAAAAATAAAATCAGTACATAAGAAAAAACCCAAAGTGTTGAAGATGGTACACATGACTGGAGTTTTATTGCAGCACTGCATGCCCTTGGTAAGTGTTTCCTGGCTTAGATGATAGGCACATGACTAGACTGAGCTGTCTTGGTTTCAGTTCCCAGCTCTGTCACTCGCTTGCTGACTGACCTTGGACCTTGGCAAGCCATTACCGTGCTGYGTGCCTTAGTTTCCACATTGTAAGAATGACCTTAATGATACTGACCTCCTCCTGAAAATGTATTGAAGATCAAATCTATTCTTATGAACAAGCATAAGCAACGGTTGGTCTTTTCACCTCTATTTAAAAGGAGACTATACCGTTTCATCCTCAGATGAGAAGAGTTTTCCGGTTGGTCATTGATACAGAAATCAGTACTTTCTGTTCCAGGCTGTGACAGAAGGTGTAACTTCAGGAAATTCCTTTGTCTTGCTTCTGTTTCTTTTTGCTTCTGTTCTTCTATTCCCATCCCCAAATAGGGATCACCACCTTCTTTTTAAAGTGGTTTTGAACCTATAGAAAAAAAAAATGCTATACAAGAGATACAATTTACTTGTGCTATGTTTTAAATTTTGTGCCCTAAATGGGCCAAGTATACCAATATTTGGGGAGGCTTCTTTAAAGGTTTCAGCTGTAAAGGAGTAATTGGATACAAATATTAATTCTTAATGTGTAAATGAACTTCTGTTGTACACCATTTTTCCCCTATTTTTTTGCCACTTTGTAATGATAAATTTCAAAATCCTCCACCAGTTACACTTCTAATCCATCATTAATACTTCCAGTTCAGTAGTTTCAGAGTGAGAAGTGCAGCTTTCCGGTTAATCATTTCTGTCCAGCTTCATGTCTTAAAAACCTTATTCTTGTAAATACATTTTCTGGCAAAATTGAAAAATAAATCAGAATAATTTCAGAATGATTTATCTTAAGTAAAATTTGGATATCATCTTTCATATTTTCTTACAGATATTTGAACACTATTTTTGCACATGATTGATGATTGACATGTATATGAAAAACACTTTTTAACGTATTATATTCTTAAATGTAGTATTTTCATACTAAATATACATAAGGCACATATTACACATTCTATAGGATATCATGTATTCAAAAATGTGTATTTGTCCATATATTTACCTATTGAATAATATAAAAAAATACATTTAAAGGAGCCCTAACCATGCAGAGTTTGGATTCTTGTGATGGAAATAGGTAAAGTTTAGCAAACACACCTATGTATTACTACTTTAGGTATACATTCATGGTAATTATTCTGCAATCTTTGTTCCTTTTATTTAAATTGACTGTAATTTAACAGAGTGAGCTCTTAAGTCATAGTACGAGGACATGGGTGCATTCTGTGGGTGACTGTATTTATCAGACAGGCGTATCTTCTGGCTAAGGGTGTAGACACATTCTCTTTACCTTGAGTAGATCTTCAAGCTTGAATTCAGAAATTCACTCTGGCCTCTTCCTAGGAATTCACCAGACCTTACTAAATTGTAAAGCAGAATATACGATGATGTCTTCATCTTCTGTCATTGTTATCTGGTTCCTTGATCGTGTGTGTGTCTGGGTCTGTCGTGTAAGGCTGAATACAAACCAGTCTGTTTTCAGAGTATTCATCTCTTGAGTAGCTAGGTGCTAGGCTACTCCTTGTGTTAACTGTTGACTTGCATGCTTCAGCTGCAGTTCTGACCTTGACTACCTAATACTTCATATGATATGTAGATATTTCAGCTGCTTTTTAAACCCATGGAATCATGCCTGGCTTAATGTTTGCTCCTTGCAATGTGACTGCTGCAATATGTTTAGAAATGTGTTAATCACTGTTTTTCTAGAACATGCAAAAAAGTACAAGTAAAATATGAGCTGTATATATTATGTGGATCTTTTTTGCAGATTTTGCCTAGGGATGAGAGTTGAAATTAATTCAGGTGCAATGATATGTGTTTACTTCATATGCAGTGAAGTAGCCCCAACCCTAAATTATTCTTACTTTAGTTTTCTTTTATCTGCAGTTCTGCACACAGTTTGTCACGGCACTGTACGTTCAGGTAGAAGAGTGCTGTTTTTGCAGCAAACATGACCTTTACGTGGAAGAGGCAAAATGGCTCATTAAGATAAGATAGAACAGCAAAATGAATCTGAAATATTTGTAATTAAGAAAGAAGGTATTTTGTAGACTAGAAAGGAAAGTTTTAGTACAGCTGAGAAGCTGCAGATAGTGATAAAATCAGCGTAAAATAAATGACGGAGCTCAAAAATGGGTTTTCAGAAAAATAACAATAAAAATAACTTAAATTCCCTGCTGGGTCAGACCACCATTCCCAGCATTCTGCCTCTGATGGTGGCAGCAGGAGATGCTCGTTATGGGCAGTAGGCAAGCCTGGCCACCCTCTGCTGCCCATTATCTCCACAGCATCCACATCTGTTGGATTAGGAATATTAAAGAAAATAGGCAGGGATGTATCCTCTAGTATTTTTTTTTTTACCTGTTATCTATTAATTTGAACCTATTGGAAATGTTTGCCTCCACAGGCTCCTGTAGCAACAAATTCTAGTTCATGACCCAAGATGTAAAGTTCCTATGGGCAAGAAAGGGTATGTTAAAAACATATGGGTATATGATCTTATCTGTCTGATCCTGGTGGCATAACACCTAGTAGATGAACCTCAGTAAGTTTTTTTGGGCACAAATGAAATGGAAATTTTAAAGGGGGTGTCATCCTGCAAGGAGAAAGTTGTCTGGGTTTTGGGAATAAGTGGATTTGCAGAATGTAGAATAAAGTCCTGGCAGAAGTTAGTGATGCAGAGGTAGAATGGATTTCAGCAAAAGTTTTCTGCCAAACATTCAATAAGGGCATGTTCAGCTGTGAAGATTCAGTGAGTTTGCCTGTATTTTGGAGTAAACCTCACCACGTGCTTTATGAAGACCAAGTCACATGCTCCTGTCTGTGCTCAGATGCAGCTTTTAAAAGTATATGCCTTACTCAAGATGATGAAAGATACAGAGACTGATGAAGCGTTTGGCTTTTGGGATTTTGCTCTCTGTAGGAAGATTTTGAAATGCCAACTTTTTTGATGAATGGAGCCGCAAATTATCATCCGCATCTAAGATAATTAACAAAACTCTTTGAGAAAATAGTGCCCCCATTTGATCATTGATTGCATGACCAATCTCAGAACAACTGTTTTATTGATTTATAGGAAGAAAGCAGAATGCCCAGAACTAGTCTTAGATTTCACTCAGCTTTGTATGTTGTTTTAAATGACAGTTCTTAGGAGGGAGAGGTTCACAGAGTGCACCTCTTGTCATGTTACACAAGTAAATAATACTTATTGTACAGCTCAGCCTTCTGCCATGAGTAAACTGTAGGGCATTCCTGCTTAATCCTTACTAGCCTTTTCATGGTGGTCTTTCTGTGTAGTTTCATTCTTTGTTGTTATCAGTTTTTTAGTTGTTGACACTTTTGAGGCATGTAATTTTTGTAAAACAGGATGATGCATGTCAGCTAATTAGGCTAGCATACCCTCATGAAGAAAAAAAGGAGAACAAAGAGAGTGTAGCTGGAGACTCCTTCCATTGCTGTTAACAGGCTTTGAGGAAAACAGATGCTCATTTGAAGATTTTAGAAGAAAAATACAAATGTTTTGAATTCAGCTTTAAAGTGGGAATAATATTTGGCCAAATTAATACGAAGTGATAAAGAACAAATTTATCTTCTGAAATAAAGGCAATAATTTCATTATATTCAAGTGCATTTCCCTACACTAGTAAGGCATTTAGATAATTTGTTCTAATTACCATTCCTTCTTAYACCCAATGCCTAGAATTAAATGTAGATTTTTAAAAAATCTGTTTCCTTATAAATTCACGCTCTCTCCAGCAAACTCTTGAAATAAAAACAATGAATCCAAAAGTGGTTGATAACCTTCTCACATTTTGCAGATAAACACCTTTCAGGATTGGGACCTTACTGCTCCCAGCTGTGTTTCAGCTATAACTGCTTGTCTGCCAACATTTAACTCATTGGTCTGTAAAGTGCTTTAGATACCTTAAGTAGGACTGGCTGTATGGAGAAGAAAAACTTCCATCTTTCTCTGTCTAAATAATGGACAAAAGATTTACTCTATCGGGCTATTTCTAAGTGCTGTGCTGTAGTAAAGATGAGGTACGGAGGTAAGATTATATGCTGTAGTAATTAAATGGAGTTAAGTGCTTTCTTCCATTCTACTTGTGTTACTTCTGTGTAAAATTCTTCTGAAAATATATCAAGTTGATGGTCTCCAGTGCAGAGACTGTCTAGAGCCCTTCTTCTTTCTAAATGAACAAGCCTATTCATCACTTCAGCTTTTTGTAGAATAAATGCAGTTGTATAGGGACTTGATCGTTCGCTGAAGTACTGGGATGGATTTGTTTTTTGTAAGGACACAATGATGGGGTTCTCCATCAATAAGGGGCATTGTTTGGGAGTTTAACTACAGCAGCAATGAAACAAAAAGGCACATTATTTTTCAGGCTGTAAACCTCCTCATTTCTGTTTCTACATTTCAGTGGCAGGCTCTGCAGTGAACAATGTAAAAAGGACCACTTGGGCTTTTTTTTGCATCCCAAGTCTCATGAAAAATTGTAAACCTCTTTGCTCAGATATAGGGGAGAATGCAATACTCAAAATGCAGTTGTTATGTTGTGTAGTCTTGTCACGGCATTTCAAACCTGGATTTGTGACACTGATGCAGCATGGTATGGGTTCAGTTCAGCTAGCTATAAATTGGCTGTCTGGAGTGCAGGTAGTTGTCTAGTTGTGTCAGCACTGGCTTTAGGACTGGTTTCAGTTGGGTCTGCAAAATGCTCAGCCAAGTTTTAGGTGGGGGGAGTATGGATTTAAAAAAAAAAAAAAAATCACAGAATATTGTGCATGTATATAAATATATATCTATGTATGGTGACATGATGATCACTGCTTCCTCCTTGATTAGCTCTTCTTTTGGAAGAACTGTTTGATGTCAGCAGCCTCACAATGATGATGTTCTAGTTTTCCAAACAAAGCTTTCCTCCTTGGTGTTATGTTTCTGCTCCAGAATGGAAGTTTTAATCTGTCTGGAAGGATGTGAGGATAAATGCTGTTCAAAAGCCACAGGAACTCATGGGCAGACACAGGCCTGTTTCTCAAACTGTCATTATTAGCTTTATTCCCTCTATTCCAGGAAAATTAGAGGGAAGTGCAACGAGTTGCCCAAGGACATTAGAGCTGTTGGCAGACTTCAAGGATTTGACAACAAGGATTTGTTGACTCTTTCCTAGAAGTGGTTACTATGGCTTTCAGTGGGTTTGTTTCTTTTCCTGACAGGTCATGAAAGCTGCTAGTAAGATACTATTCTGCAGGCATCAATGTGTGTTCTTTTAAGTCCTGTTGTTGATGCTGATAACTGAATAATCATCTCTGTTATAACTATCCTGTGAAAAACTATCCTGTTCCCAGGAGACTCTTGTCAATGGAATTCTACGTTTTCCTGCTGGAAAGTAAGCAAAATATACAGGTGGGAGTGAAAGATATGGAAATCTAGAAAACCTTAAATACCTCAGTCATTTCAGATCATGTAAGATTGAAGTTTATGCACTGGGGAAAACTCCAGTAGTTAAATACTGTACTTTCCTGCAGGCTGTGCACAGGCATAGGAACTTTTGTGGTATTTCACTGTGACAGGGCACTGTCTTACCGTGCAACATACGTGTAGGTGTTTTCATTACGGAAACTCACTCACTTGTTTATGTTAGTTTTTGGCTTTATTGCAAGACTTAAGGTTTCATGGATTTTGCTCAAAGACTGAAATGAATAAATAGGGAAAATAGTACATAAAGTTCAGTTTTTGCAGTGTAAAATTGCCATGGACATTCAGCTGAATGCGCTATACTCCAGCAAAATATAATGTGCGGGTCCTTGCTTTTAACATCAACTATTTGTCTGATGCACACTGAGCTTTTGAGAGACTGCCTTTGATGTTCAGTGGTAGCTGTGTCTAGAGTGACCCTTGATGCTTCTTCATGGTCGCAGAAAAAGTCGGTTGTGAAAACATGGACAAAATCCCATTTAAGCTCATTATGTTTCTATTGAATTTTATGTTGTCCTTCTGCATATGGTCATTTGTCTTATAAGAACAACAACACAAGAAAGCTGAACATATTTGCATTTCTTTCTTCCTTTTGTGAACTCTTGACTCTTTCACTTTGGTTTAGCCTCCTCTTTACACTCAGCTACCCAGCAGCAGCTTTATGAGGCTTCGTCAATTGATATTAATAAACTGCCTTGAAAGGTTTGGGGACATCACAGATTTTAAGAATTGATTTTGTATTATTGAAGTAAATTTGCATTTTGCATTGGCCTCAGTAGATGAATATTCCTAGCTGAAGACAGCAATGTTTAGGACATGGCATAAAGCCCTACATGAGGAAATGGAAACTAGTTTCCATCCATCTGCCTTGCTATTAGATTAATAATTTTAAATGAAGCTATAAATTAAACATTTACCATTATTAAAGTTTTCTGAGTAATTAATCTGTGTTGAAGCATGTTGAACAATGCTGACACTGGTGCCATATGTTGTACAAACACAGCATTACAAATAGTTGCAATTTCAGCCTTGTAATGAGGTAGCCACAGGCAGCAAAAACCCTTCCTCCTCTCCCCCCAATACTTATTCCATTTCAATATGCCATTGCAAAAATTATTTTCACATGATGAAGACCAAAATGCAAACTTCCAAAGCTCAGTGTGAGTGGCTATCCTTTCAGTTCCAAAGGATGCATAGTTTTAGTGGATGTACATGTAATTGCTTTCCATCCTTTCAGACGATAGTGGGGGAAATAAAATTAGCTGCAAATAACACATACAGAGAAGCTGAATGGGAAAAAAAGATAATAAGCAGTTTCATGACATTTAATTTATATCACGGATTTGTAGTAGAAAAGCAGAAACCAGCCAGTGGACAACAGGGTATTAATTCCCTTTTATATTTAAAGGTTGACAGCCCTATCTCACAGCATTCACGAGCTGTATTTTGGAATGTTGAAAATAGAAAATAAACCATAACTTCAGATCTGGACATCTTTAGGAGCTCAGAGAGTACCTGACTGAATCTGTCAGGAGCAAGACATTGGACGAACAGCTGTTGAGATCACTTAAAACCTCTTTGCAGTTTCTTTGACCTGGTTCAGYTGAGTTTACTGTTATTTGCAAGCTTTTATGTGTGGTGCCCATCACTGCAAAGGCTGGGTTACAGGAGAGTTTAGCCAAAAATATTTTTTTAATGGCCAATTTATTATCCTCAGGCTTGAAATGATGTATTTTTTAAAATGCACATTCCATCTTTATAGATTCTTTTCTTCCTCCTAGGTTGAGTTGAGGTAGTGGTGACATAGTAAAATTGTTTTGATGCCACAGCTGCATCAGTCACAAGCAGTGATGTGGAAACTGACTGGCTCCATTGCTCAGGGTGTACTTTAAGAAGGAATTAGCAGCCAGCCCTACAGACTGCGAATTTTGATATTTATTTGGATGGAACTTCACCAGCAAGAACTCAGGTACTGTTAGGTAGCCATATTCAACAGATGTCAATGACTGAAAGGAGACCTGCTGCGCTGACATGTCTGGTATATTATATGAGATTTTCCATGTGGCATTTCCTACCAATGTTAAGACTTCAGACATAGATATCGTGGCTAAGTTCCAGTGAGGAAACCTTCAGCCCTAGCGCTATTCCTTCTAGCGTTAATTTGAGTTTGTTTTTATCAGACTTCTCTTTTCAGCAACTGTTCAGTTGTATGAAGGTCTCCTGGAATACAAAAGCTTCAGAGAATATTAATTCTGTCACAGGAATGAGTTGTTAAACTGATCTTCATAAATACTCCTGTCCCAGAGATGGGGGCTGTCATGGTGTCCTGTGGTGCTGCAGCAGCCAGTTACACCTGGACTGGCCCATGCATTCACCAGTGAAGACTGAAGTACACTGCGGACATACTAGAGCAAGGGAGGTGGCCTGACTATTGCATGGCATTGGCATAGCTGAGACACCGAAAGGGCGATATGGACTAAATGTCCTCATAAGGGGGGGGGTTTCGCATCCAAGGCAAAGCTCTCTGCTCCTGTGTCCTCAAGAATTTTAACCTGACACTTGAAAAATGTCAGGTCAGGAGTCTGTGCAGTCCCGTCACCATGCAAGCTCAGGGCACAGGGATGGATATCCAGTGAGGTCTGGGAGGGGATTGCAGAACAAACAGCATACCCATTAAGGAATAGTTAAGACCCCCAAGGAAACACTGTTCTCCTTGATTGTCTGGAATTGTTTTCATCTTCCCTTGTGAGGTACAGGAATATACAAGTTTTTGATAGAGTAGCAGATTGCATATGGTCTACACAGATGACATTTTTACCTTGGGAAATAGCAGTAGAAATATGTGACTAGTGGCATGAAGCAATTTTAAATACAGTCTGAACAATGGACTGAAACAAACAAACACCTCCTAGCAAAACAAAAAGCAAATGAAAGGGGAATGCATAATAAACTCAGTAAAAATTCAGAGGAAGATGAGGCCACCTGTAAAATACCATCCCAAGAGACAAAGAAGAGGAGGCTCATTGTGAACTGTCTAGAGAAATTTGGCTAATCTACCTGCTTAATCCATCTAGTCTGAGCCCATTGCGGGGCACAAATGTAAGGTGCACATGAGATATGAATCTCAACAAAGGATTTGAATATCTGAAGGATTTAAAGACACCCCTGTTACCTTTTCTCTTTTGGGTCAGTTAGTTTAGACATCTTTACTCAGGTGCAGAGAGTATCTGCAGTGAGGATATACTTGACTTGGATACCCTCCAGTGTATACACAGCTAGTTCTGTAACAGAATTATCTCTACGTACAATAAATATCTTCATATACATTTTAAGGTTTTCCATCCTCAGTTTGGGAACCAGGAGTGGGATAAGAGCTCTACCAGAGAACTGATTTTTAGTGAGAAAAAGACAAAAAGTACATGCATTGAAAAGGCAGTAAATACTTCCAGAGCAACACACTGTTACATAGGTTTGGGATGTCTTCAGGTAGAGGTAAGTACAGAGCTTAGTAACTGTTGGCTTTTATTGAAAGTGAGTCTCTTTGATAAGTGTTTTCGTATTGCTCTTTCTGAACAGCTCATGCCATGTTTACTACAATCATAGTGGGGTGGAAAGGTTGCATGTATTCTGTTATGCAACTGATTTTGCATATGCTGGACTGTATTTGAGTGCGTGAAGAAGCGCGCGCGYGTGTGTGTGTGTTTACATTTATATTTGAAGCTTACCTAGGACATAACCTTTTTGCAAAACAAAACATTCCTAAAATGACATTTGTTTCTTCATATTAATTGGAAAGAAACTTGTGTATAACATGATGCCAGATGTTTGCTACCATCACAAATCAYGCCACAAGAAAAAAATGCAGGCATAATTATCTAAAGAAATAATGAAGCTAGAAGTTTGGGGGAGTAATTTGTCAGATAAATGAATCTCAACATGAACTGTATGAGCATGGGATGACACCTTATTTGTCAGAAAGCTGTTACCTATTGAGGAGGACAACTGCTTCATTGCTCTGTTTTTCCTTGCTTCTCTTCCCGGCTTTCCCTTACGCTCTTCCTTACTGAAAACACCCATCTTGAAGTAGACAGTARAACTCTGAACATTCAAAGTGACAGGTATGACAAACTCTGGAGCTTGGTGAAATAAATACTGATGAAAAAGGAAACTCAGACCCTTACAGCATTACAAAGACTCTGTTTATAACTGTTGAAGAGGGTAACATGGCCAAAGCATATTGTTTCTATTTTCTTATTCTTGCTGAAATATTACTCATTAGTAGATTTTCAAAAATGCCAAACCTCACCTAAAACCAGTTTTCTGCAGYTTTATTTTAGGTTCAACATGCAGTTGACCATATGAGAGGGCAGTTCTTGATCTGGAGCCTGATACAGAACCTGTTCAGATTGAATCAAAACATTTTTTCTAGTTTTCTTGAAAGAAAAAGATCAGTCCAAATAAATAATTGGTTTTTGCTCAAAATAAAATGTTTTCATCTAAGGTAATTACACCCTTGTATTTAACATTTTAAACAAAAAAACCCTATGCTTTTTAAAATACTAAACAATCAAAAGGAAGTGAGACTATGTGACGATAGCGTGGACTTGTCAGTCTAGAAATTTGAACTTGTTGACCTATTTTAGCCAGATTTGATGTGGAATTGGAAACCTCAGAGTTGTTACTTTCCAACATATCTTCTGGGAGGGAGGGAGGAGGCAGCGCGGGCGTAGCAGTGTTGCTAGACCTGGCCCTTCGCTTCCAAAGTTAAAGCCAAAACAAATGTATAACTTAAAAAAATATTATTTGCCTTTTAGAATAAATGAACAAATCAATCCAGCGATGAGGCTACAGAAACATAATGCACTTCCTCTAAATAGAGCACTGAATAAGATTAATCAAAATCTTCATCTAAGATGAATCAAATTATGTTGGCTTCAAAATGTAAGTTGTTCATTTGTGACAACCTCCTGGTTTCCAGGAATTCAAACTCTGGGAATAACATCAACATGTCAGTTAAGGCGCTCAGAAACAGACTCATTTGAGTTTTAAGTGACTTCCTGTTATTATTTACCTCTTATGTAAGTTATTAGGTAAATAGAAAAAGGTTATTTTAATATACTCACAGAGTATGCCGTTCATGTCCATGCATGCATGCCCACGCATGTGCAAGCCATGTTCTTCGATCCAGCTTCCTTGAACACTGGTTTCAGCCAGTGCTGTGGTGGAAGGGTGTTGCTGCTTGTAAGATCTTGCTAGTTTTTTTCACACTGTTACGCTGTGGCTTCTTAGGGTATAAATTCATGCTGTTGTATCTCAATCAATTTCTTTCAAGCAAAGCAAAGGTTGCCCATGTTGAGTTCCTAATTGTGGACACTGCTGCTGCTCCGCTTGTAAACAGCAATCACATTTTCCCCTGATTTCCCTAATAATAGAATGAATGTGTGTGTATGTACATACTTTTGCAAGGAGGAAGATGTGGATTTGAAATAAGAGAGGCTGGGTTGAGTATTTAGATTTGGGGGTCCAAATATTTTGTAATTAAAAATAATATATACACCATTTCTTGCTTTCCCCAAACCGCAGAAGTCATTGGAGCAAGTCTTAGGAAAGAATGGCAGACAAGAATGTAGTGGAGGAGGAATGGTATGTGGAGAGAGGGGTATAGCACTGCTCCTTTGGGGATTGTCAAGAATAGAAGATTTCTGCAAAATAGAAAAATGTAATTTTGGAAATAAAAGTATAATGGAAGKTATCTTGTATTATATGGTATCCAGTACTGGAAACAGTGTTTCCAATTTTTCCTTTTAACTTCCATAAATATACTTGTTAAGATCAAATGGCAGTATTAAACACGTAACAACTAGAGCAAAATGATGCATGCAGTTGCATTTATAGGGTGTTTATTACCTGTTAAATAAATATAATATTGATGGTAAGATATTGTAAATTACTAATGTCATCAGTCATAATGTGGGTTGTCGTGGTTTAACCCCAGCCAGCAACTAAGCACCACACGGCTGCTCGCTCACTACCCCCCAGTGGGATGGGGGAGAGAATCAGAAAAAAGGTAAAACTCGTGGGCTGAGGTAAAGACAATTTAATAGGACAGGAAAGGAAGAAAATAATAATAATAGTGATAAAAGAATATAGAAAACAAGTGATGCACAATGCAATTGCTCACCACCTGCTGACCGATGCCCAGCCAGTTCCCAAGCAGCGGCCGCATCCCCCTGGCCAACTCCCCCCTTTTTTTTTTTTTTCTTTTTTTTCCCCAGCATGACGTCATATGGTATGGAATATCCCTTTGGCCAGTTGGGGTCAGCTGTCCTGGCTGTGCCCCCTCCCAGCTTCTTGTGCACCTCCAGCCTCCTCGCTGGTAGGTCAGTATGAGAAGCTGAAAAGTCCTTGACGTAGTGTAAGCACTGCTCAGCAACAACTAAAACATCAGCGTGTTATCAACATTATTCTCATCCTAAATCCAAAACACAGCACTAYACCAGCTACTAGGAAGAAAATTAACTCTGTCCCAACCAAAACCAGGACACGGGTGTAACTTCTTTTGATAGCCTGTAGACAGTCATCACTGAAAAGAATGAAAGGCAGTAGTGACTAAAACTCAAAGCATTAATAGAAATAATAAATGAAATATTTGGATAAGATTGTTCCTTAAAAAAATGTGAGTTGGGGAAGAATTGGAATTGGGAAAAGAGAACAAAAGTTTTCAGCATGATATTTCTAATTAGTAGGACTTGGAGCTCTAGCAGAATGAGGATGGGAAGGAGGACAGAATCTACTTTAAAAAAAAAAAAAAAAAAGGGATAAAGCTGTTGCAAAAGAAAAAAAGTTGGGATGAGCTCACCTGGGCATCCAAATATTTTGAAACTTAAAAGGATTTATTTTCTTCTGAGGTTCACTCAAAACAGTTTCCAGTGCATTATAAAACCACATTGCTAATTGTTTCTCCCACTATGCATGACAGTCAAATAGACTTTTAAATACTCTTTCCAATTACTGCCACAAATTCCTTTTTATTGTATAAGTACAATGAAACAGTTTTTACTGCAGCTTGCTACRGTGTAGCAAATAACGTATACTATATTTTCTGCTTTACTGTATTCTATCATTAAGAGACCCTGGGTCATTTACTGAAATAATGTTTTGTATAAGCTAAGAACCTGCCTTCAGATAAGTCGGTGACTTTTGGAGGTACAGTCCTGCAGTGGCTGTCGGATGTTACCAGTAAAGCCAACRTAGCTGCGATCACTCAGGGATACGGGGGAAAAGGATTAGCACATCTTTATGTACTCTCTTTCTGCCCTGCCCTCGTGTGAAGGCATGAGTATTTCAGGCACAACGTAGGTCTGACCATAAGCCATTGCAGCTGCTGTCCTTGAGCTAGCTCTCTTTGAAGTGGAGCTTTGCCATGATAAATGTTTTGGGAAATTGCTGGCCTGGCATTCCTGGGGGAGCTCGCCGTGGTGCGTTGGGTTAGTGCTGCAGGGAGCAACAAAGGAGCAGGGGCCCACCGGGGCAAGCACAGTCAAAAGATGTAAAACAATCCCTATTTCAGATCTTTCTTAATTTAGTATTGTGACAACGTGATGAAGACYGCAAAAATGGAACAAAGAAATGAGTGATGGTATAGTAAAATAACTAAGGCTCATTTGTTCATGTATTCCCAGGAGGAGAGCATGAAGCTACTGGTCAACAGTGAAATCTAATCATTGCTTTAGTTCAAAAATAAAGAAATCTAATATTTTCTTTGTCCTCTGCTGAGTTCAGGACAGCCCAGGAATTGGTGTTCATGGAGGATATTGATTAGATTTTGATTTAGCTTCCGCTTTACTCTTCTGTTGGTTAGGGAGGGCAAGAGCAGCTGTCAGTTCAGACTTCCTATCTGATTTTATCATCRGTTTATTGCAAAGGCATCTGACACTTAGCACTGGATATTCTTTTACAGTTTTTATTGTATGCTGCAAGAAATGATTCAAATACAGGATTAAATGAGATACAGAGCACTTTTGAGTGAGCACTTTGAGTGTTAGAGAGGCTCGTGAGTTGGCGTATAAAAGCAACTGGAGTCTCTTCTGTGCTTACCAAGAAAGGTGGGAGGGGAAAATGACCATCCTGAGACTAAAAAGGCATATGAGCATAGGAAATATGAAATGCCCAAGATGATGTAGGATGCTCTAAATAGTTCTAAAAGYATCTGAAGCTGGTTCCTCGTACATATAGACCCTCCTCCTTCATATTATATTAGCAAGCACTATTTTTGTCTGATAAAAATATAGTCCAATGGAATAATGTGCAAGATGTCATGCAAGGGATATCTGTTGTTGCCTAGTACATGCTAACATCTGTTTATCCCATATGGAAAGCTTTAGAGCAGTCTATACAGAAATAATTCTGCTAACTGAACATATTTTGTTTTTCCTGACTCATTATTTATTTTAAGAACTCCTGTTTGGTAAAGCAGCTTCTTATTTCTCAAGAGCTTCTTCCCTTATTATAATTAATATTTGCCTATATTTTACTTTTATTTGTGAGCTATTCTTGTTCCTACAAAAGTTTAACTGTGATGTGCTTGGAGAACGGCAGCTTCAGGTGAGAAGCAGACAATGGAAATAGTGGAGCAGCCGGTCATGCGTGGCTAACAGCCCAGGGCCTTTCCAGGGGGTGGTTTGGAGGCAGAGCGTGCAGTGAACGTAAGAGCTGTTGTGGAAACAGATTTGTTTCCTCTCTATCGCCTGTCTCAGCACCGTGCTTGGCTGTGATGGCAATAAGCATGTTACAAAACTTGGTCAGTGCTTCTAGACCTTGCTTATGAGAAATTTTCACCCCTAACAAGGTCTTACATTTAAAGCAGTGGAGTATTAGAGGGCTAATAGCAGAGAGAGGATTTTAGTCCAAGCCTGACCATGTTTTGTGTTAGACATTTGTCTATATAAAAAGTAAACAGACAAAAAAGCCTACCAAAACTGCCAGAAAACGGGAGAGGAGTCCCCAGCAGGTCCCTGACCTGCGATGCTCTGTTCAGGCACGCCACACCCCATTTGCTGCGCCTCGAACCATCTGCCGTGGCACGTTTGGCTGCCTGCTGCAAGCCTCGGTCGAGGGCCCCGCGGCCGATGTCAGCAGCTACTTATTCTGCAGGCACAGGGTTGTATGAGGCCAGGGCTCCTTGCAGGCTGGGTCGACTGTGCCCAGCGTGCTACACGTGCCCTGGGGACAGATGGGTGCTGCCACCTGCGAGGACCCTCCTCTTGCCACCACTGCTCTGCTGCTGAGAATGGTGGTTCATGTTTACGGAGAAGCATTTCCTCCTTCACTCAATCCCAGCACTTTTTTTTTTTGTATCTCCACATCAACAGGTTATGTCCATTTCCATGCACTCATCCAGCTGGATGCTCGTCTTTATCATTTCTAGATGCTTTTCCAAGCTCCTTTTCTGTACATTTTCATGCAGAAGCAAACTCTATAACAAGAAATCCTATGACTCCATTGAATGTCTTATTCCTTCATTTAAAAAATAATGAAAAAACGTATTTTCCTTTGGAAAGCCAACTTTTTTCAGCCATTGCCTCTCAGTTACAGTATACAGCTTCCACTTAGGTATAGATGATCCCCTTGTAATATCTGATTGTTTTGCATAAGCGTTAGAAAATGCTGACCTTGAAGTGGTGACTGCTGTATTTATAAATAGAAAAAAGATTGCTTTAATAAAAGGTTTGAAAAGATTTTTTTTGTGGAGTGTTAGTCTCAGAAAACCCACCCTGACAACACTCTATAAAAATGCAAATACTGTTCTTTCAAGCCTTGTTAATGAATAAATTAATCTGCATGATTAAAAAACATACCTGGAACAAAATATATAAAATATAAAACATTCCAGGTGGAAGTTAGGTGTTCTATAATGAAAAGCCAATTGAAACTCTTTTACCAGTTTGGTTTATTGTTTATATTTTAATTAAGTTGCTCCTTAATAGAATATCATTTTTGTAAGAATAATTTAATATGTAAACAGTCGTATCTCAAACCTTTAGCTAAGTAATTATGTACATTTTAATTTTAGCTCTGGGGAAGTTTTAGGACTGCTCTTTGGCAAATAGTTTCTTTGCTAATTGGTTGCCTGGAAATATTATTATACAAAACAACAGAAAACTAAAGAAAACAAGAAATGCCAGCCCTTCTGAAAAAGAATTTTTTTTAATTGAGGTGAACTTGGATCAATTCTATGAGATGGAAACGGGATTTACTTTTGTGTGAGTCATAGGTGGGAAGATAGTGCAAAGAATGAATAGGAGAGCTGTAGTTTTGTGTGACCTGAGTGGAGGAATGAACTCGAGGAGGACATTTGTAGCAGAGGTGCACAGTAGAGGGTGCTAGTATTTAGCATCATGGCTATAATTTTTATTCTTTTGCTATTAGAAAATAATCAGGGGGCTCTGAAAACTTTCCTGCACAGCATGGGATCAAACTTCGAAATTTCTGCCCAGTGTTTGCTATGTTTTTCTCATAGTATGTTTACATTTTGGAGTTCAGTGGAGTATTTCAAATAATGTTTATCAAATATTTGTGGCATGATTTGTTCAAGGCCCTTCCCTTTATTGGAGTGATAGACTTCGCTTGGATTTCGGTAAAATTTGAATCAGCCCTTAAGAATTTTAGTAGATTACTTGTGTATTTCTAATATTTGTTCCCCTAACTTCTCTGTTACACTTCGATTTTAGTAAGGTTTGTGCCTTCTAGCTTTTATTGCCCACCCTATGAAAAGCATCATTTAGAAAAGCTGAGGGTTAAAATGCGTTTGCCTCAGTATCAAGAGTATGGAGGTAAAGGCGCAGGATTTCTGCGCTCGCTGCCCTTCTCTGCATCCACTCTTTCTTTTCTGATTCTTTTCTCTCAGTTTCATCTGTGAGCTTGCTCACCTAGTCTGACACCTTATCTCAGGACCTAATTTATCTGTTTTTAACTGCTACCTTTGAAGGCTGCACTGATCAATTCTATAATATCAGAGAATGTTCTTAGCACCTCCGGTAAGAAGTGTTTTGCTTTTGGGGAAATATCAGAACGTCAGCCCAGGAAAAACTGGTAACCTACCTTATAGCAGAGTTTGAACACATTTGCATTTGTCTGTAGGCCAAAGACTTTTTTTTTTTTTTGTGGCTACAAGTAACGTCCTTTGCCGTAACAGTAGTTCTGCTTTAATTCATGCCATAGGTGGAAGACAGAAGATGTGGAACAAATGAACAAGTGTTCATGTGCAGGTCTACCTTTGGGGGATTTGACTGGTGCTGGTCTGGCCTGGGGGACGGAGCCCATCATGGGCAGCACAGTGAAGGGGACAGACCCTGCCTGGTGCATAGTGTGTGGGGGTGACTGAAGTGTGGAAGGGGGTGCACAGAGCCCTTGTGGAAGAAGAGAAGAGATGATTCTCATAGGCAAGGTTTGGGAGGGAAGGGGTGGCACGAGGAAAATGGGCATACATACAGAAACCCCTTGCGGGATAGTTAGGCATCATTAGATGATGGAGGAGGGAGGACCCCAGGTTCACATAGGATCCTGTAGAATTGAGAGGAAAGGGACGCAGCAGGTCCTACTGAGGGATGTTTAAAGAAACCTTGTTTTTGAAGGAAGGTTGGCTGATAGCGGTGGGAAGTGAAGGGTCAGTGCAGGACCTGTGGTTACAGGGGGCAGGGAAAGGAGAAATAGAGATCCCACACAGTCTGGACACTCTCTCTATGGGATGTTGGAGGGCACCCCTGCCAGAGAAGGGGCAGGCAGATGCTACGGGRGCAGTGGTGCAGGATGTGTGATGCGTGACAGATCTGGTCTGTGACACAGAGTGTGGCCTTATTTGTTCTTTATTGTGTTTTCCCTGCCTTTGTCTCTCTTCATGCCTCCCTCCATATTTCCCAATACTTGCTCGGTCCTGCAAGGTTCACCTTGTGCATTTGGCTGCCAGTGGGTTGCTGAGCTCTGCTGTCTCTAGAGGAACCCTTGCTCTTGTATCTCTTTGTAAATCATGCATGCCTGTCGCAGGGCAGCACAGCAGAGACTGGCCTGGAAGCTTGGTGCTAAATGGTCTCTCTGATAAAGCTGCAGGTGGGTGAGGTAGCTGCATTTTTTTCTTTTTTCCATTTGGCCTCAGTCACTTGCTATCTAATTACTGAGCACCTTGTGTAGTGAACCATACAACTGGCCTTTTCAGTGATTTGTAATTCAGTCATTGAATCATAGTGACCCTCCTTTTTATCCTTTTCCTGATGTATTTATAAACTTGCTAGGCTGTGCCTGAGATAGCAAAAGTTATAAAATAACTTAAACTTCAAAGATGATGAGAAATTTCATTTCTCAATTATTTTCTTGTGTTCTCTGCAAAAATAAAGCTCATCTATAATTCTACTTTCTTCTACTGCATCACGATAGTATTGCATATGAACTGAAAGGAGGACCAAACCTGTTTAATAGTCTCCTGATTTAAGGCAGAGCTGAACTTTAAAATTTGCTACGTATGTGAAAATATAAGAAAGCATACTATACAGGGAAGTAGTATAGCAAAGCAGCACCTGTCAGCGTTTAGCTTGCAGGTGTACGTGCCAGCTTTCAGCGTTAGGCACCATACACTGTGAGATTCATAAGCTCAGCAGCGTAGGTGCTAAACCCAGAAGCACCAGAGAAAACTCTTGGTTTCAGAACAGCACTACTTTTAGTCACGGTGCTGCCTAAATATGTGGCATCTCCTCACTGTGGGTGCTACATATAAATGTTTTTCTCCTGCATATCAGACCTTGTTCATTCACAACTCCTCTTCTCTGCCTCTGTGCCTGTCACTGATGAACTTCATGGGCAATTGAAAAGCTCTGTCCATTTGAAAGTATTTTCCACCTAATTACAAGGACAAACAATATAGTGCTTAAAAATCCATCTATTTTACTCAACTCAGCGGTCAAAAAGTTAGAGTTTGTCTTAATGAAAAACATCTGGAGTGTAGTTAAAACTACACTTAAGCTGTTCTCAGTCACTAATTGCTACCGACAATTCTAATGGGAGCAGACTCTTTTTAGGGCATTGTCAATTTTTTTCTGCATCAATTTGCTCCCCTATGTAACCATTGTAAAAATACTTCTAATCTGCTTCTTTTGATGTGTTTGCCCTGTTAGAAGAGAAAGTGCAATTTTGTGCTGTAGTGACTAGAGGGGTACGTATTATAAAAACATCCAGTATTGTCAGCCTTTCACTTAAAACATAGGTTTTTAGTTGCATGGAAGCAAGGCAGATTAAAATAAAGACTTGGGAGTTTTTTTGTGAATTGTGGAACATCACATAGATGTTCCTGTGTTTCAGRAGATCTCACAAAATAGTCATCCTTGGGGTGAGGGGGAGGGAGGAATCCTCTGAAACAAGAAGACTGCTTCAATTTACTTAACAGATAGTTTGTAACTGCAAAACTGTATCCTTGGAAAAATGTTAACAAATGTGTAGTGAATAACTAGGAGTCCAAGATGCTCCCCTGATTCATTAACTTATGATTATTGTTTTCCTTCTAACGGTGGTTTTCCCCATCATTTGTATTTCCTTCTTCARTCCCATTATTAGCATGTGATTAAATTGATTGTACCCTTCTTTCCTGAGCTCTGACAACAAAAAAGTTCTCTCACCAAAGTACTCAGCAATGCAAGTTTGGGCACTTCGTTATTTTGTCTCTAGTAGTTGATCACAAAGTGTTGTTTCGTTTTTTTTGTAGAAAACAGAAGAACTTCAAATATGTTAAAGTGAATGTACTCAAAAATGAAATGCATAACATTGTTGTATGAGTGTCATCTGCTGTGGGTTGGACTCTGCAGGAGAAAAATGAGAGGAAGTCATTTACAATCCCACATCAGATGATGCTCTCTACCCTTTTATCACAGCATCCATCCTTTCTCCCATAGGCATCTGCTATTCCCCACCTACACAGTGTTTTCCCTTTTGGAGGACAGGCACAGCRGTCTGTTCTGGCCTGGAAGACACATGATGCTGGTGTGTTTCTAGTTCAAGGAGCTGCATGTACTTAGAGCTCCCAAGCAATGCCATGATTTCCCTTAGCTGCCTTAAGCATCTCTACATGGCATCTTTCTCTATGTAAAGACATCCTCTAAAGATGATGCTGAGCAGTGATCCTTTTCCGTTCCTGATTTTAATGTAGTCTCACCCTTCTCCTGTTGACCACAGAGCTTTCTCTGATACATTTTCAGACCCTTTTGGAATAAATGTGTGTGGTGCAGTCCACACTGTAAGTGCTGCTGTTATCACAGGCTGGAGGGTGTCTGTTATAGGATGCAAGGAAAGGGTTTGTTGGTCTTAGCTGTAAACTGTGAGGCTTATAAGCATGCTTTTTGTAGCTTACAATGATAATTCAAGATTCAAGACTCTCAAGATAATTCAAGAATCTCTCYCACTCTAGTCAGAATGTCTCCCACTGTCATTAAGGCCTAAGGGTACAAATTAGTTTGACTTTTCCAGGAGCAGAGAGGGGTGGTAATAGTATCTGTTTGCCCTTCTGATTTCTGGACATAAAAGCAGGACCCAAGATGATACCAACTTTTTCAGTGTATTTCCAGGCTGCTGGTGACTTCAAAGGGCTGGCATGACTGGCGGGGGAGGGACCTGCAGACTGCACTGGTGACGCAGGTTAGGTTGGGTAGTTGCTAGAAGTTAACCTCTGTAATAGCTACTACCTGTACTGGGGTTTGCAGGCTGGTGAAAAGGTACTTTGAAGGAAACTGAATTGCATCTAGATGAAGCAATATGGAGGTCTTCATGGCCCTTTCTGGCTTTGAATTTTTCATTTTCTTTACTCTTGTACCTCCTTTGACAGTTTTTTAGGGCAGAATTGAAGCGTTTTCTGTCTCAAGTTCTGCTGTCATCCTGTGGAATTTGTTGATTCCCATAAAAACATCTGGAGGCAGCTGTTTGGCAGTCACATGCTCTTGCAGCAACACCTGAAGAGCAGAGGGAATAGTGAAGTGTGGGTCCTCGTTCACATGAGGACATGAAAACGGCTGTGCTAGAGCACGCCAGAGGCTTACAAGGATGAGCTGCTCTCCAGTTGCTGGTGGCAAATGGGAGCAATAATCCAATAGCAGGTGAGGTGCTAGTCCCTGAACACATAAACACAAGTTTTGGGTTGTATGAAGAGATCTGCGAGCATGGAGAGTTCATAATAATCACACCTGATGGTTTCACTAGTTCCCTCCCTGGGTCTGATACAGTGTAGCAAAAGAAATGAGGTGTTTTAGCATTACACTTAGAGAAAATTGTGAGTGATGCTGGATATGAACTGCTGCCCCTCCAGTTATCTTGCTGAAAGATATATATAAAAAAAATTTCTTTATAAGATATTCTGTAAAATATAATGAAAATAAATAGACAGCTTTGAAGGCATAAAATAGATTTTTATTTCCAAGGCTTATGCTATGAATCACTCCCTTGATTTATATCCTAATAATCTGATTTATACCCATTTATTGTTTACTTTTGCTTATATATAATCTGATGTCTGATCTTGGTTATCTTCTCTTAGGGCTAAGAGAGGATAATAAAGTTGTGATGCAAAACAACACAAATGCATAATTCTTCCAAGTCACCATTTTTTCCAAGTCACATTGCAATTGAATATAGTAGACTAACCTAATGCAATAAATTATGTGAGCCAAAATGGTTGTAATTCTTGGCTTTTMATTTAATCATAACAATTGCAATATTCTTAGTTTATTTCATATTTTTGATTAAAATGGAGATTTTCCTTATGAAGCCACACTGGCCTCTTCGGAAAGGAACCACTAATAATACTCCTTAAGTGATCAATTAATAATGTTCACCCTCCAAGCCTTTTAAAATCAGTCATTTCTCACGCTACTTCTGGGAGATGTGTGAGTAAATATATTAAGGCTATATAATTATTATGAAATGCCGTTAAGTGGAGCTGAATAAATGAAAAAAAAATTCAATTTTCTAGTAATTTTTTTAATTTGTAAAAGCTGAAATTTAAAAACATACTGTGTGTCAGTAAATAAAAAAAATATTTATTCAACAAAACATTTCCTTCAATCCCAACTGTGGTTTTCAAACTGGATTTTAAGCAAAGTTTTTTCTTTTTGGTTTCATACAATTGTGAAGTCATTAGAAATGAGGTAAAATAGCAGATCACCAGTCTACCAATCAAGGGACAGTAATGATGATTCAAGTGGACATGCTGGTATAGAGGCATACTAAGTTATTCTATGTAAAGAGCTATCTAGACATCTCAGTATTCACTTGAAAATATTTTCTGTTTTATTTTTATGAATTTGATTTTTTTTAAAATGGTGTTCTCCTGTATAARTTATAGAAAGTTTTTATGATCTGCCTGAACAAGTAATATGGGTCTGCCAAAATAATTTTCATCTGCCACCTCGTTAGAATCTTCATGTGAGTAAAACAGCCAAGACAATGAAAAGAGAGGCTCACATCTCAGTTCACAGAAATATTTCCTGCTGTACTGCGTGAAATACTGCGTGGAGTACTTAGGTTTGGTCTAGCTTACACCAAACTGTCAGCACAAACTGTCTTGACCGATACAGACCTGATACAAGGTGTTGAGGACCATTTTCTTGGCAAATTACAATGTCCTGACTTTGACTTCTGAAAGAAGAATCAAATTAATATCTAATCATTATAATCCAAGTATACATTTTCTGTGTATTTTCACAATTTAGTTGGAAATGCTTAATCCTAGGAATTGTATAGCCAGTTGTGCACATACCAAATATTTTCTGAGTGCCATCTTTCTACCTTTAGATTTCCTCCTTTTCTTTAAACTGGACAAGCTGATTAACCAAATCTTTGGCAGAATGTTGAAAGAAGATTATGATTGCCTGCAGGTAATTCATGGCACAAGGAACGTCTGACTTCTTGCACTATATTGCTGTCGGGGGGGGGGTTGTGTGGGTTTGGGTTTGGGGTTTTTTGAAGAGAAACCGTTGAGAAGAAGGATTGTGGCAGGATGTAGAGAGGAGCTAAGTTGTGGAAGAAGTAAGAGTGGTTAATGAGGTAGCAGGAAATAAAAGGAACCCATGGTGTCTCCAGGGTCCTGGCTGGGACTTAGGAGAACCCTTTTTCTTTATAGTCACTTCGGCTCCATGCAGCAGAAGGCTCCCTCCTACTCCAAAAATCAGAGCTATGGGAATGGGAACAAGCCCTTTTCTTGTCTTCCTTAATTACTGGTTACAGAAGCACCTCTTTTAAAAAAATTAAAAAAAAAAAAAAAAAAAAAAAAGAATCTTTATGGAGCTGAGAGTTGTAGCTCATCTTTGAGAGGGGGCAGACAACAGGTACAGTTGCTCTCCACAGTGTCAAGATAGTTGTTGTGCATTTCAAGCCAAATTGGTTTTTTCCCTTTGCCACTTCTAATGTGTATATTTGCACATATTGCTGACCAGGTGACTTCAAGTTGGAAACAAACTCCTTTTTATCTTTCTGTAGAGGAAGGAAATTTGAGGCTATACAACAAAATGGTTTTATAGGAGATTTTTGGATAAAGTTAGGTGTATAGAGATGGAATTGATTTTTAATAAAACAGAGTGAAGTAGAGCCCTTGGAGTAGGATATTCCAGCCTACCTCTCCTATGACTTGAACAACTGGCCTCTACGAGTCTTCACACAACTGATACCAAATCAGCCGATACACCTCACTTTGCTTCTTGTGGCTGAGTCCCTTTAGTATGGAGAAGCATCCTTCCTCAATGATAGGTTCAGCAGAAAGCCCGAGTGATGAATTGTCAGTCATATTGAATTATCTTCCCACTCTGAGAAAAGGCTGTGCTTTATCATTGTGGAAGAATACTGAGAGGGAAGTAAAAAGGGAAGGAAGGGAGGGAAAAGCAAGAGGAGACATTTTGTATTAGTGTTATCATCGGTACTATAAAATTACTCATAGTATTGAGGGTTCTTCCATTCATGCTACCTTTACAAATACAAAATTCACTTTAAATGGTGTGAACGTTCCCTTGCTGAGCCTTTATATGTTGAATTTCTGCCCAGAGCACATTTTTATGATTGTTATAAGTCCTTAATAAAAAACTTTCTGCAAGAAATGCTGTCAGAGATTTAACTTAGAACACCATGAATAAAGTTGCAAAGAAAAGTGTTTTCAATAGAAAATCAATACTATGAAGCTTGTGTTGTGTGGAGTAATTCCCCCAATATTCCTACAGTAATAAAACAATTAAAAATCATTGCCTCATTTAAAAAAAAAAAAAAAAAAAAGGCATGTGGTCTGCTGGACAGCTGGAAGACAAAGGTGTGTTGTTGCTAATTATATTCCTCTCAGCGCCCATAATCCATATTGTTTGTAAGCTTTAGCAACAGCCACGTCCTGCTTAGGATTCAGTTCACATTCCTCTGCCACATTCTGCAGCCATTGCATTATCTGCAGAGGCAGGAGCGACTACAAATAGCRTGAGAATGGAGCAGCCCAATGACTGACCTGGGAGATGACAGCTGTTGGCTGAAATGATTAAAAGAAGAAAGTGCTCACATCTCCCCAAACATCTCCCCAACAAATATACATATTTGGCAGGTTTCTAACCCCTTCTGCAGGAAATTGTCATCACAAATCAAGACTAGAGGGAAGTGGGGGGAGATGGTCTGTCGCATCATTTGTATTTCTGTTCTTGCACTCTTCGGAATGAAGGATAAGTGAATGTGCTCCTTATGTTCCAAAAGTGTAACGAGTAGTGATTTGCTATATAGGGATGGCATAAAAGGGGGCTTTAACCAGATTCATTCACACAGAAGCAGTTGACAATTGCTAACTCTTTTTCATGATTAACACAGGATCACTAGTGTTGCAATTATTAATGCTGTGTTTGATTTGTTGAGTTCCACTTTATTGATTTTATTTTGATTGGAGTAAGACTGATTGCCACCTTGGAAAACAAAGTTGTCCTTGAATGACACTATTTAAGTATTACATTCCCCTAAACATTCATTAAGCCTCATGCTTTAATTAAACTTAAGTATTACYGGTAAGTGTTGGTGGTGCTAAAACAGAAGTAGTAGAAACCGGACATACCTGAGGGCGTTTTTTCTCTCACTRGGAAATGTCTAAGTCGCTGTGGAAGAAAGAAGCCAGTGAGGGTTTTGAGGTTTTTTGAGAGATCAACTACAGTAAAATGTGACTTTTTTCCTATGCGTTTGTTCTTGATGGTTCATAAAACACTTTTTACTTCTTAGAGGGAAAATTTGTTTTATGTATGTATAYGTGTCTGTTGCTCTTCTGTTCTTTTACTGACTCTGTGAAAGGTAGTGAGCTTTGGGGCAAAGGAGGAAGCCAGTCTGATAGGCTCCTGTTCTGGATTCGTAAGGTCTAGGCTCTGTTTCTATTACTTACCTGCTGCATGATGTTGGACAAGTAATCTTTGTTCTTGTATTTCCTCTCCTGCCCATTTTGCAGCCACCTTAGTTTCTTTTCAGTGAGAACCTTGCCGAGTTTGATTAAGTTTATATATCGTTGTTTTCTTCCTTGCTGCTGTTACAGGCCACTGTATTTGTTTTGCGTGACATCTTGTGTTAACTTCTGTAATGGTTTTGGCATGTCCCACATACCTCTGTCAATCACCACATCACCACTTCTCACTCATCAGTGAAGATCCACTTCTCTTGGCTCTGCCACACTGCTGTCACCCAATATTCAGCTCATGTGCAGAAAGAGCTAAAAATAACTCCTTTTTTGTGTGTAGAACTTTTTATCTGTAGATCTAGAGTTGTTTAACAGTTCACATCTCCATTTCCCAGTGTCATTACAGAGGTGCAGAGAACACAGACTGACTTCCCAGGGTCACATGGCCAAGTTAAGGGCAGAATAAAATGCTAGAATCAATCACATGGCTTGTCCTGCTTGTGAAAAAGTCTGTGTACAGGCAGGTACCGTGATGTTTTACATTGCTCGTGTTCCTTAGGATGAACAAGACTCTATTTAACAAGAATGCATTTACTTCTGTCTTTGCACGTATATCGTCATTGAAAAGTATTTTGCTAATATTTTCTGCCTGACACATCCATGCCTATTTAGGAATTTATCCCTTCTACAGCAAAATAGCTGTTGTTGAGTCAGCAGTTTCCTAATACGATGTAATAATAAAGAACGTAAGAGATTTTGGCAAAAGAATTTGCATAGTGTATGCTGTTTTATGATTAGAGGTGGCACCTGGGCTTTCAGGTAAAGTACTTGAAGAATTTAGATAATAAAATACTGTGTTTTGTGCACTTTTGCCTCCTAAAAAGTGACACATACATGTTAGAAATACAATAGAGATCTTAAACAACTACAAATTTGCTTTGGCCCAGTGAACTCTGGAAAAAATAGGGAGATTCTGTCTGTTGCCCTTTATTACTTATCATTGCTCACGCAGGTGAGCAGACTCAAACATTGCACTTTTGGCGTTTAATTTACCAACATTGCTATCTATAGAAAATGCAACAATGTATGTAATGAGACAGCCATAATCGGAATTTGTTAAGGTTTATTAACGCCTTATCAGGACTTTGGAAGGCTCAGTACATATGCACTCTTCATTTGCATTATCTCACTTCATGAAATTTGAAAACAGCCTAAGCTAAGGTGCTCTCTGTGGCTCATTAGCTCCTCAGAGCTTTGACAGAGGGGCATTGGTCAGATAAATCAACAACATGTAACATTAAAAAAATTTGAGATTTAGTTTTTAATTATATAACTGCATTCAGGACTGGATGCAAAAGCAGTGTCATGGCTGCAGAGGCAATCCATGTTTATAGAATTATCCCTGGGTAATGGCAATTACTGTGTGGAGGCTAAAGGACTATATTTTTTCCAGTGAAGTTAAGCTATGAAGAAACAAAATGCTCTGTATTACTTTGTAGTAATAACCGAGACCGAATAATATGTTAATCACTGTTTGAAATCTGGTTCTTAAAAGACTACAGCAGATATAGCCTGGTGTAACTGAAAACAGTTATGGTGGTAGCAGGTAAAATACCATGTCATTTATGCCAATTTCTGTTGGTAGAAGAATTCTGGTACATACAGAAAAGAGAAAAGACCAAATGAGTTAAGGCCATGAGATAGCATTGTCTTACATTACCTTCTTGGGCTATGTTAGATGAGCGTGTTTCTAATGGAAGTACCAACATCCCAGAAAAGTGAGCACGGCCTTTGGGTATCACAGGCTATGAATTTTTACCTACTTGCATTTGGGGTGAGTGGAAGAGTGGATTTGTGTTTGGATCTCTTGGAACTGAACCATTCTAATGTTTTGTTTTCAGATAAATCCCAACACAGACTGGGCCTGCTCTCTCATGCTGACATACCTATGTTTTTGGGAAGTTTAATTTCTCTATTACATGTAAGTCATTTTGGACATATGATCTAATCAACCTCTCCACCTTGACCTGGCAGGAAGCCACGGTGTGTGCATACTGTGGAGTGGAAGGCACTGTAGATGGTCCCAAGTGGCTTGTTGGGACAGTTCTAGGCTGGAAGCATTGCAATTACACCTTCCAGGTGGGATTATTCTCATGTTACAGAGCTGGGGTCTCTGACTGCGTTAGCTTGGAGCTCCCTGCTCTGCTGTCCGCTGTGTAGCATGGGCTTACCCTTGATTCTACAACTACCTGAAAGGAGGTTGCAGCGAGGTGCGTGTCGGTCTCTTCTCCCAAGTAACAAGTGACAGGACAAGAGGAAATGGCCTCAAGTTGCGCCAAGGGAGATTTAGATTGGATATTAGGAGATATTTCTTCACCGAAAGGGTTGTCGAGCATTGGAACAGGCTGCCCAGGGATGTGGTTGAGTCACAATTGTGCCCAATCTGCACATCCTTCTCCCCACAGGAAAGAAGATATTTGTTAGTCTTCGATGGATTGCAGACATCCAACTTCTAATTTTGTCATCTAGCTCTCATCTTTCACACTCTGAAACTGCCCTGTACTTCTGTTACACAGCTTACAGTAGTTACATTAAATATTTTCAGGCCTGCTTTAAGTTATGCCCTGTGCTCTTGGCCCTTCTTCAGGACTTGCAACACCCCTTTTGCCTTCTGTAAATTTTTCTCCTTTCCCATATCATTCCCCAGGAGTCAACTTTTCCTTCCTATCAGAGAAAACCTGAGGCTTTGGTTCAAGACATAGGGTGTATACTTTACAGGTGAACCCACCTTCTAGCGTGTATTCCCAGGCTACCTTTTTAGTCTCTATAGAGTGTTTTCCTCTGGAAGTCTGATTTTGAGCAGTAGGAGATGTTTGTTTATCCTTTTACTTACTCTTTGCTCTTACCCTTGACTATGACTCCTATATGTGCTTATAACATGATTCTGCCTCATCACTCCAAGGCCGATGCTGGGCCTGTGTTCCTTGTAATATCTTAGTTTTACTCCATGACTTTACCTAGATCCTGTAAGAACTGCCACTGAGATTTTCTGGAGGCTTTACAATAGCTTCATCTGTGCATTAAACCTGAAACTAAGAACAGACATTTACCTGATTTGAATGCAACGCTGAAAGCTTAGCATATCTGGGGCCAGTCTTGAGAGAGGAATATCAATACAAATGATTTTGTATTATCAAACTAGTGGGCAGGGATTAAGTCAGTAGTACTGAAGTATTGATATTAACTACAATCATTGATAGTCAAATCATAATTGCTTTCTGCCTTTCAGTCTTGTAGCTTTTTATTTCAAAGTACGATAGTTTTCCAAAATCACGTTTTGCGAGCAAAGTGAAACTTGACATTAAATTTAATAAACTGCATTGACTTTGCAGGAGCCAATACAGTCCAGCCTCAATAGGTCTGCACAGCCCCACGGCTACCACTGTGCTGGGTGACACAGAAGCACATTTGGTGCTTTGCAGAGCACCTGATGGAGAAAGGGGAGCCAAAGCAGAAGCAGACACCTTTGTCCACATCTTAAAATATAATAGATTTAATCTTTTTTCAGATGTGTTGCTTCACATCTGAAATGGGATCCTTCCTAATTAGGTAACCCAAATTCCATGTATGCCTTTTCCTTGTAATTCCTGGCCCTTTATTAACTGTATTAAGAGTCTCTTGATCTTCTTTGGCCTGCATGTAATGATTGTATTGACTTAGGTGTTCAGCCTGTCACCTACCATAATCCCAAAGTCCTTTTTGGGAGAGGTACTACCCAGCCAGTCCTGGCCTGTACCAATGCATGAAGACTTTGCACTTGCCTTTTACCTTGCTCTGCCAGGCATCATGTCAGGTTTTCCCTTTACTTTGGTGCCATCTGCAAATCTGCTGAGGGTGCTGCTGTGTCGTCATCCAGGTTGATGATGATGATAATGAAATAAGAGTCCTGGCACCAGCCTCTGGGATACTTTGCCCACTACAAGCCACAGTCAACAACCAGTGGTCAACAGTCAATTGTTGCCTTCTGAACTTGGTGGTTCAGCACATTTCCAGCCTGTCAAACTGCCTGTTTGTGCAGGCCGTACTTCTTCACCTGCCAAGTGAGCCTGCTGTGTGAGACAGTCCCAGGGACCTGGTGGAGATAAGAGTTTCAGATCTCGTAAGTTCTGCTGTTTCAGTATATGTTTAGTTTCAAAATGGGGCAAACCTCAACTTTTTAAAGAGTTTTCAGAACATCGGAGTGCCATTGCAGAAATATTGATTTTTTCATTAAGTTGAAATATTATAATGAAGTACAATATGAAAAAGGTCTTTTTCCTGATATTTTAGATGAATAGTCTGAATGATATGAGAAAGTATGATGCAAGGGAACCTGCTAGTTTTTAAATAATCATTGAAGTTGAAACATTTCACTACAGTAGCATCTTCTGGTGGAAAATAATTTTAGCAAGGACTGACCAGTTTAATACATGTATAATCCAACACAACTAAATGTGTATATTTTCCTGTATGAGTTAATACTTTTAGTCTTAAGTTTTATTTAAGGAATTGCACAATTTTGTGCTTTTAAAAAATTCTAACTATCTTTTCAAAATGTTCTGTCAATCAGAAAATGTTGTCAGTTGAAGTGATTGCCGAATAAAAATCTACATTACTTCTCCAGCACTAGAGGAATCTGAACTAAAGAAATGAAATTAACTCGTATTCTTTAGATTGAATTTTACTAATCGGAACTCCAGTATAACATACATAGTTTGAATAACACCTTCTATTTAGGTAACATTTCTAGAAGGTTTCAAGGATGTTTGACAGGCTTGACTGAACAAGAGTAAATCAAAAGAATAAATCAACTTAGTCATCATTTATATAATGGAAGAACTTATTTTGGAATTTGCTAGGGATGGAATGGCTTCCACTTGTGGAAATTGATGGATATTTCTTTGTGATAGCTGGAGGAGACTAGCTTTGTCGAGTAGCTCTTGATGAACTCGAGCCAGATCTGATGTGCAACATCAGCATTATGTCAGAGGGAAGACACAACCTACAGTCTGTCACCAAATACCCAACAAGTTCTGTCCACTCCATCATATTTGTGTAGCATAATGAAACTGATTTCAACTGGACTGTGCAGTTGAGGATACGACCTCTCTTGTTATGGATGGCTTTGAGCCTGGCCTATATCATTCTATAACCTTTTGGGAATTGCTGGATTTGGGGGTTTGATGCATTCTCTTTTCACTCTCCCATTACTGTTAAATTAATGATAAATAATTCTGACAAGAAAAGAATGGAAGAAAATAAGTCTCTTCCATTCCCTCTTCTTCTTTCATCTGAAGTGAAAACAAAATATTCCATGCTTTGATGATTGTAAGTGACTGAATGGATTTTCTGCAAACTTTTAAAACAAATTTTACCTGTAAGCAACCTAAGTAACCAAGCAAAAAGATATACAGCATAAATTCTATCTGGGGACTACAATACTATAATAAGCTTTTGGACATAGGCTTTTCTGATGAATATTACTTTCCAATAATTATTCTAATGCTATGATTAGCTTTGAGGAGTTCAGGAAAATTAGAAGGTTTTGGCTGGGTTTTTTGGGTTTTCTTTAACATGGTTACTTAACACTTTGATCTTTTAAATAATCTTTTGCTTATTACTGCTTTTAAACGTTGGTGTGTATATTTATGTCTTACAAAAAGAAAAAGAGCATTTAGGTTGTTAATAATACAAATTCAAGTGTTCATCATGTGCATTTAACACCATTCAGAAAATGTAAAAAGGCTGGCATCCTGTGAAGATAGTTTAGAAAAAAATACAGGGGTGGGAAGATTCTGTGATATTCTCAGCTTTGAGTGCTTTCCTCTGCCTTCTCCCACACTGAGCTTAAGTGTTTTCAAAGACATGCTTCTCTGTTGTGCCTTCATCCATTTCTGCACGATCTCCAAAGATACTGAGCCAGTGGTTGAACGTAGTGCTGCCTTTCACAAATAACGATTGATCCAACCTTCCTTTTTGTAACTCTAAGTGGTGCCATTACGTAATCTTTAACATACTACTTGTGTAAAATCATGGTGCCAAAGGCTAAGTCAGCATATAACAAGTTGATGGTTAATGGGACTGTCTGCATAGAGCACCAGTGGTTATTAAAAAGTAAATATTTTGTATGTGAAATAATTCTACATTAATAGAGAAGACATCCCTTTTCCCTGCTACATTGGGTGTTTACTTGGGCTTGTGGAATTATTTGTATTCACTTACATATACCGAAGACTGTTGAATTTGAAATGCAATTTAGAGTTTTTTGCCCTGAGACTTACCGCAGCATTTGTGTTTGGTAGATAGAAGAAAAGGTAATAGGGAAAACTTTTGAAGATCAAGAGCTAGCAGACTATAAAATAAATAGTGAAGTCTATTAGGCTGAAAAATAAATTACGGAATTCATGCCAGCAAGACTGGAAAAACCTGTAGTGACTGGCAAAGGGAGAATTAAGAAACCTACACAGTCTTTTCTATCTAATTTTCATAGTTTTGTTAAGTTTTGAGTGTTTGAAGATTGAGAGGGTTGGTTTGAGGTGGTTAAAAAACTTTAAATGACAACAATTTTTAATTAATGTGGGCTAGTCAATTTATTAATTGTAATTTACTTTGTAACAACGGAAATGTTGGAAAACCAGTGAGACTAAGAATGGTGTTTAGAAATGTAATGAAACCATTCACTAAGAGTCTTAATTAACCACCAGACTGTATACACTGCCCTTTAGTAACAAGTCTTTTTAACTTCATTCTTCAAAAGAAGTAATTGCACCGTTTCTCAGGGCTGCTGCAATACTGTAGCAAAGGGCCAAAATCTTTAATCATCATAATGCAGCATAAGTGATTTCAAGCTTGTGTTTTTATGATCTGTTATCAGCTCACTGAATATGAACCTTCCACTTCACTTGTTCCTGTATGTTTGTGTAGTAATGTATCTGCATGTTGATTCAGATTTGCTAACTTTGATGTGCCTAGGTACAGTGATGGCAGTTATTAATTTTCTAGAGCTCTCCACATTTCAGTGTGTTTATCTGCACCCAAGAAATTCTTTATTTGATAAATCAATTCTGCATGTTTCTGCTCCAACAGGAAATGTTCCTGTGTATTTCACAGTGATAGTTGGTGCTGGGAATAAATAGCTGCAATCATTTGTTTTGAAGTTGAAAGATTTGGATTCCAAATCTAAGTTAATGTGACTGCAGGTTATTCGAAGAGTGGCTAATCGTACAGCCAGAGCATTACTCATAGTTCTAATATTCAGTCCAGATTTAAGAACATCTGTGGCTAATTTGTTTTCAGACAAATATTTGCGTTGTTTTTCCAGAAACAGGAAATGAAGTTCCACATACCCTAAAAGAAGCCTATGTAAAGACAGTAGAGTTTTTTACAATAACTTGTTTATGAGTATTCATATCTAAAACTATATAAAAAAAGTTAATTAAGCAGACAGTTGGATTTTCCGTCTAAGCACACGAGTAAATGCAATTTGAGCGGTGTACAGACTTCCTCCCTGCAATGTGAATACGAAAGTCTGAAATGCATTTGCAGTGTATTTTTACCGTTATGGCTTTCTCTAATGTCTTATTTTTTTCCTTCACATCTGCTGCTCAACTTTCCATATTGATTAAATGGCAACACTCTCGTTGTTGTAATCAAATTATTCAGTAAGTCCTGCTAAAAGGAATAAAAAAATAATTAAAATAAAAAGCTAAAACAGCTTTGTTATAAAAATGAATAAACGAATAATAAAATAGATGATGGCATGGTTTTGTGTGAACACTATTTATCAGTGCATGAGTGTGGAACAGAACTTGCAAAATTGCAGTCCAGTATTTTATGTGTATTTATAAATAAGTGTGAATAAGAATATTCTATGCAACTCCTCAAGAAATGCAGAGATTATATTATTTCTCTGTATAATTTTTATCCTCATGGATGGCTAGTGAATCTAAGCAGATAGTAATCTCTGGTTAAGGAAGTATTATCTCTCTTTTACAAAGGGAACTGAAGCAGAAATTAAACCGTTTGCCGAGTTTTTTGTATAGATTCTGTTGTACTGATGGAATTAAGTAAATTCATTACTGTCTTTAGAGGTAAAAAATGGATTTCACTCTTTCAAGGCTAAATACAGAAGCATTTTTCTCTCTTTATATACTTGAACTATATCTGTGCTGGTGAATTGATCTTTAATAGTGCAATCTTTTTTTTTTCCCCCCAGCTAGTTTTGTTCCATTACCTCATTTTGTTGCATATACAAAGGTATTTTGTGCCAGCATCTTAATGCAATGTTTAAATGTAAGCACATGCAGAACTATGTTGAGGTCAGAGAGCTATTCCCACAGGATGGAAACAAGCAGGGGAGAAATTAACTGTATGGCAAAAAAAACTTCATGGCGAGATATATTAGGTTGTGAAACAGTCATTTTAGGGAAATATTAGAAACCCGTTCACTTCAGGCTTTTATAACTAGAATTGACAAAACACTAGAAAATAGTCTGTAGAGTGAAAATTGTGCAGTGCAGAGAGCTAGATGAAATAGGATAATGGAACTTTTCAATCTTGAAATTCAATGATTTTGGGATTGTGAGACAAATCACATCTGTGGTATATACTTCAGACTTCCATGTGTTATCAACATATGTCTAAAAATTGACCCATTTAGACACTGAATATCTAACTTGCTTTTCTTGTTCTCCCTTGATAGCGAGCTTGAAAGAAATAGTTTGGATAATGGTAGCCTACTCCTTTTACAACACATGTAATGCACTACTCATGTGATGGTGCATTAAAGAAAGATTTTTAAAAAGTATCCTTGAAACAATCCCGGTATTGATAGACTTTGGGGTTTTATTGCCCTTTTTTTGTTTGTATTTTTACTTTTTACAGTACTGTTAAACTGCCTGTTGCAATTCTCTTTCTTGAAGGCTGGTTTTACGTCCAAGTATGAAAACCTGTTCATTTTTGATAGCTGGAGTGCCTCAACCTTAATGAACTACAGAGCTTTGTAGTCGTATTTCCCTTACAACTTCATGTTGCACCATTAGATTGTTGATGTTCCCTAACAAACCTTCGTCAGCAGAATTTCCTGTAGTTATTTCATCTGTAGAAAAACATAACATGATGGCCATTGATAAAAAAGAAACACTTAGTCATGCAGTAACTTTTAAAAATTATTCAGATTATTTCTGGGTGGTTTGTTTTTTTGGGGTTGTTTGTTGGTTTGTTTTTTCAAAAAAAGAAATTGGGATTGTTCAGAAACTCACAGTTACATCTCTCTTTAGAGCCACTGCAGCGGTGATCAAAAGTCACTGCAACCTGCATGAATTTGATGGGTTTGCTGCTAAATTTACACAAAAATTTTAGGAAATAGTTTTAGAAGTTATGAAGTTTCCTTAAGCTAAGGCTCGAGACATAAATGCTATTAAGGCACTTAAAGCAAACTTGACATGCAACATAAATGTCATTTGTCTTAAAAGCCTTTAAAATGAGTGTCCTGAAAGAARCTCTGTTCAGTTGTGCTTTAGTCTTTAAAGTCACTTTAACGAAAACCTAATTTTAGAACATTTGTGTGCTGATGCTGTTTTAGTACAAAAGCCATGGAATTTTACCTTAAGTTAAAAATTACAAAAAAGGACTCATTGACTATTTGTTCTACTTATGTTTTCCTTTGATCCCTACAGACTTTTCTTGTGCAGAACTTCCATTTGCTGCATTTGGCTTTATGTAGTTGAGACTTGGGGTCAAGTTCTGATACTATAAATCCAGAAATAATAGTAAAGACCAAGCTAGGGTTATTCTGGATAACTTAGTAAACTTGGGACCTGAAAGTGCTTCTCAGTTTAAAGTCAATGGGATTTCAACTGGTAGAGGTACTGGTTAAATCAGAACCAGATGAATTGTGGCTAAATTCCCAGTCTTACTCTGAAACATATACCTTCATATTGGAAAAGCAGATTATTTTCAGAATTCAGTTGGATGAGAAACTAAATCAGGGCTAAAGTCTGGATTTGCGTTCCTACCTGGTGACAGAAATCTCCTTCAATGCTGGGATGGGAGACTTTTTCTGCTTAAGATCATGGAAATTGCATCTGAATGTGGTCTGGGAAACAACGCTTTTCTACTGTGGTTGTGCACTGGAGCAGGATTGGATTTAGTATTTGGGAATGCTTTTCCAAACCAAGAGAGATTTTGAAGAAAACTCACTTTGGCATGTTAATGTGTCTATGTTAAAACTTCCCAAAGAGGATGTAACCAAAAATAACCTGTTAAGTCAAGGTGGTTTCCCCGCTCCCATCCATGCTTTGGAGAATTTTCACTTTTTATTAACTAATAGAATTTAAATGAAGACTTGAAGTTCACTGTAAAAGATCAATAATTTACATGAACAAAAATTCACAAGAAGAGTTCAATCAAAAGTTTCCAAAGAACCTTAATATTGATAGGTTTTGACATTGGAAAAAGAAAACAGTGTTTTGGTAACTGAACTGTTATTTACTGTTTCCTGACACTGTTATCTCTGCGCTTCGTACGAATCAGCATGAGCTGTTGCTACCTCTGTATCAACTTTTGTGTGCTCAAATCTCCCCTTAATATTCTGCAGTAATTGACATTCTTTGTCTGCTTCAGAAATTTTGTCTGATGTGATTCTGGGGTAACAACAAAGTCCTGAATTGCATTGTACATCCTGTCTGTATTGTTCACTTTAGGAGTGCTTGTCGTAGGAAAATATTCTCTCAAAGCAAAATATTGTAGGTACTGTTTCTCAGATGGCACTGCACAATATTGTGAATTACTTCATCAACTAGTAACTAATTGTGAAATGTAATTTGTTACATGCATTCAGGTAGCAAAGAGTATGTATAAAAATATTATTTCATTTCCTGAATGCTGTGCTAAACTAATTGCGCCTTGTGATGGTTAATGGGAAATGATTTGTAAAAGGACCACACTCCTGTTGTCAGAACAGTGGTTTACGTGTAGGTGTGCGTGTGTGCACATACAAGTAGTGACAATTTGTAATTTCATATTGATCTTTTCACCATCAGAGACTCTAAATCTTACAGTTACAATGTAGAACTGACGGCTTTGAAAGTTAGGCTGTCAGATATAAATGTTTCAAATGTTGCCCTTGTTTCAATCACGTCCAGAACATTTTTCCAGAAGTCATTCTGCTGCAGGAGATTTTGAAATGGCAAGATTTTTCTCCTGTTAAAATGCTTGCACAGTTCCACTGAAGTTAAGATAATTACTTGGCTCTACCGAATTAGTGAAACAGAGATACCTTTTGGATTCCTATATAGTTTATTGTCTTCATTATTTGCCTTAAAGCACATTGATGAATAATGTAGTTGATATTAAACTGGAGGAAGCTGAAAACTTTGAGATTTATTTAATCAGTTATGTAAATCTCTGCCAGATATCAAGTACCTTTTGAGAATGAGCACCCTGTTGATAAAAATTTGAGTATTTGTAAATTTGGACAGCAGAACTAATACTGCACTGGCAGCATTTTGCATCTGTTCACAACTTTTGGAAGCAGCAGTTTAAAATGTGCCATCTGTAATCACCAACTGCTTAAAAAGAGGATAACGAATGTTTGCTATTAGCTAGTAACGTGGATCAAGACATTTAAAAGATCTTGTAAGCCAAGCTATGTGACATTTCTTCATGTAATACTCTACTCCTGTTGACTGGGAATGAGCTGTAGGTACAAACTGCATCACCAGTCCCACGTGTTGAGTCCTCTCTCTCCTACAGCATAAATACGGTAACATATAATCTTTTCTTGGTTTTGAATGATCTGAGACCCTGCTGGATTAATTAATGCTCGTTCTCCCCTTTTTTGTCACCTCCCCCTGCATTTCTTGCTGGGATGCTTATTCTCCCGATGGCATTACCCAAGGCAGTTGTGCATTCTCTGCCCATTTGACCTCTTGTCTGATTGCCGAGTAGCAGCTCTGTCTTTGAACATATTCTGCTTCTGGTGGTGTTAAATTGCTGTGGTACCTGTACAGTTGGGAAGCACGCCAAAACAATTTCTCCATAATAGAGATAAGGCTAATAATGTAAAAAATGTGGTCCTTAGCTGAAAGTTTCTGTAGAGGCTTAAATTTCCATCTTCTGTAATCAAGGAAGGTCTCCTGAGTTTTCTGGTGACAGAGGTTTGTGAACATCAGTATTACAAGATGTCAGACCTCAGCAGCTAAAGGAACGTCTAGGTCTCCAAGTCACCTTCGTGATTTTAGCACTAAGTATTTAATTTTTGCAGAATAAACAAATGTAAAAAATCAGCAGCTTCCCACTGGGTAATACGGTAGCTTTCTCCAATAAACTATTTTAATTGCCTGCATTTTAATGAAAGGACATTCTGTGATGGAGATTTTAAAAATTAACCAATTGTTAAATGATCGGTACAGTTACAGCAGTGGTGAGAAATGATCATTTTGGCTTGACAGAGGCAGGACACCTTTTAAATTCACCACCACGTATAAGACTGTATCTTTAAAAATTTCATTTATATGCAAATATTTTGGAATGTGAGGCATGCATGGCCTGTCTGTGGCAAAATAGATGTGAATCTTGTGGCCAGTGTGGATATTTTTTTCATAACTTTAATTGCTACAGGAATTCATAGTAGGTTAGGGAAGAAATAAACTTAGGCTGAAAGCTGAAGACGGCATGACAGGCAAGTTAAAGCAGAAAGAATTTATTAGGAGTGTCTTCAAGGAGATCAGTATTTACACAGCTTCTATTATAAATCTACAAAAAACACTCGCAGGAAAATTTGACTTACACATGAAGATTTGTATCACATAAATACGAGGCCTTAAAAATAAATGCTTAAAACTTGTCTTTATTAGAAGGTAATACAGGTATTTTCATGATGCATGATTGTACAGTGTAGGTATGGGAGGTACCTTTTTCTCTAGATTAATGCCGATTATATAAAACACATTCAGGTATCTAAATAGACTCCCTTGATTGAACTTTAAAGTGCATCACAGTAATGCCTGCAGCATGGCAGTCAGTAATATATGCAGTGTAGGTATGTAAGTAAAATTGGATTCATACACCAAGATATAAACAAAGGGGAAAAGTTATGCTATAAAGAAATCAGGGAAATTTTAAAGGGAATTTTGAAAGGAACTCCAGGGTAACGATATGAGGCTTTTAAATCACTAGGAGAAGCCTGGAAAAACAGTTTTGAGAGCCAGTAAATTTCCTGGACTTTTCACTGAGAGTCTGAGCAGCATAATGCAGTGCTGTGATTGCCTGTCTCTTCATTTTGCAACCCTTTTTTTGGTTTAGGATTTTTTTGGGGGGTGGGGAATATTAATAACAGAAAAGTCCTGGAGAAAATCAACACTGTTGTAAATATCTAGTGGAGGGTGGTTTGCAGTGACTGCTGAGGGAACATGCATCAGATGAGAAAGTATATATTAAAAATCTGGCATGTTCCACCCGGCTATTTTTAACACACTGCAGAAAATGTGACTGATTCCCCTATCTGCTCACTTTTCTCTTTGAGCACTAACTGTCATATTCTTGTCGCATGCACCACATTTCTCAATAGGTTATCTCTTTTTCACCATATGCCTCCTCTTATTACTCCATTATGAAGATTATAAATATATGAAATTGATCTCAAAATAGAACTATCCAGTCCTATTAACTTTGCTGACTAAGGGTGGCATGTAAAGCTTTTTACTTTCATCTTGTAATTTTGAATTTGATCCCATATTTGTAGTTGTGGGGTTTTTTTGTTTTGTTGTGTTGTTTTTTTGTTTTCGTTTTTGTTTTTTTAGTTTTGGTTGTTTGAGGTTGGTAGGTTGGTTGGTTTGGGTTTGTTTTCTTTTTTTTTTTTTAGTATGAGACTTGTTCTGACTCAGAACACTTTCTGGTGAAAAATATTGATAAGCACAGAAATAAACCAGGTTAGACTTGTCTTTGCCTTTTCATTATAGAGAAAATATTTCCACTTTTCTAGACTAACTCAGAGACCTAGTCTTTAGCTGAGGGACGGTGTTTTAGTTTGTTTGTGGTGGTTTTTTTTTTCACAGAAGCGTTTTGGCAAATCATTTATGCAATAGGCTTTTGGACAAATAACAACCATTGTTATAAATAAAAGTTATGTGGATTCTGTTTATTATTGGTTATGGAAAATAGAAAATGTTTGCTTATGTTATGAGTAATAAGTTCAAATGCCCATCGGATAGCATCTTGCATTTAGACAAAAACATCTTTAATAGCTTCATTCATCATCATATGTGGAATGACAATAATATCTGTGCTTTTTCAATTCCATCTCAGTATTTGCAAAGCTTCAAGCAGGTGTTTTTCCAGACTGATTTTTTGAAATAAATGGTAGCAAAAGAAGAACTGTTTCTCCTTAGGTAAACTCGGCTCTTTTCACTATACTAATTAGCTGGTATTGATTAGTACAGCATACTGAAAATATATAACATGTCAAAATCTGAGCAAGTCTCATCCATACAAACACTGCTATTTCTTTAATTTTTGTCAAGATTCAGTTTCACTTGAGAAACATTATTATCTGGCTTTAGCTATATTAGTCTATATCTGCAAATATTTCTAAAGCATGTGATACAAACTCATTAATGTCGATGGAATGGTCTTTTCTGTTGGCTTTAACAAGATTTATGTTAGGTACAGAATATACTGAAAATACTGAAAAATATCTCATTATACCAAGATACTGAACCAGGTTGTGACCCAATTGTGTTTTGAAAATATAAAAATGCTGCTCAGCCTGGAATGAAGTACCACCGCAGCAGAGATGCTAATTCCAAGTCAATGACCATCTCCTTATCCAAGAACACAGGGCTGTGGTTAGAGAAGGGCAATGGCTGCATGCCAGCCTGCGTCAGGCAGAGTAACCCCTTTACAGCTATTAATATACAGGCCACTTAGAGCTACTCTTAGAATTAAATTTTTAAAATTAGATTTTATCTTTAAATGTCTAATAATATAATAATAATAATATCTCTGCAGTGTTTCATTTGTCCTCCATTGTTTTCCATTATTCACTAGTAGAGAGTTAAAAGCTTTGTTCACTAAAAAGAGCACTCGGTAACTTCTTTGTATTGGATGAAAGTTTTACAGTAAAAAAACAATTCCAGTAGCAGTGTTCCGAGTTGATTACTGACCGTTGCTATTCACTGGAGAAGGCAGGTTGCATAGAAAATGACCTGTATAATGCTTGTGTTGTTATGAAATACTTTTTAAATAAGCATAATCTATAAAAGAATACAGAGCATGTGTGTGTCAGCAATTCTTAAAAATTATTTGAAGGAAAAATATTATACATCCACCGGCTGAAGTAAACAGGGACCCCTATTAGTTTAATGCGTATCAGCAACTCAGAAATATTCACTCATTTTAGAAAATCTGACTTGAAGCCGATCATATTCTGGTAGGTAATGTTACTTGAATCAGAACAAGGTATTACATACTTTTATTTCCTTTTAATTCAAATTAAATTAGACAATGATGCTTTAAAGCAATCAAGATTGAAGTAATCATCCAGTGGAATTAATATGGTCATGTTTAAGTGAAATCACTGTTTTGATTTCAGATCTATCTTAGGCTACAAATGAAAAAACTGCAAATTCAAAAACATTCATGGTGAAGTCAAAGAAAAGGGGGAATGCTGTCAATAACGGGACCTCTGAGAAAAGAAGTCCAGATGGGGAGGGTGACGGCTTGCACCAACTGGATTTTAAAATGTATGGGGGAAGGAGAATCTTTCCTTTTGTGGCCTTATTTGCTCCCAGGACAATAAAGTTGTGATTGCAGTGCTTGTGTTCAGGGGGTAGCGATTTAAACAAACAAGAAATACAAAATGAAACCAATCATATTGAGGTGTGTCACCATTCCCCCTCACACCTGTAACACTTTTTGTAGAGGTAACTCCCACCTACACACAGATGCCATTGGAAGGATCCTCTTTATCTGGGTGCTCTCCAGGGAAATACTTGTGGGGAGCGGGCTTCTGTGGTGCCCTCTGTGGACCCACTTTCTCTAGGCATGGTAGAGCTGAAGGCTGAGATTTCTTCAGCTGACTACAGCATTTCAACATCCCTTTCATTTTGATAGAACTAGGTGTTTGAGTTACTTGGGCAGCTTTGACATCCTTGGCTAAAAAGTTCAGAATATTGAGTCTTCTGTTCTCCTGGCTTCTGCACGGTTAAAACCCAGACAGCACACAGCACCACAGCACCAACAGAGAGATTTCTCATTTCTGGTTCCAGATACTTCCCAGTCTGATCTTTGAGCATATACCAGAGGTGTAATTCMGACTGACTTGGACCATCCTGGATCAGTCCTCAGGTGTGGACAGCAGAAGACACATATGTCTATTGCTATATGTCCTGTTCCTTCCCCACCTACCCACAGTCATGCCCTACCCATTTTTCAGATTTGGGTGATGGCAGGGAGTTTTGAGGAGTTGACTGAGGAAGAGTGAGCAAACTGGTCACTGGCCTCAAGCTGTTAACGTGTTTGCAGTTCACGATCACCACGGCATGCCAGGAGTAAGGCCAGGTGTGCCCTACCTTGAAGAGCCTTTGCAAGAAGGACACGGTGAGGAAGTGGTGGGGTCTGCAATGTGGATGGCAGTAGAACTGGGCTGGCCTTGGTGGGAGCAGTCTAATGGGGTAGTTTGTAGGTGACTGAGGAGGCTGAGAAGATCATAACTTCCCCCCCCCCCTTTTTTTTTTCCTAAAGATTTAAGGCTTAGAAACATTCTATAAAATGACAAATTACTATGATAGCCTGGAGATTCTTAGGATAACAGTGACTCTTAAAACATATTATTTTTCCCAGAGCTGCATATTTTCTTACAACCAACCTGCTGATTGGAGAGACATACCTATCATCACATATTTGTGTCAGAACCTGAAAGAGAAGTATCTTTTGGCAAAGTTATAAATGGAAAACAAGAATAAAATTATTATTTTCTGGGGATGCAAAACTGGAGAGTAAATCATTCATTTCAGTATGTGTGGCAGATAGATTAAAAATATTAATGTCTGGAACTCAGGTACTCATCAGAAAGAAATGTCTTTTTAGTTGCTCAGTTCTTGCTGTAAATGATAGACTCGGAACCTGTGATATATTTCAACAAATGCTTTAGTTACGTATGTGTTTTCACATTGTGCAGTATGTGTTATTGTTAATTGACTATTGCCTCAAAATCTTGATTGATTCTCCTTATTCTTTAGTTTAAAACCATTTTAATGAGTATTTTATAATACTTGAATTATAATATTTGAATATTTGAATTCAAAAATACTTGAATTTTTTGGAAATAACTAAGTTCAACACAACTCCAGTGAAAAAATCTATCTAATTATTGCATGGTAGAAAAAAGGGGAATGTGGTCAAGGGGCTTAAGAAGATACGGATTTAGGGTGTATTTCTCCATAGGAAGCAGAAACTCCTGAGGGCACCTGGTTTCTGTGAGTGGATTTCAAGAAGAGTAGTTCATCTGTCCTGGTCAGACATGTTTTTGCTAACAGAGAGGTTTGTGTTGATGAAAGCTCTGGCATTGCTGATGCAGAGACAGGAGTTGAGAAAAATGGGCTTGAATAATTCAGGGCGAGAAAAAGACCCTGATGAACAGAGTTTGGGTTATTTCTATGACATATTAAGATAAATATAAGATGTCTTGCTCTTTTGAATTGTTTCTTCATATTTCTCTGAAGATGCTGCTACCAACACGATCTCTTTATTGCTCAAGTTCATTTGTTGAATAAAATTCTGTGATTCAACAGCTTTGTACTAGGCAACTTTTATTAGGGATTATCAGGTGAGGTTCAGCTTTTAAGAGAGAGACTGATTTACCCCTTTGCTTTTAGAAATCTTATAGTTTGATGGCAATGTTAGCTTTTCATTGTGTGTGTTGTTTTCTGGTACATCTTTATTCTTAGCTCTAGGAGAATGAATACATAAATAAAAATCCACTGTTCCTCTGCTGCTCTGCTGCCATTTAAATCCCTATTTATCTCACTCTAGGATGCCAGAGAGGAAATTTAATGTTGAGTATTGGTTCAATAAATGTCAGGGAGGGCAGGCAGTTTATATCCTCTTTTGCAATAAACATTTAGTTCTCCTGACAAAGACAGCATCAGAATATTGGGAGGGAAAAGCTGGTCTAGTGGCCTCTGCTTCTTTCAGCAGCTGACAATGCGGAGTGGTAATGGTGACCATGCACACAAAGCTGAATCTCCAGAAGCGGTTGATATGCTGTCAGGGATTCAAATGCTTTTCYGATAAAAGTAAGCATTTCTTGTTTAGGATGTTGAACTACGTAAGACTTGGTCTTGCGTAATGTCAGTGTAATTTTCCTCTCATCTGTGAGTATTGTGTAGGTTTAAACTTTTCATGAATGTAGCCTCTTCGCACATATTATTTTTTGTACGCTTTGTTTGCATTACAATAAAAGACAATTACATCCCTTACCCATCAGGTTGATGAATGGCATGAGACTTACTGAGCTAAACTTGCTTGTATTATAATGCATGTTGGTTAGGAAAAGGCAGAAGTACAGATTTAGAATACAACATCATGCAAGTTATCTAAGCGTTGTTACCATGACAGGTGAGTTAAGAGGACAGGTTAAAGAACTTACTATGCAACTATTTGGTTTATGCATAGTTAATATATRTCCTGTGCATTTTACAGTGAGGAGCTTAAGGCACAAATGGAAATTAAGGAAATTTTTCTAAAATAAAATGTTTATTAGTTAGAGGTACTGAAGTGAAACCTCTTGAGTACCAGTTAATTGCCATATCTATCAAGATGGTCCTTCCCTTCTGCATTCATCGGGAGACTTTGGAGTAACTAAGCTTACTTTCCAAGGGAACTTCAGTAAGGTGATGAAGTGGTACTACGAACAGGCATAAAGACATCTGAACAAAACTAGGTTAAGTCTGTATACCTGTAGGCTTTCCTTGATATGCTGGACAAAGCTTGGTGAGATGCAGTATTCTAGGGTTGCTTATTTGGTATAAAATGCGTAACGGTTTGGAAAAGCTTACAGCATTAAATGTCATATATTGAAAATGATAAGTTCTATGATAGTTGGAATAATGTAACAGTAATAGGTTTTTAATATTTTTTAGAATCAACTATTATGTAATATACATAATAAATATAAAATACATCATATATAATAATATGTACATATGCATTGTATATGTATTGTATGTACCTAACCTCCTATACATACATATCATAGTGATACATTATTTTATGTTCTTTGCCAATACCAGAGATCCTTATCAATGAGCTTTTTAAAGACATGTAATTAAAAATTCTCTTCATTCTTCCAATCTAATATTTCTCATCTTCACATATCCCCATGACTCTGATATATTTAAGTCTTTCCATTTCTTTCTGAGCCTTTCTTATTACCTTTCTGCTTTTGCTTTAAGCTTGTGTTTAAAAACAGGAAGAAAAAACCTCAAAATGAAGCCTGCAATTTGAATAAAGAATAGAATTAGAAATACACTTCAGATACAGACTTTCATCCCTAAGTGTGGTGAGTCCTTTATGCTAAAGCTCTTCTGTTTTAAGGCTTGTTTCAGCTACTTATTGATCAAACTAAAACCGACTTAGCCAAGTAAGAATTTCAGTTCTTTTGTCCTTGATAAAATGAACAAGTGTAAGCAGATGGCTAACATGACTAAAACCATTGACAAATAATAACTTTCAGCCTAGGAGAAGGGCAGAGAAAATTTACAAAACCTGTCTCTCTAACTTCTCCCAGACACTTAACTTCAGGCTGGATGAAATTCCTGACCATCAGTTTATTTTTTTTACCTTGCAGAATACCAAGGCACCGGAGAGCTGAGGGCYGGGGTATGTAGGGCTGGTATGTCTCAACCAGCTTGTGCCTCTATTTAAAAAGAGGAAAAAAAAATATTGAGACCAAGTGACTAGATAGATAACCGTCCAGCAGGAAGGGATCTAATGCTCATAGTGTGTCACAAGCTGAAACGTGCAATTGCAAGAGCAGGGGGAGTTAGGCTGGGAATTACGGACAGCAGTATCACTTGCAAGACTTGGTGAGCAACTCCTCTGTGCTGCTCAGCACCAGTGACACCTCAGCTTGGGCATGGCAGTCCCCCACTGCCCTGGCATGGCCTCGAGGGGAGCAGCGAGAGCGGGCTGATCCAGAGCACACCACCCTTGAAGGAAAGACTGATTCAATAGGATTTATCAGCCTTTACACAGAAGTCTGGAGGAGTAGGAGGAATATGGTAATGGCGTCTGAGCACTTGAATGCCTCTTGCAAAAAAAAGGTGCTAGAGAAAAGGGAGAGGAGTGGCATGACCACGCATTGACACAAAGCCAAGCACGGCCACGACGCTGGCTGGAGAGCCCATCCTGGGCTGTGTTAAGCGGGGCCTGATGGTGAGCGCCTGGCAGACTTAAGCAGGCAAACAACTACTTTCTGGACCTGGATTTAGCTGGGRCAGGAGGGGCACATCAAAATTGTCCTGAACAGATGCAGAATTTCAAAGCACGAGGAAGGCTGCAGAGTGCGGCTGCTGAGCATCCCGGGCTGCCGCATGGTCGGAGTCAGGCAGCGGCAGGACTGTGCCTGCAGACTGCGGTGTCTGTCTTCTGTCTCTGTGGTGCTCTGTATTCATCGGGTGTTCTTGGATYCGGCCCCAAGCTTTCAGCCAACAGTGGCTATATCCTAGATGTAACGATCCTGTTAAATAACTAGTATGCGAGCATGYGATTCAGGCTGTCAAGAACACGGAGGCCAAGCATGATCATTTCTTCTCCCTTTCCTCTTTCCCAGTTAAAGACCTTGTTACATCTTCTGATAGTTTAATCATTGAAAATTGTGCCCGTGAATCTTGACGCTATGCAAATCAGGGATGCCATCTGTTGATCAGTGCTGCGAACTCCCCAGGCTCAGCGCTGAGTGGTAAGCTGGTGCTAGGTGTGCTTGCTTTATTTCCCTTGCACACGTGAGTAGTCAYGGAGGGAATCTGATTCAGAGTCTTGGAACGAGATGTCCTCTCTTCACCCTCACAATGAGTTTATTTCAAGCAGCAGAAGGACAAGTTTCCTTACAGACACCCACTTTACCATCGTCTGAAGGAAAATGCACATGTGAAATTACTGTCCGTTCTGCACTCCTGTAAGTAGTTCAGCTGCAGGTGCTCCCTCTGACTGTCCAGACAGGGCCCTGCTGGAGCACACTGGGCTGTTTCCCCCTCTCCATACCAGCCCAGTGCACAGGTATCCTTGCAAAGGAAGGYAGACACCTTCATTAAAAATTTAACATCTGCTATTCTGAGTCAGAGCGGTGGCCCGTCTAGGCTTCTGTGTAAAAGTGGCCAGTAATAGATGCTTAACAGCAAAGGCAGGGGGCATGTGAAGAGGTGCTCTCTCAGCATCTGGTGTTTCACAGTTTCAATACTCCTGGAGCCAGAAGCTGCATTAGAGGTGGAGGTAGCCTTTGAGAATGTGCCGCCTCCTTTCTTGAAGGCAGATCTTTTGATTTCTACTTGTTCTTTGGAGGTGAGTTACATACTTTAATGTGCTTTGTGTGGAGAAGTGCTTTTTTTAAACTACAATCCGATAATATCATTTGGCTCTGTCTAGTTCTTGAATTGTGAATAATCATTTCCTATTCCACTTTTCCAGGCTATTTAAAATTTTAGAGCTGCTATTCTACATCCCCTCAGTCATATCTTTTTCCAGCTGAAAAGCTGTAGTCTATTTAGTCTCTTCTCATGTGGAGGAGTCATTTGACTGACATGGCCAACTTGTTTCAAGTTTCTTCACTGAAAAGCCATTGTACTGGAACCATTTTAGGTCATTAAGGAACTAAGAGAGAGYCATGTTTTATTTGAAATTACTTAAAATATTGTATTGTACTACCAAAAATATTGCAAAAAAGGTATAAAATCCTGAAATGCTGCTTTCCTCCTGCCTCGCCCCCCCAAAAATCCCCAAACCGAAAGAAAGACCTAGGTAGACTAATTCAAAAGGAAGTCTTACATATAGTAATTCACTGCAAGGATGTCTGTTCCATCAGATCTGTTCCTTCCAGGACAGATTCATATAACACATATTGACTTTTAGCAGAAGTTGCTGCTGCAGGTTGAAGCAGAATAGAACACCCCAATTTCATGATAAATTGTTTATGGCTGAAGCAAAGTTAATGTCTTCTATAATCTACCAAAATAGACCACTAAAACATCAATTATCTTAACATCACACAATAGTTCAGGTTGCGAGGGATGTATCAAGGTCATCTGGTCTACCCCCAGGCTCAGAGCAGGGTTGACTTTGAAGTCAGCTCTGAACTTGAAAGCTGGATAAGCTTTCTCATGGCACTGGCACACTAGTACATTGACTGCCTTTTATTTTGGGTTGTATTTGCTATTTTTTCTGATTTTGATTTTTAAAAAAGAAGATGATTTTTTTTTTTTTTACTTGCTTGAATAATAACAATTTAAGGTCTGTGTTTTCTTTTAAGTGCATTTATATACATCAGTGCCCAAAGGGCTACTTTAGATTTAATTCTTAATTTTTTTAAAAAACTTTAATATATATTTCTTATTTTAATACTTAGAGAATTTTTGTCCAACTGTCCAACTTTTAAAAACTAGTAACCTCATTGCTCCTGTTTCCTGCATTGGCTTCTGGTATTAAAGTGAAGAAAGGGAAACCCAGCTGTACTGTTTTTCCTCAGCTAAAGAGCCAAAAGCTTTCACCCTCCCTTTCTGTTACAGTGGACTCTTACTAGGTCTGGCTCAAAGTCTCTGCCATGCTCTGCTACAGCTAATCATCACTGCAGAAGCTGGTTCCTTGTGTCTACAGCAGAATTTGTTTTGAAGCTTTCAGAGCTACAGAACTGCTGTGTACACTAGCATGCATTTTTTGTTCGGTGCATCTGCTTTTATGACCTCCTTGACAATTTCTTTCTCTTGTGCATGCATGAGACTGGTGAGATACCATGTCAAATAGTTTCCTGTCTGGGCTGAGAACTGAGCAGAAGGAATTTAGTTTATTGACTAGCACCTTTTGGTTTTTTAGAACCTGGATTTTCACAGCATCCCACATGGGAAAAAGTCCTTAGACGTACATTTACTACGGTAGACACAGGGTCCAAAATGCAGATTCTGCTGATGAAAGATGGGGGATTCATTCTGTGAGGACTGAGCTGTCTTTTGCTACTGCTTTTCAGTTAAAATAAATGCAGTTCTGTTACAGTGTAGAATATGACCAACTATAATATAATTTAAATTGCTTATTGGAAAAACACTAAATTGAACATGGTTTCTGATTAATAATTTTTATGATCTGGTCTCACCTAGCTTCTAAGTGTCTTGTAAAATAGGATTTCTATGCCGAATGGCTGTTATTCATTTTCCTTTGGAAGCTGAAATTCTACTGATATTAAATGCACGTGGTTAACAATGGCTTATAAAGATGCCAGAACCCTGGCATCAAAAGGACCAGCTGTATTTGAAACACTTATACTAAATGTTACTTATGAGCTTATATAACCTGTTTTTTCTTTTTCTCCTATTTTGATAAATTGGTTTTGCTGTCAGTTAGATTATGTGAAAATTTGGACAAGGGAGTTTCTTGAATTCATTAACTTAAAAAATAAGTATTTTTTAAAGAATTAAAGTTAGTTTATGGAACAGAAGTCACCTGCAAAACAACAGATCCAAATGACAAAGTATCAGAGATTTTAGTGGTTTTTTATATGTACTGGGATAGTGAATCTCTCTGAGATATGTCCAAACTGATGAGACAGACTTAACAGCTGCTTTGCCCTGAACATTGATACTAGAAAGATTATTTTCCCCTCAGCATACAATAAATAAACAGTAAATTCATGAAAGTGGACTTAAGGTGATGCAAAAGTTGGACTCAATAAGTATCTTAAAGTTTGGCTGTTTATCTAGATCTCTTTTGTTTGTTTTTCTTGGAGGAATACCAGTATTCTCCTTTGACTAAGATAGAGCACTGAAGTCCAGTGTTCTGGCATTGTTCCACTTTTAGCCTTCTACCTAAACTTAGCTGTTTACCCAAAAAAGGTGTATTGCTTTTCCAAAGGTAGTTTCATTCCGCCTTTTATGGCTTACATCTTATCTTTTATGAATTGACTTTTTCACCCCTAATTTTCACCATGAATGGTAACATGCCGGCATACTTTGGATACTGCAGTGATAGTCCGTTGTTTAGTATTTAAGTCTGTATAACACAAAATAGACAAACAAAGTTTATAGACTTTGATTATGCAATTTTTACACAGAATATTCAGCTAAGCACAATACCAGGTGCTTGAAGGTATTATTGTTAATGACACGGAGGTAAGATATGGCCTGCTACCATTACAGTGCTGAAGTACAAGTAGGCTTCAGTTCATTCAATGTGACATCATTCCCCAGACAGTTGTGTTTCTGTAAATGCAGGATATACTTTTTGCTAATAAAACTGGAGACAATCATAATAACTAATAATGTGTCAACATGTGGCTGATAGCGTATGCTTTGGATAGCTCAAACTTTTTGAAAAAACAAAGGTGAATAGAAACGTTCTGTGCTTTTTTTGCTTAATTTTAAATTGAAACAGTTTGTTTTAAAACAAATCAATATCCCTGAATTCTTTGCAATCCAGCACAACATTAGAGAAAAGCAAACAGAACATAAACATGCCTAATGTGATTCATTTTCTTTGTCAGATACAAGAGCAAGATACAAGGTAAACTAACAGTAATTCATAGCATGGCATTTATTTCTTCACAGTGTGACTTTTAAATGTCACTTCTTTTAAATTCAGTTGAAATCAAAGAATCAAATTTACTTTTTCGTTATTATTTTTGCATTAAGCTATGAGAATTTACGGCTTGTTTATTCTCCTGGTCCCCTCAATTCCTCAGTCTCTGAATTACATTAGAGCTGTTCAGATTGTAAAATGTTCCAGGCAGACACAGCTGTCTTTGTATGCCACATACAATGTATTTTCTGTATTTCTCCTTATTCTTGCTGTAATTACCAGGAAAATTTCCATGAAATGGGATTTTATTTTATAAGAATTTACCCACTTGTGCTACTAAATCCCATTATAGTGAAAGCATAAATGAGCATTGTCAAGGGGATAAGTAGCAGGAGGAGATGAAATCTTATGAAAAAAGCATTCTATTTAAAATGAACCTAAATATATGTCTGACAGATTTGTAAATTGTCTGCACAGGTGAAATATTGTACCCTTATGTCTAAAAAGTTTTCAGTTTCCTTCAGGAGTCTTCACAACAAGGAGTTTTTGTTCTTTTTTATTAACACACTTTATGAGGAAACAAAATGTTCAGAAAATAGTTATTGCAATATTAGAAGGAACCATTAATTCTTATCTTTATTTGTTCAGTATGTAATTTCCACAGAAAATTATTTTATTAAAATTGATATGACCTCCAAGGGAACATATTTCTACCTCACCTTACTTTTAAGGTTGCAAGTCATCATTCTACTGTGACTCTGTAGGATAAAAAAATGGAAAAAAAGGAAATTCACTGGCTAATTAATGTGAAAATGTGTGAACTTTTTATGTCCCTTTGTGATTTGCATCTTTGTCTTTTAACATCGTCCATAAAGAACACTAAATTCAGTCTATCACATTTATTCTCCTATACTGGGCTACCACTGTCAGGATATTCTTATGCCAGCATAACACTGACAGTTTTGGCTGATTGATAGATATCCTCTTGGTTAACTTGAAACCACATTTCTACATAATGGCTGTGAAGTCAGTGGATAAGAACCATTTATATAGTCTCAGAATGCCTTTACGTACTTTGTTAGAAAACTCATAGTTGTCAGGACTTGAGAGAAAAATGACATTTATATAACGTTAGCAGCTGCTTAGTCTTTGGGTATAGTGCAGAGTTTTAAAAGTGACTTAAACAGTGATGGGGATGTGTTGCTCTTGTTCACTTAAATAAAAACTTGCAGGTTGTTAGAAATCAACAGTGAGCATATTTTACTGAGCCAGGGCTTTGCTGCCTAGTATTATTTCTATTTATTACATTTAGTATTGCATTCTTGTTTTCCCTTCCTTATTTTTACCTTCGTAAATCTTACTTTTAAGGGTCCAAAGTGTTTGGAAGTTTTTCCAGAATGCTATAGTGCAGTAGACATAAACAAATGCTGAGGTCAGAGATTTTACTCTTCGATGTGTTGGCTGTCTTATAATTAAGGTTGACTATTACAATTAATTACAGTGTTCCAATTAAGATCACTTGTTGCTATGGTTATCTCATTGCTCTAATCTGCTAGCATCCACTGCGTTGCTTGTTGAAGGCTGTCAGCTGCCTTGCTGAGAACTAACTTCACATTGCTCAGAGTGACTGAGAAGTTGTCCTGGGGTGATATTTTGCAAAAATCACAGTTAAACAGCACAGGGAAAGTATTATTTATACCTTTAAAACAGGAGATTTTGCACAGTGGAAGAGGCTTAGAAAGAAACAGCATCTCATGTATTACTGCCGAAGAATTTGATATTCTCTGCTTAAAGTAGCTGTCCATTAAAATAATTCTGTGCACCCCCCTTGCTACAGGGTCTAAGTTTCTCACAACTTTTTATGTCCTTAATTTCACTGCCCGACAGAGATTCCTGCCTTTTCAACAAGGAAGTAGGGGACAGAGACGGAAAATGACTCGGGAGAAATGAATCACGTAGAGCACATCTGCAGTTTATGGATTTGGGCTGCCTTTTCAATCCCAGACCAGCATTTCTTCCCAGCACAGAGAGGCTTGTGGTCACTATAAACAGGATTTTCACAGGACTGCCATATGCTATGGAGTTCTTCCTGCACTGAAGTGCTCAGCAACTTCAAAACTGAGTACATTTATAAAATCATTAATACATTCAGAGACTCTTATCATGCTACTTCTGTTCCATCTGAGAGGTGATAGACAGAAAAATTGCTATTTCTATTTTTAGAGTATTTCAGTGAGCTTACACTAAAAAGGTCACCTATGTATTCCTGTGGTGCCTTGTGCCAGGGAATAGGGTCTCTAGGCACTACCATGAAAACAAATAGTATTTCCTAATTATAACAGAAACCAAGGATTGTTGGAGGTGGAGTATGAGTCATAAGTCTCCAAAGTAAAGTAAATGTTATTTAACGTTTACTTTACAAAAGCACTTAGAAACATTTATAAGATTGGGCTCTTCACTAGACGAGGCCCTTTGCAGAATTTGGGTGAATGGCTGTCCCATTTCCCTTTAATAAACTCAATGAAAAAAAAAAACAAAGCAGTCTAAGCCCTCTGCGCAATATAGGTCCATTATATTTTCATTTATCAAGGACATATTTGCAGCTTATTTGTAGCCATTTTCTTCCCTGAATGTGTTTTAACTGTATTAGGGTGTTTTTCTGTGGTAGCTGTGATGATGTATGGTATGTGGTGCAGCTGACATGTTTGTCCGTGTTTCACATGCTCTGCTAGCAGGGGCATCAGCCAGGCAGCTTTTTAATAATCTTTCTTCTCATCTGTAGCTGCAACATTAGCAGATAGTGTTGAAGTATGGTTCCTATTCTAGCAGGAACTAGCTGCTGCTTCAGTTTACTGTTAAAACTGCTAGATCCCTGAAGTGCCWTTTTTTTTTTTCTCTCTGTGTTTTTTAATTTGCAAGGCTTATGCTTGTTGTCTGTGTTTGCAACATGATGGTGTTCAATCTGGACTCATGTCTCACTATCCTGAAATTGCTCTGAGTTGTTTAATCATAAAAGAATCTCAAATTAGTACGAGGGGTGGGGTGGGGAAAGAATTAGTAGGTGGTGCTATTGATTTTTATTCTCCAGAGATACAATTCACACTAGTTTGTTGCATGATGCTGTTCCTGACATTGTGGCTTTTTCAGCATCTCCATTTCAAATGCTGTTCTTTAGAGTCAAGTGCAAAAGTATCATCTTTCTCGTACACACGTTTTTTCTTGCCTCACTTTCTTTGTGGTCCAGAAAGATGTGTGTAACTAAAAACGTTCCAGACTTAATGTACGCATATAGGTGATGTGCAGATAAAGTAATCCACTTTAAAAAAAAAAGCTTCYTTTTATTTTTTTTTTGCTGAGAAATCAGAATTGCCTTCCTGTGAGCTGGATCTGTTGTTAGGGTGAGCTCAGGAGATGTTCTGTGGTTTTTGTTTGGTGACATGATGTTTCTCACAGTGATGAGCAAGAAACGAAACCTCTTCTGGCAGGAGAGGAGATGCTTCTTTATCAGCAGCTTTATCACTTTTGATAATGCAGTGCTGTAATCTCTCCAGATTGAAAAAGAATATTCTTTATTTTTGTTATTGGTTCTGTTCTTGTGGGACTCAGTAGTTATCACGTTCGTGATCAGCGTAAGTCACACCCTCACTGTGTAGTTAAATTGAATTATATCCATTTGGATGAGAGCAGCAGCACAATGAAATGACTATTGCCCTTCTACGAGTGACTGCCTTTGTACTCGAAACGTTATCATCTAATTTGGGCTGTGACCTGTACGAATATTCGGCTGGAGTTAAAAGTCATCTCCTGGAAAAGCGATCGGAAGCAAATTCTTGTACTTAAGACTTTTCCTTAAAAAAGACTGTTGCTCTGTGTCCCCTCGTGAGGAATGGCTTCTGGCTACTCAGAACTCATAACGTGCTTTTCATAGGGTTCGGAGGAAACTAGAAAACTTGAGTGTCTATTTGTTGTTATCACAAGTAGGGCCTTACAGGTCTGCGTGAATCTTCTGCTTGGGACAAAAATCTCTTGGTATGGGTACATGTATGTCCTGGGGGAGAGGGGGTTCACTGATCTGCATTCATGTGTCTGTGTTTGCTCATGCCTGCTAAGACAAGTAGTTCATCCCATACTGTGTGCAAAATAATGCACTTGGCACTTACACAGAAGTTTTCAACAAAATTTCTCAAAGCTTTGAATCTCAAAGATTTCAAGCATTAAAAAAAATTCAAGAGCAACCTACTGGGAATTAGCAGCACTGTGTGCAACACTAGAGATGGAGGACAACATTCTGATGTCAACCTTTTCATCAAGCTGTGTCATTATATTAAAGTCAAAACTCTTTGTCAGGTTCTTTTTTTGAAGAATGTTATGCTGGAAAAATAATCAAACAAGTTGTTTTAACATTTGCTAAATAAAGCCTCTTATTTAAAATCAGTTGTTAACTTTTTAGAAAAATAATACTTTTACAAAGCTTAAGAAATGGGGGGGGGGGGAAAGTTGAAATTCAATTTTCATGACAGATAGGAAAGTAACTTAAGGCTCTAGGGTATACATAGTATCAAGGGAGGTAATTAAGGTGGTGAGGGTGCAGGAGTACAATGTAGTCTCAACAAAAGCTTTGCCTCCAAGGTCTATAACTTCCTCTTTATTTTTTTATCTTCCAGTAGCCCTCTGATAAGTAAATTATTATTCATTTCTTTGGCCGTATATATTTGGGAAATGGCTAGTTCCTTGTGATTTTAAAGTAATGCCTGGAACATATATTTTATAAACAGATTGTGAATATATAAAATGTATGTAACTACGCAATCATTTTATAGTAAAAAAAAAAAAATTATTTTGTCATTTTCTGATCTGGTGGTTAAGCAGAACTAAAAGAAAACTACAAATCCAAGCCTATGCAGTTTGATGCACGCGATGCACAGTCAAAAAGCCCTCCTAACACACCCTCTTAAAAAATTACTCCATGAATAATGCTGAATCCCTTCATTAATTTTATATTTTTTGCAGTAAAGTAGTAAAGCATTAAGACGTATCACTCAACTATGTGAAGGATAATTTTAGATAAATATAACTTTTTGAACTTTTGGTGGAAAAGATGGGTAGTAAAATTTTGGTGGTAGTTATATATCAGTGGGAATCTTTGCTTGCAAGAATTTGGTAAGGACCTTGACAATCAATAGAGAACCTCCAGCAGTAAAAGCAAAAAAGTAATTTTTGAACTTCCAGCATAGTAAAGCTTAGCTTCAAGTTAAAGAACACATCTCTTTCTGCTGGTGCCCTGCATGACCTATATAGGACAAGTTATCCTTTTTTAATATACCTGGTGTTTATAAGCATAAGAGAGCATCCTAAGACMCAACAGAGTGGAAAGTATCTTTGCCTTGCTCTTTTATTATATCTTTATGCTTTTTCTTCTACGTGCTTTCTCTTACTTTTGACAGCTATTGTCTTGGCTATCATATCTTTGAGCAAAGCAATCTGAAATACATTCCAAACCTCCTAAATACTACTAGTCATTGTTTCTACGTGGTAAGGATGCTTTTAGTCCACGTAGACATGAAATGTAGCTCTGCCTGTTCTGAGATTAATAAAGCCTGGGCAGGAAAGGAAAACTTCCAATGTTGCTAGTGTTTGAGTTTCCTCGATTGTAGGAATGATGCTAGGAATCCATCACCTGAAGGAAAAGACGATATCAAAGTAAATAATTTTTGTAATATACATTAAAAAGTCATAGCTTCAGTTTTAGTCGTGAAGTTTTGTAAATTTTGTTGAGTCTCACATTTCAGGTGCATTAAAAGTGCTAAATATTAATTTTAAATCTGTATATGTTAATAGATACCACAAAATCCTTCTCTTTGTCACTGATGAACAGGGCTTTTTGTTTATTGCTAGACAAAATGTGATATTTTCTCTTTAGTAGGACTACATTTTAAAAGGTTTGGTTTCGTTTCTTACATGCTTGAGGTAGAATGTGTAGCAATTCTTGGGAAGCAAGAACATTTCACAGCAGTTTAAAGCCTCATTTGAAGAAACAAATGAAGAGATCTGGTCATTTTTGTAGTTTGGATGTTCTTGAAGTCCTTGGGTTATAAACAAGGTGGTATTGGATAGTGAAATTTGATCCCTGGAAATTATTAAAGCATGAGCACTAGTGGAATATAAGGCAAAGCTGTCAAAGAGCAAATATTTACTTGTTATTACTTATTAACAGTTATTCTAGGGTTCTTAAATGAAACCCAGCAGGTGAGGACACCTTATGTGGAGTTTAAAAATTGTGCATTATATTATACTTTCATTAAGGAGTTGTATAGGAGTAAAGATCTATTGCAGTAATAAGGAGAAAGTTCTGGTAAGCTTTTCTCCAAAAGAATCATTGACTTTTGCTACAAAGCCAACAGTATGGAAGCCTATTCTTTCCTCTCTCCAGGATCATTGATGATATATTATTACAGTTTTCAGCCATAAATATGGGTCAAAAAACTGTATTTTTTTAATCTTGCAGTTTGTTTTTTCTCCTTGAAGTTCTTACAGCCTAATGAGGTATCAGCACTGGAAATTCAAATCTGGTAAGAGATGCTAAATAAACAACACAYAAACAACAAGGAGAAGACAAAAAAGAGGACACTTAAAAAAGCTAAATTTTGGCTTAACTCTTTTGAAGCCTTTAGCAAAATCTTTTTCATAAAGAAAATTAACAGTAATTTGTGCCAAAGTGAATGACTGGAATACCAGTACAAAAAGAACAAGGATGGGGGGTGAAATCCTGACCCAGTTCAACTTTTTTATGGAGGATTTACTGTCCCTCTTTATCCTATTGTGGCCTGGCCAGGTCTTGCCATCTAGTTCTTATGTCTATAGTTATCACATTTTTAGTTTTCAGCCTCTTGAATGAGAATTGATATGGTTATGCAGTTTATGTTAAGTTCAAAGTTTCGCTACAGAAGATTTCTAGCAATTATGACCCACCCCAAAGTTTCAAGGGCTGAACGCTGTATACGAAACTCAATACAAGCTATTTTTCAAATGCTTTTCTCACACTATCTAATGAAACTGTATATTAAGCCTTGAAATATCCCCGCTGCTGTGGTGTCACATCTGACTCAGTAAGCCCTCCTGATCTTCCCGTAGTGAGACTCTCTGTGCTTTGGTGGAGTGGTACAAGATATGGCCAAACCCAGCGGTGAAAGAATTCACAACGTATACAACATATTGAATAAAGGTGCTGAGCCCAGTAACACTGGCATCAATTAAAAGCACCTTCAGAGACAAGACTGAATGCTGTCTGATACAGTCTAGTCTCAGGAAAGTTACTGCTTAGTAGTATTTTGATCAGTGCCCTGAAAAATGACACTTCTATCAGAGGTTCTCAGCTGTGGCAAAAGACACGTAACTTGTAGTTCTTCTGGGGCTAAAAGGTTGCGCCAAAAATCCCTTAAGCTTACTGACAAAATTTCAACAAAAACCTCTTGGGAGTTACCAGAAGCTGCTCCAGTGCACTACAATGAAGAAATATAAAACATATTTATTATGATGTCTCCCCTCTTTCCTAACACAGTTAGTACGCCAATATTATGCTGTGGCTAAGCTCAGCACAAACAGAGATCGGAAAGGAATAGAAGGGATTTATCTCACTTTCCAAAGCCGTGTTGTAAACTGCTTGGTTTACAACTCTCTTTTTACAACAGTCTTTTACAGTGRTTTTAATTTATGCGTTAGTTGTAGCTAAGTCAAAGACAGAACTGTACTACCTCCAGCCATTACTACCCCTCTGCATATAACACAAGCATTATTGGTCATTTCAGAATAAAACAGTACTTCAGAGAAAAGAAAATGTTTTGACATTTTCTAAAAGCAGTGTTTTGACTTCTCTCTCATTTCAAAAGAAACATTTTGTTAAAAGGAAAAAAGAAGCTACATTTTATGACACAAACAAAATGTTTTGCTTTGAATGACTTTTGTCAGTTGACCTAAAATTGAATTTCTCATTATTTTTAAAAAGTTTTTGACAGAAAAACTATTCTTAAAAAAAAGACTGTTTCAATTAAGTTGAAACTCTGTTTTATGCATTTTTCTAAACTTGTCTGCCAAACCAAAAAAAGCCATTATTAATTGAGCTTTAACCAAAAGTATTTAAACATAGGAAATTATAGCAACATATAACTTGCCTTGCGAGTAGGTATATAAAGCATATATGTTCATGTATAAAGAACAGATTTTTACATCAATCACAAAAAGTGTGTTTTTATGAAAGGACAAAGTATTTTAATGTTTCATATAAGGAAGACATTTTATGTTCCTAATCATAAATAACACAAACCCCCTCTGTCTTCCTCAGCAAAATCTTCTCTGAAAAGAAAATGTTCTTTAGCTTGTGTGAAGGAAGAATTCTACTATTAAATTATACTAGGAATAAATTGGGTAGCTTTTTTCTATTACAATTGCTCTTGAAATAGAAAAAAAGTTTGGGGGAAATAAAAAAAYCTCCTGAGTTTTCATATGAGAGATTTATTACTCATTAAAATTTTCTGTATAACGGTGTCCTGGAGTGGAAGCATCAATATATTCAAATGGTGTATTAACCTGTATAGTTTTTATTTTATGGACATATTAGATGAAAGAAAGGATYGTATTAAAGATACGTCACGAGTCATGGTCAAAGTTGTTCTCTTTCTCAAAGTTGTGGCACGCAGGTTACGAAATCCTCAAATATCTACTTTCTTGCTGGCAGAAAGAGATACTGTAAGGAAGCAGTAATGTATGAGAGAAATTGCACTGTCATATTGCATCTTTAATCCAGTTTTGCAAGATGATATTTTCTTTTGAGGCTTACATGGCATTGTATTACCAGGTAGGCTTAAATGTTAATAACACCATTATCTATGTATATGATTCACTTTTATTTGTTGTGTAATAGGATAAAAAAAAAATAACACTCTTATCTAAATAGACCTTTGGAAGCATCTATTTTGAAACCCTCTGCCTTTGCAGAGATGGTCCAGGAAAGGAGGGAAACTGCAGAAAGGTTATAATGTGGAAGGGAAGGGCATGTTGATCTTGAGGCACAAAAAAGAAACAAAGTTTCACAGTTCCCTTCATACTACTACTTGTGTTGTCCCTTTTAATGGAATTTTAATGTTGGAGCCTTTTTTTTTTTAAAAACACTGAAGTCTTTGTTCCTTAGTTTTGATTAATATATATTTTGCTTTATTTACAACAATATTATTTATTTCTTTTCCTCTAGACTGTTGCATTTTTTTATAGCTGTTTAATTTCATATTCTTAAGTGGATGTATTTTAAGTCAGCAAGTATAGAGCCTTTGAATTATACAATATGGTACTTTTAAATTCAAGTCAGTATTTAATAAGCGGGGTATGTTTTAAAATGTTTATAATTCATGTTTTCAGGTTATATGTATGTTTTGCATTTTCTGCTGTACTAACACATAAATACGTAAAATCAGGAATTTAGATCAAAATGCAGATTCTAGTTCAGGAAAGTACCTAAGCATGTATTTAGCTGAAAATGAACAGAGAGACATTTTCAGAAACAGGACTGAGAGATAACTAACTTGGAATTAATCATGATTAAGAGCTTTGCTGGATCAAGGGCATGGCTGGCAGTTCTGGTGTGGTTCAGGCAGGCGGGAATGCATTTCTTCTGTGTGCTTTATAGTGCAGGCAGTCACAAGAAATGAGTTACACTGAGATTTCCATTATATGACTCATACTGCAGTTGTTTCTTGATAGTGTGATTCACACCCATGAAAACATTGTGTAATGAAAAGCTGTCCACTTTGTGAAATCATGAAGTGGACAGCTTTTTTGTGGGGTGTTGTTTGGTTTTTTTGTTTGGTGTTTTGTTTTTTTTTTTTTACCTTTTTATTGTATCTTCACTTCAACAACCAACTCTCAGTATTTGAAGGTTACTCACAGATTTTTCTACTGTGCATTATAGCAGTACACAAATATCTGTTCTAAAYGGTCTTCACGTTTTGTTGCTAATTTTAAGAGATCATTTGGCCCCTTCGTTACAATTCCCTCTAGCAAGTCCCTGGTGTTTGGCTTCTGCTTCCCTTCTGCTAACGCTGCTCCCTTGGTCTTTACTGGGTCTGTTAGCTAGGGGCTGGGATGCAGAGCCAGAGGTCCTGCCATTAAAAGTGGAAGAAGGGAAAAGAGCCATAATGGAAAGAGTTTGGGAGAACTATGCTTATTACTTCCACTGCCATCAGAAAAGCTGGAAGGGAGATTGTCAGCTGCTGTTTCTGAGAGCAGCATATTCCCTCCAAGACCCTCTGTTGCCCCTCCATGACTACAGTGACTATGAACGGTGGATTTGACATAGGCAAAGCAGGCTTTGGCATCGCTGCCACTTTGCTGTTGGTGGGCAATCTGCCATTTTCCTCACCAGTGCTCATGGATGTGGCTGAGGAGCTGAACTCCCTGCACTGCTCTACCAGTTAGTTGTTGGACTGATCATGACTTGCCAACTTGCCAATCTTGCAATTGGGATGCCATCTCAGAGCTATAACGAACAAGGACTGGACAAACAAGGAAAATCTATAGTACTATGGCCTTCTCTAAGCTTATCATCTAGGTTTCTTCTGTAATCAAAAGAAAGACACCTTCAAAAGGTGATTCATTAGACATGTCTTGAATAGGATTAATTACTCTGGAGCTGTATATCTATTTCTATTGACTTGGCCTTCTAGCAGCTGCTTGGATTAGGCACCTAATTTTAAATACCTAAAGTTAGCTGAGATAAGTCTCTTAGAAGTGCACAAGAAGGAAAGACTTCAATACTTCTAATACTAGAAAAAACTGTTGTTGAAAGGAAAATGTTGCTTGTTACCACATTTAGCTTTATTACCTAAATGAAAAGTCATTAAGTGGTACTGAGTGCAGTACAGATCTCTACAAGGGACTGTGACTTAGCTACTTAATGACATGGGATATTCAGGTTGACAGTAATGATCATTTCATGAAAATGGCTTATAAAAAGCAAAGTATTGGAATCATAGTATCTTAGACACTAAAAAGGACTGCATGAAGTGCATCAAAAAGCTAATTACGCTTCAAGAAAATATCCTTGGCTTTAGAAGAGGTTTAATATTATGAGTCATTACTAATATTTTTCTGACTAGTCTTTTGAAAAGTTCCCCCTTGCTGTTCAAGTGAAAGGACATTATTTTCTGCAAACTAAAGAACTGGGCAGTTAAGACCAAAAGGCATTTACATTGTCATTCAAACTGAATGTCATTTGTTTTTTAAAGCAAATGTTTGTGGGTCAGAAATTGGCACTTTGAAATAACTATTTTTAGGGCCTTTTGGGAGGAGTGGTGAAAAAGTTAAGGAAACAAAACAAAACAAAAAACCAAAAAGAAACTTAAAAAAATCCAAACCACTCTATTAGTAGATATAACTATWATTCTTCACATGTCCCACACTGACTGTCTCTGACCTTGGAAACATACTCCATCTCCCCTGCCTTTGCCTGTTTCCTTGGCTCCACTCTTACTGCTCTAAATTTCCATAAAACACTGCAGAAATGTAGAACCATTTCAGGATGCCCACAAAACACTATATGTTTTGTGGGCATCAAGACTCTGGTGATCTCACTTCATAAAGGGACAGCACCGGAGTTTGGAAGCTGTGTCACCCAATAGCATAAACTTCTGTCTTGTCTCAAAGACTTCAACTTGGTTTCCAAAATACTCTGCCAACAACAGTAGAGTTTGGTACTCCTAGTATGATGACGTTAATGAGAGAGGACCTCCAGCAACACTGTGCCAATGGAACTCTAAGGTTATTCAGTTTTGGCATTGCCTTTTACTTCCTCAGCATTGACTGGACAGAGGGGAGAAATAGTATTACCTGGGAGAGAGAGTGTTTGAAGTTATTTGAATATACATTGTGCCTTTTGAAATCAATGAGTTTGGTCCAGCTGTATTTGTGAACTGAAATGATCCCAAGTACCAGAGCACTGAGATACAGTGCTGGAGGTTCACAGAAAATGCTGTACAAAGATTATTATAGGCTGGATTTCATTTTTATCTGTAAAACAGATAATCCACAGGTCCCATCTAGTACTGTCAAGAAGCCTTCATACCTAGACTCTGCTTAGCTTTTCCTTGTGTATGACTTACAAGTATGCTAAAATGTAGCCATTTATCCTCAGGAACTGACTTTATATAATTTCAGACAGCTAAAATCTCATCATTACTAGACGTGATAAATGATCAGTATTGACCTAGACTGGATTTGATCCAGAGTCAGATGTGAGGAGGTCAATACATTACAGGAATTTTATCACACTATTTTCCTGAGCCTATTTTCACAAGTGAAATGAAGTCACATTTTGTCAAAATATTAAAGGCATAAAGTATATTCATGTAATTTATTTGTTCTTCCTTTTTTATCCAAAGGCAAATTGTATTCTGTGAGACACATTAATTTCTTAGAAGGATTTTCTGCCAAAAATCCTGCCAGAGGATTTCTTTGTTAACAATAAATACAAATAGGTTGTAGATTTGGAGAAGAGCAAGAGCTTGCACTTACAGGAACATTTTTATATAAAAATATTAATTTTATACTACAGAGAACCACTTTCTGCTCTAGTAAAATAATAAATGCCCACCTTTTATTGTTTATGGGATAATACTGATAATTTTCATTTTCTCATGTCAAGCTCAAGACACTCTTTTCTTCCCCCCCCCCCCTTTCCTCTGATAATGTGAGTGACATGCTGTTATATCCCTCAGCAGTTAGCACCTTTTTTCTTATCTCGCTCTACAGTCTCTAAATGAGGTACAAGTCTACCCTGCAGAAACAGCTTTTCAGTTTGAGTTTGGGTTTTGTTTATCTTTCCCTACACCTTCTTAAAGAGAAAGAAGAAGAAAGTCTTCTCTTGCCACACCAATTAACAGAAAGTAATAGAGCTCTAAAATGTTAAACAGAGCACTTTATATACAACACTATTATACAGAAACATCAGAGTGTTGCTCTTCATTCCTGCCACTAATACAGGCTTCCAAATACTACCCTACAGTGTTTATGTATTTAGTTGCAAATTTCTTATAATGGTGTAATGGAGTAAAAGCCAAAATCAGTGTGGTGGGTTGACCCTGGCTGGACGCCAGGTGCCCACCAAAGCCGCTCTATCACTGCCCCCTCCTCAGCTGGACAGGGGAGAGAAAATAYAACGAAAGGCTCCTGGGTCGAGATAAGGACAGGGAGAGATCACTCACCAATTACCATCACGGGCAAAACAGACTCAACTTGGGGAAATTAGTTTAATTTATTACCAATCAGATCAGAGTACGATAATGAGAAATAAAACCAAATCTTAAAACACCTTCCCCCCACCCCTCCCTTCTACCTGGGCTTAACTTCACTCCTGAATTCTCCACCTCCTCCTCCCCGCCAGCGGCACAGGGGGACAGGGAATGGGGGTTGCGGTCAGTTCATCACACGTTGTCTCTGCCGCTCCTTCCTCCTCAGGGGGAGGACTCCTCACACTCTTCCCCTGCTCCAGCATGGGGTCCCTCCCACAGGAGACAGCTCTCCATGAACTTCTCCAACATGAGTCCTTCCCGTGGGCTACAGTCCTCCACAAGCTGCTCCAGCGTGGGTCCCCTGTGGGGTCACAAGTCCTGCCAGCAAACCTGCTCCAGCGTAGGCTCCTCTCTCCACGGGTCCACAGGTCCTGCCAGGAGCCTGCTCCAGCACGGGCTTCCCACGGGGTCACAGCCTCCTTTGGGTGCATCCACCTGCTCCGGCGTGGGGTCCTCCATGGGCTGCAGGTGGATATCTGCTCCACCATTAACCTCCATGGGCTGCAGGGGGACAGCCTGCCTCACCATGGTCTTCACCACRGGCTGCAGGGGAATCTCTGCTCCAGCGCCTGGAGCACCTCCTCCCCCTCCTTCTTCACTGACCTTGGTGTCTGCAGAGTTGTTTCTCTCACATATTCTCACTCCTCTCTCTGGCTGCAGTTGCACAGTTGTTTTTTTTTCCCCTTCTGAAATGTGTTATCACAGAGGCTCTACCACCATCATTGATGGGCTCAACCTTGGCCAGGGGCAGGTCCTTCTTGGACCCGGCTGGCATTGGCTCTATCAGACATGGGGGAAGCTTCTAGCAGCTTCTCACAGAAGCCACCCCTGTAGCTCCCCTGCTACCAAACCTTGCCACACAAACCCAATACAATCAGGGATATTCAAATAACAAAAAGGAACTGAAGAATCTTTAGAGAATCTGAAAAAATAAACAAATGACTTAATAATACTAGAAGGTAATTTGGGACATAGTTTTCTCTCTTGAAGGCACAATGTTCACTGTAAGTTCTGTGTTGCTTCTCACCAAAGCTTTCAGAGAGTAAGAAAATGTGTATGTGCATAAACACATTTATATATATATATGTAAATAGATAATATCTACATTCATTTATACTTCTGAGCAATCAAGCACCAAGTTTTCCATGGTCTTGCAATTGCAATAATGCACCAGTTAAAACTCTTGTAAGGAATAAATATTCACAGACCTATTCAAAAGGTGCTCAGCCAYAGGCCAACATGTCCGAGTGCTTACTTGAACAGAGAAAGTGTCATGTAATTTTTGTCCACTTCCAGATGATGCATCCAAACAGAAAAGTTTTATAGATTATCACTTTTTTTTTGTTTTTGCTTTTTTTTGCAGATCTTTTCCAAAATCAAGCTGTTAGTGATCCTAATGAGTTCTGCCATTATATACCGTATCAAAAYATCCTGCCCATCCTGTCACTTTTAGATATCGGACATTACTATTGTGTACATACTTAATTGTGGGATGCTCAATTTTTCTTTAAAGCACGTTGGCAAGTGCTGGAAGGAATGTAAGCTTTGGATCAGCTCTGGAGTCAGTCAAGTGTGAATTGGCTATGGATACATGCTGCCAAGCCTGCAGGGGAATACAAAAGGTCTGTTTTCATTTCCTGCCATGAGTAAATTCTCAGGGCGTTTGTGCATTCCTATTGGCAAAGAACGACTTGTTCAGATTGTATTTCAATATGTATCAGTCCACCTCCAGAAGAGTTTTCAGGTGTTCTTGATTTTTCTATGAAGCCTTTCTTTTTCAGTAATCCTTATGAGCAACCCCTTCACAAGAATAATATTTTAGCACTGGATTGGATTACATACATTTCAGATGTGTTGGATTTTTGAAAGATCCTTTATTACACATATCAGCTTTCATCCTTCTGAAAATCTCTTTGCACATATATAGCTTTAAATGAATGCTCTTAAAGGAGCTGCTATTGGAACATCCAGAGCAGAAAGCACGCAAATCCCACTGAAAAAAAGACTGCAAATTCATTTCTGAATACAAACTTTGTAGCTGAGGAAGCTCACAAGAAGAGTTCATTCTGATAATTTAGCCTTCTTTCAAATTGAAGTATAGCAGTTGGGTAGATGCTGAGGAGAATTTTGGAAGGGGGGAAGGAGAAGGTAAAGAAACAATACTTCTAGCCCTTAACAGTTTTTTTCACCTGTTGTTACTAATCGTTGCAAATGTGATGGGTTGACTTGGTTGCTTTGTTAAAAGCAAGATATTTTATGAAACATACTGGATTTGACCAAGCTGTTACTAGGAATGTGCTTTAGGTGCAGGATGGAAGTTCTGATCAGAGAAAGGTAGAGCAACTATCTCTTTCAGATCAAAGCTGGTAGTTCTCAGGGCTATGATGAAAGATGGAGTTGTCTTTCTGTTGGTTATTCTGAGGTGCTGGAGATATCCTTCATGAAAACAAGTTAGAGAAATTTCATTTTCTTTCAATGTGAAATGGAAACAAATTCTGAAGACTATTTTTTGTGAGGAGTTGTTGTTTTACACCAATTCTACCAGTATTTTGATGCTTTTCATCCTTAGTTTGCGTCTAGATGGTCTTGACTGGGTTAGGCAGCATTTACACGCAGCCTCTGTACGTCCAAGGCTGTAGGCTTCAGAGGTAGACCTTATCTATGCTTGCCACTTAGAAGTTCATACCCTGACACTCACTTCCCTTGTGCAGGATCTGAAGTTAACATCAGCTTCCCTGTATAACTAAGTCATAGTCTCAGAGTTTTACCAAGGTCCAGACTCACTAGCATTCAGGAAATCCCTCCTGAATTTTGCATGAAAATTTAAACCAGTAACCCCCCAAAATTGTAAATGGATTTCTAAATGCATTACACTTTACCCATTAGAAATCATATGCAGCTGCCTGCACGTGATCTGTGTCCTCAGGCAGTCGAGCTTCACGCATTTTCATGATTCAGGATCCTCTTTTCTTGAGTCCAGTCTTGCTTTTTGTTGTAGTGAGCATGCTGCTCAGAAAGGACCTTGATTCTTCTATGGCTTTCCAGTCTTCTGTGTCTCGTGGCTCTTCTGACCAACCTTCAGATGCTGTAAGATGATCAGTTTCTGTTAGTAATGGACGATGCCCACATTGTGCCGAGGTACAATTATAYGGAGAATTTATAAGGCAAATCATAACAAGAGATATATGTTTTTAACTTTTATACATACAAATTTCCAGACTGCTTCAGTTGCTAAAGCCAAAGATTTTTTTTAATGGTAAGTTTGATTTAAGGTTTCCGTATTTACATTTAAAATGAGAACTTTGTACCCCAAAATATGCATCTGTATCTTGTGTACTTTTCTGGGTTTTGTCCTGATAGTTTCTGAGCCTTAGAAACGTTAATAAATTTTACACACACAGCAGCTTTATGATCTAAGGAAGCATTAATATCCTCTTTTATTCTGGGCAACGAAGTATTTGGAATTGAATCACCTGCTCAAGGTTAAAAATGAAATCTGGGAAGGTCAAGGAGTTTAAAATAGTATGTATTAATCTCAGGGCAGTTGCTTATTTTTATAAGGATATTTTTTGCTTAAATAGACAAACATTCACAGTAAAAATACTTCAAGTTGCTGCCTTTGTAGTCCTGATTTTTTTTTTTTTTTGGTAGGATAGATGAATTGTGACACACTGTATGTAGAAGGTAAATCAGAGAGTACTAGTTAGATTTCATTTTTTTTCTGATGAATGCACTGTGCTTCGGAAAGGAGCTTCAATTTGCAATTAGTATTTTTAAGCATGTTTTTGAATGTGTAAATTTACTTTTTCTCAAAAGTGTAATAGTCTAACTGAATTCTGTCCCTGTAAATTGCAGCCTTCGTGCGTCACGCAGGGTGTCAGAGACRTGGATTGCTCTGGTGAGCAAAACCCATGTTTTTTCTAAGTACAAATGGCAAGAAGTATCTTAGCAAATGCTGCTTTAAGAGTAAGCTGTAACTGGTGAATCCAGTAACACCCTTATGCCGGACAGGAAAATGCTAAGGGTTGTGTGGGTTGAAGTATTTCTAACTGTCTCTGAGTTTGCCTCATACTTTATAATTTAACAACATGTAGTACCAAAATATAATCTAGCCTTTTTGGTTATTGCAGGCTAACTTATTCYACATGTCTTCTTATCAAAATTAGCACAATGATAGGGCAAGGGGAGTTAACCATTCACTAATCCATCCACTGTTTGTTCTCCTAAATCCATATAAAATCTCTATTAAAAGATCAAACATTGTATCATCATAAGTTGAATTATTCACTAAGTTGAATTACTTGAAGAATTCATATCAGTAATTTCTCTTATTTCTCTTTCTGAATCTTACTAGTAAGCTTGTTAAAAAAACCCAAATAACCACACCAACGCACCCCCCCCCCCCCCCCCCCCGCAAATTTAGATATTCTTAAATATCTAATTATTGGTTGACCACTCATAAATTATTTTATTTTATTTCCTGAGATGAACATCAGGATCCATGGTATATAACTCTCTACATCACCCCTTAATCTTTTTATATTTTAGAGCTATTAACACTTCGGATTTTCTTGGACTTTTTGAGATTTGTTAAAAATCAAAGTTACTGGTTTGAACTACCCATCAGTTAACTCCTTTAAGATTCTGTTCTGTCTTTTGTTATTTATTCATAATACTGAAATATTTTTCATTATATATATTTTCTGAGCTGCTGTTGTCTAGTAGATGAAGATTCTTCATTTTTATCTATTAGGATTCCTGAGGAAAGATTACTTTGAACACATTGCCAAACCAACGCAACCTGTTCAGCTTTAGTGGGGTAATGTGTATATACTGTATTTGAGTTACAGAAGATTTAGATGCACTGCCAAAAAAGAAATGAAATAGTAGTTTTGAAAACCAGTTTTTGAAAGGATGAATTTGTAAAGTCGAGTAGACTGAGGAGATTTTCAGTTTATTTGAGCAAGCAAATGAATACAGGGGGAGAGAGAGTGTTCTTTGAGTTATCCTTAGATATGAATCATTTGGTATCTTGTAAAGACTTCTTTCCATGTATCTCACTGTGTCTGTCTTTGTCAGTCAGAGTCAGCTGGCTTAAGGACCTGAAAGAGGCTCAGGTTTGCATTGTGTTTGCAAAGGAGTATATGATTGCCTTACCACCATATCAGTTGTCCTATGTTATTTGCATGTGTATTGAGTAGACATCTTCTGTGACAAAAACAACAGATTGTTTTATTGATTTAGATTGTGTACATTCCTCAGCAGAAGTGTGCAAGTAAGGATAAATACAGAAGAAACCATGTTTAATGCTTGGACCTGTTACACCTGTTAATAATACCTTGGGTAGTAGCCCAGATCTTGCATAAGGATCTCCAAGTCTGGTAAGGAGTAAACCTGGTTTCCATGAGATAATTCAGTGAACTATTAACAATCTCTTGGGGAAAAAAAAAGATCTATCCAGTGTTAGCAATTGGTCCAGATTTTCACTAACAATGGAAAACAAATTAGTTTCCGACCTTAGTAATTGTAAAGGCAAGACTTGTGTAGTGATAGGTTGACCTTAGCTGGAGATAATCTGAAAGTCTGGGCAAAACAGGAAAGGCTCTACTTGAAGCAGAAGTGTCGCCACAGCCTCTTGTTGCCACCTTAGGTTTTTTGAAGGAAAAATATTTATCCTGTTCTCCCAACCACTGTCTGGGAGGAGGGAAAACAGAAAGAGGAAGCACTACAGTGTGTGACAATGCACCAGAAATCTCAGATTGTCTTAATCTGGCTTTGGGGAGACGGTGATGAGAAATATCAAAGGATATTCTCAATTTGTTGCTTGAATATCACCACCATATGTGTGCAATGAGAGTATGTGAATACATGAATACTTGTGTGGTGGCTTTTGTCCTTCTATAGCACCCAGACATATTGAAGGATCATTGTGTTAACTGCTGCATTGGAAACCATTCTTTCCCCCAAGGGATCTAAGAAAGCTTGACAAATTAGTGTAAAAATACAGAATGTATGAGGGAGAATAAAACAAATACTCGAGCTAGTTAGAAAATAATTAGACACATTTAATGCTTCAAAGAAAGAATTTTATTTTGAAAAAAAAMCCAGTCCTAGCTGCTGTGGCTCTTGCACACCTCTCCCTCTCTACTTTCTCTCCCTCTTGGTTTTTTAAGGCAGAGGTGGGGAAGGGATGCTAAAGCAAAATTAAGGAAAGTGATATTTTTCCTACATGAAAGGAAATACAAGAATGTGGGGGATTTGAGTTACCATTTCAACCTTTTATAGAGTTTTGTAGATAAACAATATATTTGGAGAAAAATGTGAGCTGTATTTTGCCATTTAAGATAAAACCATATTTATTTCAATTCTAATGCGCACTGATACATACATTTGCAAAGGACGAGTAAGCAAAATAAATGTCAACCTCCCTGTTACTGGTTTTCTGTTGACAGTTTGTCATGGGTATCATGATAGAAGTGTTAGAAGGGATTTGAAGGATGATGAGATCTTGGTTTTACCTTTACAAAATATATGTGTCATACATTTATATGCAAATGAGAAAATTCTGCTGTGTGACAAAAGGAGAAAATTGTGTTGGTGCTTTCTGTTTTGAAGATGTGTTTGATGATTTATCATATTTACTACAGTATATTGTTTCAGTGACTACCATACCTACTTAAAAATGTATAAAGTCCTTTCAAATTTCTTTACAATGCTTGTGGTCAGCCTTGCATGAAAAGGCCATTTGTTCTTCCCATATTAAAGCTTGTGCTTTCATGTAGTTCTGAGAATTTCCTATTACTGTAAATTAATTTCACTTCATTAAGTGGTTGGGTCACAGGCAAAGGAATAATAGCAGTCAGAGACACAGGAGATTACTTGTTTGAATAATCATAAATTGGCACCCACCCGCTTTCTCTCTAATATTGGGAAGAAGCTTCTGGCTGTCAAAGCCATTTCATTAATCAAAAAAGCCTATGAATGTGAACTTTAAAGTTAGACAAGATAAAATTATTATCTACATGAACAGTATTTTACAGTGTGGAACAATGGATTCTAGTCCCTATGGGAGACAGTGACACGATGGTAAAGATTCAGTTTTCTGTGTTACTTTGCTGTTATTTCAGGTCACTTGTGATTATTCAAAGTCATGCACTCAGCAGCTGTACATTACACATATAGGGCTCAGTTGTGAAGAGATGACTCCAGAGCATGGAGAGTTTATTATTTAGAYATTAATTTGTCCTCTCATGTAAATTATTATTTCTTCTGCCAAGATATTCATTAAAGCTGTTGCAGTAGTTTTCTCCCAGAGGAAAAAATGATAAGGTCTAATGAAAATGTTTTAATGAAAAGAGATAACTGGTGTTTATTTCATATTCTTTCTTCTAAGTCTGGCCCAATGCTTACTGAAAACAACTGAAGAGTGTCCTACTAATTTCAGTAGATTTCTGATCAGAACACTAACCTCTGAAGAAAGATGAGGGGAGTCATTTATCCAGGATCCACCTCCCCTTATACTGAATAGAAAGAATGAAGTAGCATAAAAGGCCCTGGAAAGCATCCTCAGTGCAGGTGTTTCAAGAGAGGGCTGTAAAACTACCCTTTGAGGAGCAAACTGGAAACTACACGGTCAGAGAGGCTGCAGATGGGGTACTGCAGCTGCAGGGAGCTGCAAACAAATGAGCCAGGCCCCCGGAGCGATTTGAATTGTCGTGGATAGTCCTCCAGCATTTTCCCTGAAACCTTACGCAGGGCATAACAGTGGCGTGGAGGGGCATTCCTGCTGCTCTCTTCTTAGCCATCCCCACTGCCACCTCTCTGTCTAAACAAGGGTCAAAATGTCAATTATTGCCCTTTCTGCACGAAAGTGACTCCTGATAGCGAGCCTGTCTCCTCAGCTTGGAAATACRTGTGGCACGAAGAATTGCGGAGTCACAGGCCTGGCTGAGAGAGAGAGGGAAGGTGTATTTCTGTGACTGGTCTTCTGGAAGGACGTTGGTGGTGGCAACACGTTGTCAGCTCAGTCAGAGGGTGCAGGCTGGGGGAAAGCTGACAGGGCTTGCCCTGCTCTGAAAATACTGCATGGTATTAACTGTGTGCCTTTGATACATTCAGATGGGAGGAGTGGTGATGCTTCGTTCTGAATTTCTCCTTGTACCCGTGCTTGTCATTAGATTACTCAATGAAAAATGCTTGTTGTAAAGATTGATCAGTAATTTATCATCGTTTCTATCTTATCCATACCATATATGGTATATATCATGTAACTAAGGGTGGCATAATTACTTAGATAAAGGATAATTCTGCAAATGTTTACATATGTAAATTCAAAAGGGGGATTTTTATGAGCCTAATTAGTCGTACATTTTAAATCCTATTTATTTAAAAAGTATGATACTGAAAACTTACACCCATTTTTGAGTTGCTATCACTTTACTTACTTAAAACATTGAAGGAACTTTTGATTTTTGCATCAGACAGATGTTTCTAACATCTTTTTTCCCAAGGCTCCTCATTTTCTGTGGTCGTAGTTCAAACAGTGATAAAAACAAGACATCTGAGTTTATTTCAGTTATTACCACAATTACTCATCTGAGACAGGTTTTGAGCCTTCCCTGGCAGTAGGATGGAACAGCAAAGCTTAGGATTGTATATACTGGTTTCCCAAGCTGCACAGGCATGTAACTCAAGAGCAGGACTTGAGAAGCAATCAGTATATTGAGCAATTAATCATCAGTTATTAAATGAAAAAGAAAGTTCAAGTTTGGTAAATTAATAATGCTCAGTAGTCACAGAGAAGTATTCAGGCCCTTGTGAAGCCTGGGAAAGCTGTATGATAACCTAGTTGTTTTTAAACTACATGAACAAAACTGTTTAAAATCCATCCTGGGATTATGCTTTTTGGTTGCTCTTAATCCATCATGGGTTGCAGTAATGGAATTTCAAATGAGAACAGCGTAAGAATGCCAGATAGTTGTTTTGGGGTTGTTTGTTTTTTTTTTTTTTGGGGGGGGGGGGTTGAGCAAGTATAATTTTTCTGATGGATTTATGGCACTTGGCTTGGATGGCAGCTGTACCCTGTGGTAGAGGGTATTTGGAAGAGTATGTATGCACATATGCATAGCTTTTACAGAAATAAGACTATGTATCTGTAGTTATGCTAAATGAGAATTGAGAATTGCAATGGTTATTTATTCCTGTTTACTGAGGCCAAGAAAAAATGTCCTCCCCATTTTATAACTAGATGGGTTAGAAAATAATTTTGCTTGGCTTTTGAAAGCTGGTGAAGACTTGTTTTGCATGTTCATTTCTCACAGCACAATTTCAGGTGGTGCAAGGTCACATCCCTGAAGAACAGAGAGGATGAGAGCTGGTGAATCCTGTCATTAGCTCCATCCCAAGTATAGAGGCAGCAAGAGCAAGAAGGCTCARGTATGAGGAGAAAAGGTGTTGGAGTAACCAAAACTGAGCAAAAAAACCCTTGGGTTGGAAATTAAAGTCTTTTTGAGTATACCTTATTAAGCCCAATATACCTTACTTAGCCAACACCCAGAAAACAAGAGAGATACGTGGCTCAAAACACCAGGTTCTGCCTTTCATTTTAAAAAGAGCAGGAAAATCAGCGGTGTAGGGTTTTTGCACAGCTGCTGTAGACTCTTCAATCTGTCCGGGGAGGCAAGAGGAAAAAGGTGGTATAGAGAAAGAGGAAGAGTTTTAYGTTTGTAGAGTTTTATCTACAGATGGGGGCAAACGGCTACATCTGTCTCCGGGTTTGGAACGGAGGAAGTAGCTGGTGAGGGTTTCAGAATAAAGACTGGTCGAGTACTTGTAATTAATTTGGGAAATAAATCTTTCTCTGAAACAGGGAGTATGGAGTAGCTAAAGGAAAGCAAAATAATAACATAGGAGTGTGCTGCAGTCTCCTCACTTGACTGATAGTTCTTCTGCTTCAGCTGTGCAGCGCAGATAGGTGAGTAATGTCTTGTGCTTGTTGAAAGGGGCAGGAAGAAGTCAGCTGACAGAGATACAGCCAAGACATAGCTTTTTAGAGAGAACTACTGAATAGACTTAATGAAAAGAAACAGGCAACAATGGGACTTTGGGGAGAGTGATGTTTGTGCATGGTACGTAGGCTGCTGTGAGAGGCAATTTGCACAGAGCTCAGCCACGTGGTATCTCATCTGACACAGCTATCTGAAGTGGCGAGATGTGCTCTCAAAGGCARGGCAATAGTAAATCTAGCAGGGGAAATGGCTCCTTGCCACTTGTTCCAGTGGGAAGGCATCTTTCTCCCAGAAGCAGACGAATGGTTACAGAAAAATGTAYGTATTCAAACCATTTCAAAAGGACCGCCCTCCTCTCTTTTCTTGTTCCTAAAGCCACAGAAGGGAGTGAATGCATGACATATAGGCAGAAGACAAACAAACTGTGTGGTCTAATGATTTATATTGATTTCCAGGTAAGTGTATAATTTGACCAATAAATCGTACTTAGATATAGCCAAACTTAAAAATCAATGGCCAAAACATATGCAAACACTTTTTACTTGTTAGCATAGCTACTAATACAATTCTGCTGTTCTAGGTGATGCAGGTCCCTGGAACAGTTGCAACAGTGGTTTGCCTACCTGTGTCAGTCTTAGATTTACCACATTTTATGCATGTATATATGTGTGTATCTATCAAAACACACATATATAATATGGAGTTAGTTATTCCTGTACATCACACCTGAGAAAATTTACTCATATTTTTCCAGGAATTTTATGATAAATCCAGGAGTCAGTTTTTCTGAGTCCCTGTTCAGCTTGATGAGAGCACAACTTTGTTTAAAATACCCTTTATGCTTAGAGCTGGATGTTTTGGATGTTACTGCTGGCCTGGTTTTCTTCCCTCCATTTTCCTTTTTCTGTTTGTTTGCATCTGTGTGGGTATATGTATATGTGGGAGAATATCCACACAAATGYGCACATACACAAACACACGTGTATATCTACCCAGGGAAGGGCAGGGTGATCTGGGTTGTGGCTGGACAATTTTGGCTATGAGCTTCAGATTCAGAATGAAAAATACTTCTGCCACCTTCCAGCATTTCAACAATGAAACCACTGGCTTAAGAGTAGCTGCAGATGTGACGCAATAGGATACAATTTGCAAGTGCAAACTTGCAGTGATGTTCTTGTAAGTTAAGGTTTTGTTTTCAGTTTGAACTCTGTAGTGGAGAAAGCTGTAAAAGGCACAGATTTATGTGCATAGCCAATAGTACACATCTTTAAAGTACTCTTCAAGCGGAGATACCAAATGGGACAGTGGTAAGAATGTTTTTCTGGTGAGGGCCTCTGGGACGCTGACAGAGTACTTCCAAGTCTGTGTTGTCTTTTCCCTCTTCTGGAGCAGAGAACGGCAGGTTCAGCGCATCCTTTGCTGGGATGAATCCTTCTGATGTTACCGAAGGCAAGAAAGGATCCAGATTTTTAAAGCAAGGATTATTGTTGAAGGCCTTGAACAAGGACGAGTGACTTGAGCTCCTTGTTCTGTCATGTGTTGTGTGTGATGTTTATCATGCACTTGACCTCTCTGCCTTAATTTCCAACTGCAAAAAAGATCCAATAGTACTGCATTATTGTTATCTTTTTTCCTCCTTTGTTCTATTGAAAACTCCTTTTATATCACCTTGGGGCTTACCAGTTTGGGAGTGGTACCAGCCTGATTTGAACACCGCACATAGTATAAGGTTTGTGGGTTTTTCCCCTCCCCAGAACTCTGTGATACCTACTTTCATCAAGAAAGTGGAGCCTAAGATTTCTTTGCTTATGTTTGGGGTGTATTTGTTTGTAATAGGTCCTTTTGTAAGGACCTGTTAACTGAGTTACTTTACTAAATCATATGGACTAACTGGCTTTTAATATCATCTTCTAAATCTATCAGTTTTGGAGGATTTGAAGCAGTATTTGAGAGACAGAAGACTCCTGAGGATGAACTCTTGTCCCCCTTGACTTGAATGGAGCTAATATTCATCCCATATTACTTTATTAATTCTTGAATCATATGTTTTCCATGAAATAGCATCATTTTTTTTAATCCGAGCTCTTCAGAGCTAAAGTAATCAGTCTTCTTTTCTCAGCCCTAAATTCAGAAAATAGCAACTCAGCTACCTAAATAGACTTTGAAAAATTAGTTCCTTTATCACAATGGTAAAAGATTACTGCTTTTGTACTTATTGCTTTAAAAAATTAGAACACCTTAATCTTTTAAAAACAATTTGGGTTTGGAAAAACAAATTGCATTGAAGCTGACAAGATGCTTGACAAGTTCCAGGAGATGCAATTTGGAATGTCTGAGATATTAAACCTTGAATGCCTGAGTTCCTAATAGAAACAGGGACTCAATATTAACTCTTGCAGCTCTGCTGTAGTCTATAATGTATAAAATGCATATTTTTGTGTCTGTCTTATAAAACCCAGGAAGCTGCTGCTGGGTTTCTGTACTGTCTCAGGGGTAGAAGATGAGAAACAAACTCCTGGCTTACTTGCTCCTGTCCCCTGAGAACAGAGGCCACCATAATACATAAATATATATTCCATAATCACTTTCATAAATTGATCATGCACTCTCTTGAAATTGAACTGTGTGTATTTCGGCCTGCTACTACCGTTGTGAGATGAATTCAGAATCTCACCATAATACTTAGAAACCTTTGTATTTTCAGCCAGAATATATCCGTGACCCTACTTGTATCCATAYGTCTTGTTCTAGCATGGCCATGTGAGTTTAACATTTAGGATGCTTTGGTTTTTATCCTCCTGAGGTACTTAAAATAGTACTTGAAATACAGCAAGCATATTGTTTTACGGTTCTGATACTAAACGATCCAAACTTAAATTCTACTTTCAACCTGCTAGTGACTACAAGAGTCTCCCTCTGTTGGTATTAATACTTTCTTACTCTATTGACAACAATTCAGCTTATACATCTTAGGGTCTAATTGTTCATGGGTGCACAAATTGCTAGATCACAGATAATAAACCTCTAATAAGCCTCTGGTGTTTTTCAAACTGATGAAGTCTCAAATAATAGCAAAAATTTTTTTTTTGTTCTCTGAGTGCATGACCTTATTTTTCATAGTAGTGAGTTTCACCATAATTATGTATCTGGTTTCAGAAGTCATCATCTTTTTGAATGCTCTCTAAATAYCTCTGTATTTATCATACTTCCTAGTTTTCTATCATAGTTAATTCCTTTAATAGTATTTGTCAGGATCATTACTGATAATACTAAATAACCAACTAAAGCCCTCAGGTTCAAAAGGAATAACTGCTGAGAAAATACRATAACTGAAAAGCTCAAAATCTAAGGATGGCAGAGGAAATTTGGAATTTCTTTAAGGTCCTCTATTATGAAGCTAGGAACCTTGTCTGTACTTAGCTTTGTTTAACTCATGATTGCACTATCCAACAAGATCTTTTTTTTTTTTCCTGTGGCTTTAAGATTTTAAAATTTATTAAATGCACACCACTCCTGCAGAACTTTTTAATAGGTAAGTGTTATTCTATATTCAGCTTTTACTGCAGGGCCACTATCCCAGGAAGTCTTTCTTTCCTTTATTATACTTCCCCCACATTACACAGATTCAGTCTGTTTTACCATGATGTCCCTGTTTATTTCTTATGTCTGTTATCTTGCTATAAATACCATGCAATTTCTGACTATAATGTCATCATAATTGTATTCTTCTTATTGCTATTTTTACATTTTGCACTGCCCTCTCTGTTTGGACATAGCTGTTAGTATATCTTCATTAACATATTTTTATAGTCTCACAAATTAAAAGTAGTTTTYGAGACTGTGAGCCCTGTGTGTTCTTTAATATTTAATTTTCTTCTAGTGGTTTCAGACTTAGCCCCTCAAGGCTAGCACTGAAAGTCTTATCTGAAAGAATCACCTAAGAAAGATCCATTTTAATGAGAATACTTTTCAGTGGTTACACTTACTGTGKTTTTTTACCACAAGTCTTTTTTCTGTCTGTTCATCTTCATTAGCTGCATCCTACTTTAGTTTGCACTGTGTATCGATCTCACCTATGTATAAATATTACTTTATCCAGCAGTAACCTTACAATGACACCTGACCTAAGTGAACAAAGATATATTTTTTTTTATTCTTTCTTATTTCTTTTCTGCCTCAAGGCCGTGTTTCTTGTCCTAGCTTGCTGACCTCTTCCTTCTGTGCTCTCTGATGATGGGCCAGTCAATTTGTCCCTTATGCAATTCARCAGTTCCTGGTATTGTGTGAATCTCCAATCTTCTCAATTTTATTTTTCCTTCATCTGGTTTGTGGTTATGTCGTGGTTTAACCCTAGSCAGCAACTAAACACCACGCAGCCACTCGCTCACCAACCCCCCCGCCCCGGTAGGATGGGGGAGAGAATCGGGAGGGCACAAGTACGAAAACTCGCGGGTTGAGATAAAAACAGTTTAATAATTGAAACAAAACAAAGTAGAACAGTAATAATAACAATGATAACAACAACAATAATAGAATATACAAAGCAGGTGATGCACAATGCAACTGCTCACCACGTGCCGACCGATGCCCAGGCCGCCACGAGATGTGAGAGCCCCTCTTCCCGGACCACGCTTCCTAATTATATACTGAGCATGACGTCACATGGTATGGAATACCCCACTGGCCAGCTGGGTCAGCCACCCCGGCTGAGCTCCCCCCGCCAGCTTCCCATGTACCTGGCAGAGCATGGGAAGCCAAAAAGTCCCTGGTGCAAGTGCCATTCAGCAACAACCAAAACATCAATGGTCCATCAATGCTCCTATTATACCAAACCCAAAACACAGCACCCCCCCAGCTACTCAGAAGAAAGTTAACTCTGTCCCAGCCAGAACCGGGACCGGTTACTTCCTACCTCCCCTGTCTCCTTTCCTCTCTCCTTCATTTATGTTTTTTAATCTTCTGTATGTTGTCCTTATCACCCATCAGTCTCAGCCCTTGGATTTTATCTTCCTCTGTGCTTGTGGGGTTTGTCTGGTCTCTTTTTTTGCTTGTCTGTTTGCTCTATGCAGCATTTCTGTTTCTCTGTGCAGCTATCTTGCCCTGTTACCAACTCTTTCTCTTGCCATATTTGATCACTCCTCTGTCTTGTCTTTGTGCTCACATGCTCCAAGTCTTTCTGTGTGCAGGTATTTACAACTCAYGTCATGTCAAATTAATATTTTCTCTACTTTCCTGTGTGTTCTCTTCAAAAAATTTCTGAATTTCTCCCATGTCTCCAGATGCATCTCTAGTCCTTAGTTGTTCTCTTCCACGATTTCTATCAGGTGATAGCGTTATGTTCCCATCAGATAACCACTTAAGGATGTGTCTTTATTCATTTTTTCAGCTAGTAACGTTTATTGTCACATTCTTTTGAGTCTCCTATGAAAACAGATGTAACCCTGATATAAAAATATGGTCCATTCTGATGCCATGTTTTTTTCCTCCTTTCTTTATCATTACATTTGACTCTCACAAACTTCCCATTTTGACACCTTCTGCTTCTTGACTTTCCAAGACACTGTCTTTTTAAAATTTTCCCTAGGTAAAATCTTTTTTTTAAAAGTTTTGCAGTTAAACTGCTCATCAGCCATAGCCAAAGATACCCACAATATGCTCTCAAATACATGGCCTTTGTCTTACTCAAAAGTTCAGTGTGCCTAAGTAGATTCTGCAGACTGGGAAATTTGACCACACCACAGACTTTATGAACAAAGCTATCATCAACTAATAGCCTTGGTTCCTGTTTCCATCTGCCATAGATTTTCCTTCAAGGAGGACGAATTTCTTGCCAAATTCCCTGTTCAGCACTATTTGTTGTATTGTTACACGACATGTTGCTTTCACTTTATCTTCAGAAAAAGAAATTAACATTTGTTGGATGCTTTCATATATTAATCTGAAATCTGAATTCCTTTTCATGGGTTATACATTGAAACAATTTTTGTTTTCTAGTCATAGTTTGTCACAAACACAATTGTTAAATTAAAAACTGTGTTTATCCCATAATATTTGGGGACTGTTGGGATTTTTCCCCCTCAGCTGGTTATAAGAGGCTTAAAACATAGACTCATGGTCCTCTATATAAATCATTCTGCATAAATGATATAACATATAGTCTACTTTATTTTTTGGTCAGTGAGGTGTAGGCTACTTTAATTAGACGTGATGGAAGTTTCCATTCTGAATCCTTTCATACCTGCATGGCTGGAATAATAGAAATCAGTGGTAAGGATAGTGTATCACAAGTCAAACATGCTCAGATTTTAAAATTAAAAACCTTTTAGTTTCACTTCTTTCTTCCTCTGGATTTGTACGGAAGTTCAGGTACATGGAAATTCTAACATAAATCTGTGTTTTGTCTAAATTCTACCTCAGAAACAATGGGAAGAAAATTACAGTAGTTAAAATGCTAAAAATGATTTAGTTTCAAGGACAGAATCAAGGCATAATCTGTAATGAATGCTGGTTTCCCTAGAGTCAGAAGATAAGCTGTTGCTCCCAACAATGTAGAAAGGTTCATTCCCAAAAACCCGTTTGTCTATAACTTTGCAAACACTCTGTGAGCTTGTGTTAGTTAGATGAAGTGGAAATTGTTTCAAAGGATGAGATATGTATTTTTAAATTAATAACTTTGCCATACTCTTCTGAATAACTGTATGCAAGCATTTAGGATAAGTAAGTAAGTTTTCCAGTCAAATCTGCTCATGCCCCATTACTGTAATATATATTTTTAATACCATTCTTGCTGCCAAAGATAAAGCTGATAAAGACTGGCAGTAATGAGATAACCACAGGGGCTCCAGTGTATCTCTGCAAGCTTTGAGAAAGTGGGGGGGTGCAAAACATCACGGGTTTTGACCCAAGCGGTGAATATTTGGACACCTACTTGGAAGAAAAATCTGTGAACAAAAGGTGAACTTATCTGTGCCTGCTTCTCATTGGTTTTGTGCTGTATATGTACTCAGTGCTAGGTGACTGCTGCCTTTGCTTACCTTTGTTTAGCCCGTAAGGCTTTGCATAAAGTCATTAAGACTGTGGATATACAAAGGGAGGGTTAGCCCTTCCATTACCACCATTACTGCTCCCCAAGGGTTTCCTTCCTCCCAGAGCAGCCTGAAAGAGTTATCACTTGACAAGTACAGAGAAGCCAAGTATCCTCTTGCAGTATAAAGAAAAGCAAATACTCTTTCCTCCTGGCAGAACTGATCAGGAAGAATCTTCTGGTTTGAGATGGTTAAGGTGATCTTTAAGGTGTTCTTTGGGGCTCACACAACCTGTGGCACCGTTTGTGCATGTAAAATGCACTATGACTGACAAGAAGGTCCTCAGACCTGTAAGGATTTTGCTTTATTTATGTATGTATTTTGCAATTTAAAATAAGAGTTCTGTAGGCAAAAAAGGACTGGTTTGAAAGTGATTATATTTCAGGCTGAGGCAAGACTAGTGTCGTCTTCTTTCCTTTAAAACCAGACAGGATTTTCAAGGAATTTAAGAGAAGAGACTGCATGTATGTGAGCAGATGAAAAGATGGATAACGGACAGGGCAACATTTGATGTGGATATACCTTTCCAAGTTCACAGAGTTTAAAAATCCATAACCTATGTAAAATAACAGCCTTGCAGTGTGACTGGCAACATTGTGCCAGAGGCAATGAATCAGTATTAAAACCATAAGTTCATGAAAATCTAAGTGGTCTCTTGACCCTATACCTGGTTCTTTCAGTTCAGAGTTCATGCCATGATACGTGATTCTGGGAGCTTCAGCTATCATGCTGTCAAGACGAAGCATACTTCTTTTAAAAGAGGAAATTAGGAATGTGTAAGTTGTGTTTTCGCAGTTTGGTGTTGCGTGCATGTTAGAAAGCTAAGAAGTTTGCATCTTTCTTTAATGATATAGTTACTATCTGCTGTTACCTACAAAAAGATCAAACTCTGGAAAACTCTGTGCAAACTCTATAAAGTTATATTGAACTTCCAGCGCAAGCTGAAGTTGGAGCTTAAGGTATTGTTTCTGAGTAGAGCTGAGAGGGCACAGTGTATGCGACTGGTGGTATGTACTGAAATGTGTTATAGCCTGACTGTGGAATGGCTACTCACTATAAGAAAGAGCAATCATCCATGCTGAAAATAGGTTTATTTACCAAGGGTCTATGCCTGACAAGCCATTTTCAAGCTTCATACCCATGTCTAGTCAACCCCCTGTAGGCATTCCAAGCAAACAAAAAACTTAAACTGCTAAATTGTTTCAGGTGATTTCTTCTCTTAATGGGAGGCAGGAGGAGAACCAAAGCAAACCAACCAAAAAAACCCAAGCTCCAAATGCTGGCCAGTCCTGATGAATTTTAGTTTGTTCTCTGTAGTTTGCCTCTTTCAGGAGTACGGTTGTTAAAGCATTACAAAATTGTCTCTAAAAAGGTGAGACTTTTTAATGTAATATAGATGTACAAAGCTGTTATCTTCAAAAAGAAATTCAGTGTCTAAGTAAAATTTAGTTATTCTTTTCAAAGATTTCATTGGGTCTTCACAGTCAACTCAGTGTGTGGCTTTAGTAAAATTTTAAGTACAAGATTTCTGAGAGGTTATGTTCTTTAGTTAACAGTGGATTTATGTCTTTACGGAAATGTTGCTTTCTGACAGCTGTGCAACTATCCGGCGTCACCACTGTGCCATGTAGTTAAATGGTCAACAGTTACCACGTTTATAAATAGTATGTGACATCTGAGCTTTGAAAAATAAATTCTTACTGAATGCTTTTGGAAGAGTTCCATATACAGTACTTTACTTTTATGCATCAGTCAGTGGAATATGCATTAAACGGAATGGCAACAGAGATTGAATATAATAAACATTACCTATAAAATGGGAATAAGATTAAACAGAAATCCTGAGGCATTACACTGAAATGATTAAGGTTAAAACAAAAGGCAATGTCACATATATCACAGCAGTTACTCAAGAACATTTACAGCTGTGTAGCCAGGAGAAGTTGCAGTGTATAGGTCCTCTTCTCCCATTCTTTCTTATAATTTTCTTCATCTCCGGTATTTCTCTTTAACAGTAAACTTTTATGTAGGTTTTCTTCCATGTAGTTTTTTCTGATCACCTATGACCTAAATAACAAGCAACTAGTGCAGTACAAACTTTAAAGTATATTATTGGTATATTTCAGTTTAGGTTATTATCAAATCGTATTGTGCAAAATGTCATGTACGGCTTCTAATTAGCGTTCATCAACCGTAGGGGTGTGCACTAAAAGCTGGTGAAGGTTTGGGTCATATTTACTCCTGTTTGCGTGAAATGTCTTATTAGCAACTGAAAATGGAACTCAGTTGTGGACGGTATTTGGGAATTTGCTCTGGGATGGTTTTTTTTTTTTCTATTTTTCTTTTTTTTCCCCTTTTTTTTTTTTCCCCTCTGTTTTTTCCTTTATTAGGTTGAGTTATTTAGCCTTGTGGAGGAACTGAGACAGAGGTCAAGAAAGGACCACCTCATATTGTTTGAACAGAGACCACAAATGAAATATTACAGAGTTTGTGCGGAACAAGAACACTGGATAGCTATTCCAGACTAATGACCAGCCATCTGAGTAAAAGAGTATAGAAATCTATATGACCGATTTGGGCTATCTTTTGTGGGAGACTCAAGCTGAATATGCCAGGTTTATAGGTTTATACTACTGGAGGAGCCCAGAATAGTTAAAATACCATCCAATCTCATGATAGCCTTTCAATAATTACTTGTGCTTCATCAGTACCACTAAGGGAAGAATAGCTTTTCTTAACAATGCAGTTCTGCATGAGAGTAACAAGGAAATATCAGGCTTCATGTTTTAATGTAACAGTGCATGATAACTTGAAAAAATGCCCCCACTGAGTGAGGTTTTTTAGTAATATGTTTATAGAGTGTAGACCAAGAAAGAATGTAATACGGATAGCAAATTTTCAAGAAATGTGGATGTTAAAAGCAAGTTATGCTTGTGGTTCATTGATCACTTGTATGAAGCTAATATGTGCTGAGATTCGGAATTGACAGCTTCTGTTGTAAGTGAAGGAAAATTAACTGTATCATTGACATGAGGTAGTGATCACTGAAAGATAAGGACTCACTGAGCCTGCTAAGTGTTTTTTATAAAGTGTGTACGTGCACATTTCTAGGAAGATGTTCAGAAAAAGGAAGAATATAGAATTCCTGGCAAAACCATTTTTATTAAAAGTACAAATTCTTCATGGAGAATGATGTTCAGTAAGAAAGGGTCAGGTTCAGTGGATTTTCTGATCTGAAAAAGTATGTCATGGAACCTCTTTAAATTCCCATTTTACCATGTAGAGAAGGAAGAATTTCATATTTCACTTTGAAATGACATTTAGAAATTTTAATTAACCTGTATTAAATGAGAAAAGGAAACTTACAGTCCTGATTCAGTTTACTGCAACTGAGTTTTTTCTCTTCAAGATTCTTAGTTCAAAATGTCTTAGTTTTATGACTTTTCATTTAGAGTTGGGATGTTGTATTGTGGTCTGGAAAATTTCGTTTTAATCCCTGTACTAATGGTACCATTACCAATTAAGCTTTAGAAACAGTATCGGTTTGGAGTATTCTTTAGTACACTGTAAGTGTTATAAGGAGATTTTTTAAAATTATTTTTATAAATGATTTATTTATTGTGGCTAGTAATGCTTATTTTATTTTATTTATTTTTAATCTATTAAACATTATAGGATTTATGCTCCTCTGGAGATAAGAGGTATTTATTTAACATGCAAAGGAAAGAAAGGTTCTAATGAAGTGCAAGAATCTCAGTAATGGCTATAGAGAAATTGTTTTTCTGTGAAGTTCTGTTACCTATGCAAGTCACTCCTGGACATGAACTGCGCTATTTTAATTGAAGAAGTTTCTAAATATAAATCGGGTATCTAGGGGATATAGACTGAACCCATCTGCTCCACCAGAATTGACTTTTTCATATCTCCTRTCTTAACTTATTTGTATCCAAGACATACACAAAGCTTCTCAGATAAACAGGTGCACTTTGATACTATCCAATTAATTACTGTCAGATGTATTGTATTGGAAACTTTGTATCTCTTCTTTGGGATCTAAACCAGTTTTCTGATTCCTAGGATGTTTTCCTGGACATTTAAACCAAGAACAAAGACATTGTTAAAAATATAAGTCCATCTCCTGCAATGAAAGTCAGCAGCTGGAGCTAGGTTTGTTTCAGGCTTACAAAATGCTATAAAGAAAGTAGTGACTTTTTTTTCCCCCATTGCTGTTTTAATATAATAGATTTCAAAATGGTTCTGAAGAATTTTTCTTATTTTTTTATGGGGGAAAGAAAAGACAGTAGTTAAATAATTTCTCCAAGGATGTGAAGGGGGGAAAAAAAAAGCTGCTTTTTGAAGTAGGTCACTGGCTACAACCTTGCTTGGGACAATAAGAGCTGGAAACAGTTTTCTTTTGAAACCTGTCCAGTGGCAAATGTAAAGTGAGCAGRTAATGAATTGTAAGGGCCGAGACTGATCCCTTATGAAAGATTTGCAAAGAGCTGAGAATTAGACATGATTACTTCCCCAAGCCCTTCTTTACTTATACCTTCAGCATGAATAATAAGAAAGAAAAAAAAAGAAAAAAATAAAAAAGAAAAAAAGAGGCTTATCTGTCATTGGCATGCTGGTTGCTTTAGAAATATGAAGGGAAAGATGACAAATGACCTCAGAAGAACCAGAGATTTCTGATATTTGCCTGTGATGAAGGCGTATCTGGTTTTTTTACTTATTTCATAGTAGTAAAGCTGACCTTGAGTATTTCCTAATCTCATCCCCCACTGTCCTGGTCTCTAAAAAGAACTTGGGTCTCCAGCAGACTCTTTCTTCAGACGCTCACTGGCTAGCTCGCTCTGTGCCTGGTTTTCCACTTTAAGCGTCCTGGGGGCTGGCCGTTGGCAGGGGTCTGCAGTGGGGTTGCAAGCTGGAAGACAGCTGCGTCGGAGGAGCTTTGTAACGGGGCCTGGTTCCCGGAGCTGTGGTCTCAAGATGGTCGGGTGTATCTGCCGGTGCCTCCATGGAACACTCACCACATTGCAGGTGTATCTGCTCTCTGCTGCCAGCTGTAATTAGTCATTGGTTGGCAACAACTTTGGTTTTGTGTTCTTTCGGCATCTCTTGGGACACTCTTTCCAAATTATTTTCTAACTGTGAACTCCCCAGTTTACCCTCTCATTTCATTTTTTTTCTGGAAAGCTATGATGCTTTTTATCCTCACCATTAAGGTAAAGGATGTGCAAGTAATTCCCTTTACTACTTTGATATCCCTCTTAGCAAAACACTCTGGTGGTTCTTTTATATCATGGATTTCAGGGTGGCAGCCCTTGTTTCCAAAAATGTAGACGCAACAGGACCATCTGTGTTTGCCATCTGCAAGACATTTCCTTCTAGGATCCCAGGGTTGGTTACGGGGCTTCCAGACATTCCTACTGCCTGTCCCTCTGGGTACACGGTAAGGAGACAACAGGTTTGTAGCTATAACACAGATGCATGTAAGCCTAAACTCTTCGGCACAGCCTGCTGTCACTGGAACACAGTCTGCCCGTGTCTGTTTGAACACCCACCAGCATCTCTCTAAGTTGTGCCCAGCCACTCATCCCTACATTCCTTTCCACCCAGCCTGCTTTTTGCTGTTAATACCAAGGTGCTGACCCTGGCAAAGCAGCCAGGTATTGTGGAAAAGAGCCTTCCCTATTGCTAGCCAGCCATTATACACTTGGAAATGTTTTCAGTTTCAGATTTTTTAAGAAGGTCAGGAAAGGACTGTTTCTGTTCTACTTTTTTTTTCCTGCAGAATTGCTTTATTTCTGAACATAGCAGTATTTATTGCTTACTTTCCTAACTTCTCCTTTTAATCCTGCAACTGCCATTAGATAAAATAATGAACCGAGTTACTTATTCATAAAGGCAATGTAAATATTTGTTCTCCACTGTATTCCAATAAAATAATGTTGTCATGGATTATTGGCAGTAAATTATTTTAAGTTATACATTAAAAGTAAACAAAGCCATATACATGAAAATATCTTTGATCATTTTTCACGAAGCATCTTATTCTTTCCTTTTATTGTTGTTGGTATGAGATCTGAAATCTCAATGTTTGTATTTTGATTTTCAGTGTCTCCCTATTTAATTTCTGTCACAAATGCTTTCTACTGAGAAATTAGAAACAGTTTTCTACATTCACTGCTCCCCTTCCCCTCTTCCCAGTCTGGCCTGATTCTGATAATATCTTTTATATGTTGTCATTAATAGTGGTCCACTGAGTGAATTATAATTCTCTTGTTTGGGTTCTGCATTTTAACATTTGGCTGTTGAAATGTAGTTGGGGACRAAGAAGGGCATACAGTCTCAAAAACCCCTCTTTTTTCCAAATTTGTAGAAGTTATTTGCTAGTCTAAGAGAAAATAAAGGAAAGATGGATGCTCTTTAATTTCCAGTGTGCTGTTTATCTCAAAAGCAGATTTTCTATTTGATAGAAATGTTGTGAGGCATTACTCCCAAGTGTGAACCAGACCCTATGTCTATATAGAGTATATAAAGAACTAGGATATTTTACACCTACATTAATAATTTTTCCATTAAAAAACCCGTAACATATTTTAGCACATGAATCCTGCCCCAATAGATGGCAGAGCTTTTCCTCAGTCACAGTGATCACACAAATTCCTAGCCTACTTTCTTTAATATAGGGTGCATTTATGAAATAGGCTGTAACAGATCCTTCAGGATGTTTCATAGACAACTTTTTTTCTTTTTCAACGGATGGAGGCACAAGCTTAAMCAAATGGCAAGATCTTGAACAGCTTGAATAATTAAAAACTAATTAAAAATGGGTGACCATTATCTCCCAAGTGCTGATATTTTTCCTCTTTAAAGAAAAAGAAATTCCATAAGTTACAAACATGTAATTTCTTTCTTATTCTGAGAATTCTGAATAAATTTTCTTATGGTATCACAGGTGTCCAGGAGCTTKCTCTTCACACTGCTTAACTTCCACGAGCCTCCAGCAATACACCTCCAATATACCAGTGCTATCAGAAGGTTGAAACCTCGGAGATTTGTCTTTGAATAGTTCATTTTAGGATTCTTTCAGACAGCAAGTCTGTAAACATGGTGCAAAATCTGAAGCACAAAATGCAAGAAGTTTCTGCTTCCTTTCAGCATGTCTGGGTTTAGAATAATGCTTCATGCTATGTGTTGCAGCTCTGAACAGAAGATATTTATAGATATTTGAACTTGCCTACCTACGGTTATGTTTCTACATACATTTCAGGCTTTTAGAGTGCAGAGCCATTGACTTCTGTAGGAGGTGCTGAATGGTCTAGCGCTCTGATGACTAAAGATAAAGTCTTAGCAACCTAAATTTAGGCACCTCATTTTAAAAACTTTGGCCCAGATATGTGAACCCAGAAGAATGAGTTACAATAATTTATTTCAAATTCCCTGGCTCTTGCGGCTCCCCATTTATTCATACAAATTGCTCACTGTTGCAGATAAATCAAAAATGTAGCCAATGCAATAACTCTGCACCTGAGCATTATTTAGTTCTGCTTTGCTAATGTTGGCAGCACTTTGCTTTTCCTCTATATGTTACAGCACCTGGCTATTTTGGCTTTGAATACGTTAGAGGCGTGAATAGGGAGAAAATCTACAAGTTTTTGCCCTCACTTTCATCGCTGCTAGCTTTCCTAATAGCTTTGATTCCTCAGTTAAGTGGTCAGTTTAATTTTCCTGCCAGCTTAAAAGAAACGCAAGGGAGACAATTACCAAGGGAGACAATTTTTCACTGCATGCTTAGGAGAGGATTATCTTGTCAGAAGCGTCGTCTCTAGCGGTTCTCATCTGCTTTGACACCAGGGATAGTTAATTTCCCATAATGCTGTTTATGATGAAGATGAGAAATACTGTGCCCTGTCTGTGTTGATTTTTCTCTTTCAACTTCTTTGTGGTTTCTCTTTTGGGATTTTTGTCTCTTTAAAGGAGTACTTCACCTTGTGGACATGACAAATAGATTGAGGTATGTGTGTTGTCGACAATTTTCTCTTAGGTTTGTGTAGGCTGCACAGAAGAGAGAAGTTTTAAAACACAGTTACTTAGGCAAGTAATGTATACAACTTTTTTTTTTTTTTTTTTTTTTTTAAACACAGTATAAACTAAGAGTATGTTAAATGTTAAAAAATGTTGGTGTTGGCTACTTAGCCAGATTTTGGTTTGTTTTTTTGCTAGGATCAGGTAACAGTACTCCCTTTGCCTATATTAAGGATGGATATCTTGTAATTTCACTGCAGCCTTATAAGTCGTGGGTGTTTATTCTAAGCCAGTCATCTGTAGTCAGTGTCGTCAGAGAAGGTGATTCATCCCATCTGACACTAAATATCTGAGAGGCTTATTATGCAAATGTGTTCTGGAGACAAAGGTGGTTGATGATGTTCCTGCCCAGTGCCACAGTCTACAGAGCCTCTCTGTACACGTGCAACTGCTTTTGAGGCCACACACAATGAAGAGAGTGCAGAAATTATTCAGGTTAAAAAACAATAACTGGAAGTATTTTGTTCACCTGTATTTGTTTTTTTAACCAGGTTCATTTCAGTAATTCATAGGGCCATTTATAACACAGCGATAAGAATATCTGTTCAATAAATGGGGTCATATTGGCACAGAAGAAAGAAGTGGTTGAAGGCAGGGACATTCAAAACTTYGTGTAATGAACTGCCTCCTGAAATACATGTGTGCGCTGGGACTGTCCTATTTTATTAGGTGAGATGAATCCACAATAGTTGTTTAACCATGTGTTAAGCAGGACATTAGCAATATCATTTTCACTGTAGTGTACATCTCTTGATGCTTGATATTGCTTTATTAGACTATAAAGTATCTTGAATTGAGCTTATCTATGTCAAACAAAGGGGGCAGTTAGAAACTTCTATGTATATTGCCAAATCCTTCCACTGAGGTCCTCAATACTAGTAGTGCTGTTTGTGTTAGCAGTCYTTCCCAATTTTAGCATCTTAGTGAACCATGAGGGTTATATGTGTATGGATAAATATGCTGTCCGATGAGATGGGCTGTTTCTTTATAATATGTAGTGATTATCCAAGTCCACACCAGGAAGCCAGAAAAAGTGTCCATGCAAATCATAGCTTTCTCTTGGGTCTTACGTAAATATGAAGAGAGGATGACTCATATGAACTTCACTTGAATGTCTCAGAGTGGTGTTTTTCATTAAATAGCTTAGCTAACAGTTAAACTATCAGAGCTGTAATGAGGCAGAGGCAGTATATTTTGGGAGGCATGTTGAAAAGAAACCCAACCTACTAGGATGCATTAGATACATCATACGGAAGTCAAATCTCATGAACTGCATGTTCTGCGTGCAGTTGTTCATCACAGGATCCCTTATCACGGTGATGTACCACCCTGCTCCAATACGCTTTTGTGATACATCTGGGGAACGTCTTCATGGTGCAGGGTACTTTGGTTTAGATACTGAAGTCAGAGAAATGTGACTACCACCGATAAGATAMTGTTCCATGAAACAGCAACGGAAGAGATGAAAAGAACTATACTGAAACAATGCCAATAGCAATGAAAGCAATCAAAATGAGCGTTATAGTACCTTTTTATGTAAGTTCTTTCTGGAATATGTTTCACATGTTTTATTTATTTTTATTATTATATTTCTTTTTATTTTTGTAGGCTGTGGAAACCAACCTTGCATCAAAGGATAGTCACTGGGTCTATGTAAATGAGGTAAGAAAGTCAAAAGAGACAACATAGCTTGGTACATTCACTCCTCACTGTCTTTTGTTTCATATGTTTTGACACACCAAACTGAGCATACACTTAGCATTTTTGCTTTTTGAGTGGTACAAGATGCAAACTCTGTGGTATCGTTTCTTGTCTGTCTCTGTTGAATCRGCATAGGTTGAATACCAAAGGTCAAAATAAAGCTTCCAGTATACCTCATAGCAGCTGGGAGACTTTATTTTTACCTTCATGTTGACCCTACTTTGTTAGCTATTTAGGAAGCAGAGAATATCTCAAAAGAAACCTCAAATACATGCATCTGTATCTGCCAGAATCTCACCCTTCACTGCTATGAAAGCCTGCACTTAGATACCAGGAGAGGAAAGAGCGCCGAGGCTGGTTGCAGGCTTAGCTCATTCGAAAATGCATTTACATGATACAGAGGTTTTCTCTAGTGCAGAGTTGTGTCGGTGCTTTGGCCGAGATCCAGGATAGCATAGATTTAAAATGTGATATTTCCTCTCTGCAGCAAATCGTATCCTGTCCTGCTACTATGATTATTTATTTTACCTTAGTACCACAGTGCCCTAATGGGAATCAGTGCAGACTCATATTTAAAAAGCAATGGAAAGCTTGAAATGTTGTACCATATATAATAATTTATAAATCACTGATTGTTCAGGATAAATGGCACTGTTTTGTATATTTCTGGTTTTAATAATGATTCATTAAAAGATAGTAAAATAGCTAAGTTAAAAAGAACTGTGTTCACTATTTTATTTTTATATTATAAATGCATAGCCTCTAATTTAATAGCCAATTCCTTTGTTAATTTCTCATTCCTTTCTTTGCACCTAGCTAATAATTTTGGAAAGGCTACTTTTAATAGTAACTATAAATTGTATTGTGTGGCATTAGAAAGGCTCTGTAATTAAACAGAGGTTAGGGAAAGTGAGTGAAATCTCTGCTTATAAAGGCTTTATAAATTCTTTCTAGTCCTTGTTACATTTAAGTGCCTCCTGATTTGTCAGCTGCAGTAATGGCCCACTACAAAATATCAGCAAGATGCCCAGAGAGTCAGTGTTTATGTTCACATAAAGATAATACAGTGCATATTTCCTTAAACATTTATAGAGAGGGAGTGTTTGYGAATTTGTTATTGCTGCTGTTATTGTTCAGATGTTAAAACTTACTTCAGGAAGCCTGAATCTGTAACGTCACAAATAAAAACMTTCAGCACTCATGCACAAACATGTGCATGCATACACATACACAAACACATCACACAGGGTGTCAGTTCTGCTTTTATTTTGGGAACTTTTATTTTTTCTCTTTTATGGCTAGAGACTGGGTAGGGAAGCTATGATAGCAAAATGTAAATCTAAAGTATAACTTTTTAGTGAAAAATATTAATGCACATACTTACAAATATCTCAAAATGCAATTAAATTCAAACAGACAATTACAGAAACTTTTCAAATTCATGAGACTTTGGAGAACTCTTTACAGGCAAAAAGAGGAGGAAGTGTCTTGATTATCCTTTTTTTTAACGGAAAAGTGTCGGTCTTTGTGTGTTTAAAGCTACTGCGAAAAGAAGATACGTTAAGCATCCAAATGGATGTATCTGTAGAAAGAAGGAGGTTCCTTAGGGCTTGCTTCTTATTTAATAGTGTGCATACTCCCATGCTAGCAAGAGGACAGACTGATTATGCTTTCCATGTACACGTTTCCAGTTGGTATCAGTGAGAACTGCATGGGCACTTGATGGAAAATACGTAATTCCTTGACTGGATGTTGATTGGTGCTGTGATTTGCAGAATGGAATTAGCTTTTAATTCCCAACAGTCAAATCAGCTCTTTTTGATGTAATTCCACATGAGCAGCAAGCCAGATGTAGTCCATTCTGTAAATGGACCAAATACTTAGCCAGTCCTTTTTTTCTCCCAGGCAGATTGAGGATCCTASACTTTTCTGTTCACCCTATGGTCTGCGTGACCTAATGATCCCGTTGCAAGGAAAGACAGGTATAGGGCTAAATGACCTGAAGGGACAGTAGTAGGAAGAGAACACAATGACAATTATTTCCATTGAGGTTCCTTGTATGAAGAGCGTTGGATTGTAAACAGACTCTTTGGGCCTTTCTCACTTCAGGGAACCATTTAAGGGCCTGGTACAGGTTAGATTACTGAGGTCTACTGATCTTGAGCACCTTCTCACAGTCTGCCCTGTCTCCCATCTCTCGTCAAGCTAATGAGGATCTGAACCTTGGACTTATCTTGCTATAGTAAGAATGACTATATAGCTCGGTATTATTTCAATAAGAGATTTTATTATTGTCATACTTGAATTAAATCTACTTTACTCTGTCTGTATTGACAATCCAATAAACATTTGGGTTTGGTTTTTTTTCCTTGTGCTTCTGTCCCATACAGCAGGATAGGAGTTAAGTTTTGGAGTTCGAACATATATTATCACCTTAATTTTGTTAGGTGAGCAGCACCACTAAGCTTATAATGAGCTAACTTAAAATCATATGGCTGGTAAGCTTATTACACAGCAAATGAACAAATGTGGAATATAAGAGTTCATCTCAAATTGCAGAGCTGTACTGTCAAGATCCTGCATTTGCTAGTTTCCAATAACGCAAGTCTCTGTGCTGAGCTATCTGTTCAGTTTGGATGCCATTGGTGGTGTAAAAGGACTCAGTCATCTTTAGAAAAAGGCTAGTGAATTGGGAGTTGGATTCATTGTATGGGGTTGGAAGGCTGAAACATTACATGGCAAGTCTTTCAGGATAAGAGAATACACAGGGATGGGTCCTTGCAGGCAGTATCATGCCCTCATATGTCCTCTTTGAAGCCAAAGTCATAAAAACCTTACTGTTTTAAAAATATATATTTGTAAGTATGTCTACTTTTCTCATTTCAGACATTCTATGTTTCAAACTTGCAGAGCTGTCAAAAGTAGTGGAGATTTGAAGGAAAAGAAATTTATTTCTAACCACCCTTCCCCTTTTAGATTTATATTTCATCATCTTCACGTTTATTCATCTAGAAATACTAAATCACTCCTTGCCTTCATTTAGGCGGTGATTCTACCTGAATTCTGGGTTAAACATGCAAAGTAGCTTTTTAAAAGCAAGAATATTTGTGATTTCTGTATAAATCCTTGCAAAAGCAAACAACTCTTCAGAGCAATGACTACTCCATGCTTGGCTTTGTCTCCAGAATAGTCCAAAATGTTTTATTACCATTGACTGTGTGGGGAGTTGCCAATGACTAGCAATTTTGACCCTAAAGAAGATCTGTTAGAACATATCTGGTGTTCTGCTTGTACCTTTGCTGTTTATACCTTTAAGTGCTGATGAAGTGACCTACCAGCTTTGATAGATGTATGCTATTTCTTCTTGTGGCGTGACTGGCACAGTTGTAGATGCGCCCCTTTTTTGGGTGTTTATTTCCTGTCTTTTTTCCTTTTTTTCGTTCTTATTTTTATTTTTCTTTTACATTTCTTTCTCTTTGGTGCCTGACATGAAGCATCTCTGTCGGTTCCTCCTGACATTTTTCATTCTCCCCTTCTCTTTTTCTGCCTGTTCAGAGAAAATGCTGTGCATTGCCCAGGGCATATGTCTGTGGGAGAGGCACAAGAGCAATACTTGAAACTGAATTTGTATGTGGTTGTACTAGGAGCAATGCTCTAGGAGTCTGTGTCTGCTTTTTTATTAGCAGCAGCAGTAGGTCTGGGGGTATAAATAGCACTATAAACCATGTTTCCCTTTTTGTGGGATATTTCATGGTTTTGAAATTTTCTCCATTCCAAGGGGAGAGAAAAGATAAAAGAAATTGTTCTGCAAAACTGGAATTTGGACCAAAAAAAAATTCAAATTAAACACAGTATTTTATTCCCTCATATCAATATATTTAAATCTAATTCCAAGTTTTTAAACATTCATTATTTTTACATGTAAATCAGTAAAGTACACAAAGCAATCAACTACCCTTCATGAAAATGGAAATGGAATGTGTACTGAATTTGACTGGTAACTCAAGTAAGTTGTTTCAGCGTTATCACATCCTTCCTTTAATTTCTTTTTCGACAAACTTTCATCACTATTCAGAAGTTTGATTGAAAGTTGTAAGACACGGTAGGACAAAGCACAAGGCTACTGGTTGAGATAGGAGGTAATTTTTCATGAAGGACAGGGAGGGATGAAGAGAGGACAACGTAGCATTGCACGTCCAAACCATACGTACTTGCTCTGAAGCTAAGGAGAGGTGAGGGTCGAACTGGTTGAACAGCTGCGTGGAAATACGCAAAAGACAAACACTGAGGAACACTTTTTTTGCAAGTGCATTTTTGACAGAAATGACCCAAAGACAAGAAATTGAAATAATGGAGGATTTTAATTTCCCTGGCAGTTGAAAAAGTAATGTTGGGACACGGACAAGGCTTCACAATTTCCTGTGATTGACAATGTTATCCTTAACGTGTTTAAAAAGTTAAGGGAGCCGTCAGTTCAGATTTCATTATGGCTAAGGAAGAATGGGCTAAGGAAGTCAGAAGATAATTGGTGTGAAAGTGATCATGAGATGGTAGCATGCACAGTTTGAAGAAGAGGAAGAAGTGAGAAAAGGAGAATAGGGATAATGGATGTCAATAAAAAGGTTGCCCAGCTTCACAAGTTTAAGGAACTAGTAGTGCTTTTGGAAAGATAATATGATGAGTAAAGGATGGCAAAAGAACTGTGGAGTTGTGTGAAGGTGAAGGCATAATAAGGTATCGTTATGGTTCCAATGGGTTATCTTTACAGATCTTGAAATCAGAGAGGATTTCTAAAGAAAAAATGGTGAAAAAAAAGGCTAAGGAGGAGTGTAAAGGTGTAACAAAGTAAATGATTATAAAATGAGGCTAAGGTGCAAAATGACTCATACCAGGGGTCATAAAAAGCAACAAGAAAGGTTTAGATATGGCAGAAGTTAAAGGAAAGTGTAAGGTGATTACTTAACGGAAAAATGAGGTTTTAATGTTTTTACTGACTTACTTGAGGCTGGCTTCATAGAAACTATTAATTGTAACCAGACTGTTAAAAACATATTGTAGTACTTTCAGTTTATTTAGATAAATCTGAGGCACTCCACCAGATGAGATTCAATATAGAGAAGTGCTGAGTACTTTGGGTGTGGCTACCAAATGAGGTATAGCTGGTGAGCACCTGCAGGAGCAACTTAGAATCCTTGTGGATAACAAACAGAATATCGATCAGTACTGTTGTGGTCTTGCAAAACAAGCGAATCTAGTCCTCAGATATGTTACTGGAAACATCCTTTGTAAGATAAGGGAGGCAATTATTTTGCTCAGCTTGACATCAACTTGGCCTTGTTGGAACAGTATTGCAAGTTTTGGGCAAGACATTAAAACAAAACAAGAGAATGCAGAACAATTTTGAAAATCCAGAGGAGAGCACCTAGTATGGTGAAAGCTCAGTAAAGTATGACCCGTGAGGAAAGGTTGAAATAATTATGTTTGTATCCTATGAAACTCAGAAGATGGCGCAAGGGTATAGCAGTAGAACAGATATAATTAAAAGAAGAATATGATCACATGTTCACTCTGGAAAGCTAAAGGAAGTGCAATTTAATCTTCCGCAGTAAAAATTAGATTGASTATTGGGAAATGGTTTATGATCTAAATATGATAATGAATAGGAACAACTTCCTTCATTACTTTCTTCCATCTCATCACCATCTCTGTCTTCACACCTGGTTCTGCTATTGTTTTTTATTCTTTGTTTTTCAGCATCCTACTCACATTATGTAAGTCTGCTAAATATTTTCAGATCTCAGTTTGGAAAGACAAATACAACTGTATTATGAACACCACTGTATTATGATCTGCACCTTCTGTTCTAGGTCTTTCCACATACCTTTTTTCAATATGGGTATAGCAGTGACAGTTTATACAAATAGTCAGTGCATATACTTCTGATCAAATAATTTATTCAATATTTTTACTGACAAACATGAAATTTATGGGAACTGTGACTCATATTTGATTTCCAATCAGCGTGGAACTCCATCCTTCTCTGTCTACTACTGAGCAAGCTCGAGCAATTACGTTTGATTAGATTCTGTCAGCCAAATCCACCCTTGGGGTAGCCTCAGTGATTTGACTTAGCCAGGGATGAACCTAGCATCATATTTCTTGATATCAGTCATTTGAAATGGAGGAGTATATTGTAATTGTATGTAGTTTTGATAGAAAGATACCTAGTAATGAATTACTGGCACTTTCAGTGTTTTAAAAATAGATTTAATTATAAGGTGTAAAAAATAAGTCTGAAAACTAAAGGTTAGAGCTTCTACTTGACTACAGTTTTCATTTGTTGCTTTTCCATTGAATTGATTCTCATTGATTCAGATTAACCCTCATCAGATCAGATACAAAGGAATATTTGTTATTAACACAAAATAACTTCTTATTACCCTGATTTTTTAGTCTTAGAATTACCACAGTCTGTACCATATGGAATAACAAATGCTGAAATTCAAACAATATTCACTTCTAAATTCTCAAACTGGAACCATGGGAATAGTGCGGAGAACTAGTGGAAATTTCATTACATTAGTTCCTTACTGTCTAAATGATCAGGTACTCTGTAGGAAAGGAATGTACTACGGGGGGGGRAAAATCTTCCTCATAGGTCAAGTACCAACCCATGTGGGTATTTGTCACGGCACTACACTTAAAGAAGGGAGTTCTTTCTAATAAAGCAAAACATAGTTATTTTGCAAAATAACAATGTCATGCATTCTTCCATTGCATTTTTCTGTGAACTACTGTAAAATTTCCAGAATTAAGCTTTGTAAAAGAGGGAGGAATCATACTCTTGATTGTCCTGGTAGATGCACTAGCACAGTTCCCAATGTTTGTGTGTGTTCACGGGTACTGCACAGTGGGTGACTGTATTTCTGTATTGCACAATTCAACATATAGTTTAAAGCTATGCAGAGGAGCTTGACTCGAAGGTTGAATAGGGGCTCATTCCTTTATCACTAAGAAAAGCTTGTGCTGTCATTTGTCCCATTTAAAAACAAACAAAAATTCAACCTAACAACCTATGCTGCAACGCTGCAGGGTGGATAGCAGAAAGGTAAGTTGCATCCGTAATGGCTCTTGCAAAATCAAAGATGCTTTTTTATTGATAGAATGTAGTAAGTCAGCTGATCTTCTTGTATTAACCTAAGCTTAATAACTAGGGCTTTTAAAAAATCATCAGTAGCTTTATTTTACTTCTTATGTACAGTGCTAACCATAAATACATAAAAAAAAAAGACAGGGACCAGTTTGTTATTGGTGAAACTCTGTTTTCAATAAGAAATCCAAAATAAATAGCATGAAGCTATAGAAATAGAAATTATACAAATTCCAAACCCATAGGAAAGCAAAGTATTTAGTAGTTAGAAGACAGCTGAAATTCTTGTAAGCTTTAATTGAAAAATAAAATTAAACTCTAATTAACATCTAGAAAAGGATGCTTTTGGATATCTTCTCTTTTCAATCCACAGAAAAGATCCTGGTTTGGAAAAGTTGGAGGCAGTAAGCGCAGAGAAACTACTATAGCAATTGCAGCTGTAAAGTATTTGGTTAAATTCTTCCCAACTATGATGACACTTCTCAGAAGAAGCCCTCATAGTAGAGGAGAAGGAGAAGGGAGATGTGAAGTAGGAAGAAAAGGTCTTGTAATTTCTGCAGAAGTAATAAAAAGATTTGGAAATATAGCAAGAGTACACGTTTCATTAGTGGCGAGAAGCCTTAGACAGAAAGTTAGTTAAGGGACTTGGGGAACGCTGAGCCATGTTGAGATGATGTTTTCCACATCACTTGAATGCAAGTCAAAAATTTTAGACAGCAGTTGACCTTATTCTTCCTTTCTGGACAGACGACACTTTCCAAATGATGCTGGTGGTGCTGCCAGCAGATGAATTTCTAGATCTTCAGCTGATTAATAAAACTTTCCCAAACTCAGCCTAGGTGATCAGTCAGAACGAAGTGCAGAAAAAGATTATTGATGCTTTTTCCTTTCCCCTTTCTCAAAACACGTTTCTGCTAATCCTTTTGTGGATTCTAGCTCAATTCTCTTATTTCTGCTATTTTCATAGGTCTCTCTTCACCACTGTTTCACTGTCTGTAGGAGGCAGTTTGTTACATGAGGGACGAGAAAGTGTCCCATCATCTCACTCCTGGTGTGATGTATTTCTTACTTTCCATTTCTATCCTGCAGCTCCATTGCTTCTGCCAATAGCTCTTTTCTTCCCTTTCACCACATCAGACATGCCCAGTATATCCATAGTTACTCATCCTCTTATTTGAGAATCAAATGGCTTCTCAACTATCATCTGGGCACTTCTTTCTTATTTTCCTCTACAAAATATTTTTCAAAGGTTGAGAAAAATGAGCAGAAAATAGAATAGTAATTATTAGATGAAGTCTATCTCAGCAAACTACTTTTTCCCCAATGGTAGCATGTAGGAAGGTGTTAGATAATGCATGATGAACAGTGTTTTCTTAGGGCAGGGCTTGTAGAGTAATCTTGGGGAAACTTACGACTTTGGAAGAAAGATCCCTTATGAATGCAGTGTTTGTTCTTCACTTTTGTTTGGAAAATCTTTTTCTTTTTTTCTAGAAATTCCTATGTTATATGCACTTTGGGTGATCAACAGTTAGACCCATGAGCCTGTGCAAATTGTTATGACTTCATTTTTACCTGGGTAGAACCAGGACTGTCTGATAGACTGGAATTCTGCTCAGTTTTTCTCTACATATGGAAGTGTCAAAATATCTTTTTTTTTTTTTTAAAAAAAAAAACCATCAGTCTGTGTAATGATGCTTGTGTTTACTCTGATAACAAATTAATAATTCTTTTATACTTTTCCGTGCCTTATTTTTTCTTGGGAAAAAAGCAGACTTTTTAATGATAGTTTACGAATGCAAGTAGGGTAAGCATTCTAAGATCTTTTCAAATTATACAAAAATGCACAGGTTAAAAGAAGTCAAAAAATCGAATAGAAACACAAGGAACACACTGTGGAAAATTTCTTAAGATTTAGCAAATGACACATTTCAATGCAAAACTTAACAATTTACAATTACAATTTATTCCAATTTTATTCCAGGTACTCTGTATTTACTACCTGCCCAAAGAAATCTTGCTTCTCTCCTTTTGGCTGCTATCTTTGACAGTGCAGAATTTTTATTTATTTATTTATTTTCACAAAAATGTATAATTTTCTTATATATGCTTGAAAGGTATACATATACATGAAACTGTATTGCATGTGTACCTGCATCCTGCCCAAAGAAATTTCTAAGGTTCAGAATTGACCTAATTCTAATGCTGTTGAATTACACAGAAACAGTCTCAGTCAGCTAGGAGCAAGGTTAGATGAGCTTTGGTGAGTTGTTTTATCAGTGAAATCCACATTAAAATCAACGGTGATTTTTTTGTTTTGTCCAGCTTTTGATAACTATCATTTTGTGTGTGCTGCTTTTTTTTTTTTTTTTTTTTTTTAAAATTACTTTTTTTTTTGGAATAATATTTTGTTAAATCAGAGGATCTTTTACTGTATAGGCACTCGCTATGATCTGGGAAAGATTTCTGGACACCCAGTGCGGAGTCCTTATATCTAGAAATAGAGCTAATTCAATTAAATTATAAATACGTCCCTGTAGAGATTTTTAGGAGCATCAGGTAAAAGGAAGAGAAGTGAGGTAGTGTTGGATGTGTGGGAGGACAATGAGGATGGGAGTTGGACAGGTGGTCATGCAGACTTGTATTAGAATGTTTTCTGTGCTATGAAAAATGGATTGTGCTCTTGCCTTAAAGGATTAACCTTTATATATATGTGTGTGTCTGTTCATGTGGGATCCAGAGAAGCCAGCATAATGTTAAAGTTGAATAAATCTATCTACAGGGTAAGTTGTCACAAGCCTTTTAAAAAACAGCTAATTGAAGGATGTTTTCTGGATTTTCAACTAGTGAACAAGTGTCCCTTTATAGATGTACATAGTGCATTGAGGGGAATTAGAATAACCCAACAAACAGTATCGATCCTAATGCAAAAATTCCACATAAATCTGTAGCTTTTCTCCATGAGCATCCTTGTCCTCATTGCCATTCAGTTTAATCCTCCAGTTTTCTCAGGGATGTGCTTTCTGGAAATCTCTTTTGGATCTTTAAATTATTAATGTCATTAAAATTTATAATTTTCTGTCATTACCTCTAGGAAAATAGAGATTGTAATGTGAAACATAATTGTCTCATTTTGCAATTTGTGTTATGATAGTTGAGCACAACTAGAGCAGATTTAAATATTCCCCTGAGCAATATGGCTAGGTATTACAAACTAACTGAAGTTCTTTGTGTGCAGATAAATAAATAGGTAAATGAATTCCCCAAGTGACCAATATTTGTGTGCAAATAAACAGATAAATGAACGCCACAAATTCTTGAGGAGTAAACTTTGCCATTAATATGCCACATGAACAGAAAATACAGTGTTTAAAGGAATACCCTTTCAGTGTTGAGTCGGGTAGTGAGAACTACTACTAGCCCGGGTGAATAGTCAGTCTTACACTTATGTCTGCCTACCAAAATATTTAAGTGCTCCCTGAAATATTGGGAATAGCCAAATTCTTTCCCTTACTAAAGGAAAAATCGAGGATAAGAGCACTTAGATAAAAGAACATCTTTCATCCCTGGGTAAAGTGCTCTCCCTCCACCCTCATTCAAGAAATTCAACATTTACCGGCCTGAGTGCAAACTTCTATTAGAAGTGCCAAGCAATAGAGAGTTAGGCTCTTTAACATTCCTTAAAGCATATCCCTGAAACAAGCAGAAGCCACCACCTATATTAAGTAAAGATTTACCCCATGTTGCAGTAGCAACCTCATGGGATCATGAAAGCCAAAAAGTGGGCATGTGATACGGAATTTTACAAGGAGCGCTTGCCTGCCCAAACCAGCTGATAAGCTCTACTTAGAATACAGCATTCACGCATGATATGAAGGGTAATTACTGTGCGCTGTCTTGTGCTGTGTAATGATCCAAGAACAAGATTGGAAATTTGGGATACATTTGTTTGGAAAAAAACCCTCTAGGACCAAATTAAATTATTTGCTTAGTTGTCAGTTTCACAGTGTCACGAAAATTTTCATATCATGTACAGGAAAGAAAATGCGTTAGTTTTAAACAAATAACTAGATGAATAGACTTTAATTGTAAGATCAGAGCGAAATGTTTTTTCCCCTGTGATTCCAAGTTTTAGAACTATTTTTTGGATATATGCTGTTACTCTGATGGGTGTAAAAGTAAGAGCCAACTTCACATATACTTGTTTTTCCTTTTTTGGCTTGKTTTTTTTCTTTTTTTTTTCTTTCCCGTTTTTATCACAGTCAGAAAGCAGGCGACCTTTCTGCGTGTGGCATTTAAGGTTTCACGTGCTGCTAAGTCAGGACCGTGAGCTTTCTGGAAATGAGTCTGCAGGGCGTGCCTGTGCCGGGCAAGAGGAAGGGCTGCAGTCCCCTGGCCAGGGAAGCCACAGCCGGGCCGCTCCGGTGCGGGATGGTGGTGACCTGCTCTTCTCTGCAGTTCAGGCACTCAGCCATGCTTTCCTGCTCCTGGACCTGCCCAAGGTGCCCTGCGATGCTGCCTGTGGCTGTACCGCCCTGTGAACTGGCATGGAAAGGCCAATAGTTACCTTTAGCTTTTAGAGCACCAGCTCAAAAACGCAGACATAGACCTTTTGTTCCCAGCTCTTCCAACCACAGCTTTTTTTTCTATGCTTTTACACTTCTGAAAAGGACCCCAATTTCTAAAAGGAATGGATCATTTGCTGGTATAAATGTCCATCAGCTGAAAAAAATACAGGAGCTTTGTTGCCCTTGGCGTTATGTACTGAACTGAGGCATTGAAGGATTTAGCTACCGTCAGCTGTCCACACAGAAAAAGGTGGCACTTTCAGAGTCAGATTTAGCCCAGTTTAGGTTCGGAATTTCCCTCCAGAGGCTCTGTTTTTCTTCTTTGGCTGTACAGTAACTAGGCTTTTACGTCTAGGAATCACTTGGTGCCTATAACTAAGTGGGAAGAACCTGGGTTAATCAGTCAAACATAATTCATCTCCTCCACTACCTTACTTCTGGAAATCCCATGGAGGAAGCAGTTCTGGTCTGCTATGTATAGGCTTACATGTTGCAGGTCAAGCATTTTGACACAGGTTATGAGACGTCTTTGAAAGGCTGTGCATCACTTGGGGAGGAAACAAAATGTGTGTGGTGTGAGGTGAACTGAAAGTTTGGATAATTCGTGATCTTTTTTTTTTTCTGTTTCCGGCCGCTCAGTCTGAGTTTGCCTGCCAAGGGATGCAGCCTAGGGGGTTATGAGTTAAAGCTATCCCATAAAATTGTCTCTCCCTCAGACCGCAGCTTAGACACGCTGTGTGGCTTTAACACCCCTCTGCCCCACAGAAGAGAAATCCAAGGCAGCAGTCTGGAGGGATCTGTAGAGCTTGTGGATCTCCTTCGGTGTCTCCCTGCAAGGCTACAGGTGCCAGCCAGCATTTTCTGTTAAGCCTCAAAATCCTTGGCTTCTATAAGAATATACTTATTTTCTGATTTTCTGTTTTCATGCCACACCAGTTGGTCTGTCATTACTGCAATGAATTTCACCTTCTGCAAAGTTAAAAATTCATGTTCCTAAAAAATGATGGGAAATCGGCAAAGAACTAAATTGAGCCAAAGCTACAGTACTAGTCAACCGTAACAAGTAATTATAATAACCCCATGGTCATTTCACTCACAGCTTGACAGAGAAAATGGCAAGAAAATAAAATACTTTTTTTCTTGAATGTTAAAAGTACGGGGCCAGGTTCACTTCTGCTGATGACACATCACAAGGTGTGGGCCCTGTGACGGAGTGAGTACAGCAACATGAATTATTTGCAGCGCCCTACCCTGCAAAGGCCTGAGAGCAGCCCTGTGCAGGCTGGGCAATGGGTTGGCCCAGCTGTGCAGCCGGTGCAGCCAACGTGTGCCGGAGATGGGCTGCTGTGACCTGCAGATGCTGCAGGTGGCAGTGGTAAGGAGCTGGGATGTAAAGCTGCTCCCTGCGGAGCAGGCGCCTGGGGCAACGAATGCAGTCAGCGGCGCCGCTGCCCGTCCTTAACTCCTGGCAGGAAATAACCATCACAAGCTGTACCGCTGTTATGATTTCAGGATCAGCTAAGCCCGTGATTTTCAAACTATTTATCCTGGGGTAAAAAAAGAGGTTTTGGTTTTGTGGCTTTTTTAAAATACAAAATACGAAAAGCACATAGTTGAGTTGGCTTCAGTTGCAATATAAGGGCAGTAGATGAAGGCTCTGTCCCAGGATGAATTAGGAGGCTGGCACACGGGAAGGTCTGCAAAGAAGCTTTAGACAGTGCGAAGCCTGGAAAGGAGAGCAGCGTGTCCTTGAGATCTCCTTATATCTTATCCCAAATTATTCTGTGTGCAGAAACTTGCATTCCTCAATGTGTCAATCCCTTCCATGAAGTTTCTCCTATTTTTTATTTCCTAATACAGATAAGATCAGAAGGCTTCCTTGAGTCATTATCAGGGTTAGTCTGCAGAAATGATCTACTGTTCTTTCTTATGGGAAAAGTATTTTCTTGTAACGTTGTTCTCAGGTGTAAGGGCCATATTTCCTAAAGACGGTTACGTTTTCCATTTGTTGTTTTGTTCTGAGGATGTAGTGAGGTTCTATTCTGTTAAACCAAAACTCTTTCTATCTAAATTTGGTTTGAAGGCTCTTGGTTTTTACTTAGAAACCTGTTGAGACCATCTTGGTGCTTTTCTATGAGGAACTACCTCTGCAGTGTGTTAGTATTGCCAAGATAGCTGGTACCGTGTTAAGCTGTTTTCTTTCGTTTCAGATGATGCGTAAAAAAAATACCACTGTTGTTATTAAACACAAAATAAGAACATTTGGCCTAGACTAAGCATGTGCATCTGTACCTTTTTTCTTCTATTGTCTTTTTAAAAACATTTATCCAATAATGAAAGGAATATATAAAATGTTTGGACAAATATATGTTTTTAAAAGACTGTGTCTCCATTCACAGGAAATCACTGATAATGAAATATTAGAATTGGTACATAGTGCTCTGGGGAGGATGACAGTTATCCGGCAAATTTTCCCTCTCTCAAGGGACAACAATCAGAGGTGCATGAGGAACAATCACCGAATATCATCACTGTTGTGCGATCCACAAGAAGGCTATCTTCAGATGCTGCAGGTCAGTAGCTGTGCCCAGCAGAAAAGTCCATCTTAGGAGTTTGACATGAGATAGTTTTCTGTGACTGTATTACCTCAGAGGAAGAATACAGATAAATCTGAGCATGTAACCTTTGGTCAACTTCTCCTGACTTAATTGTTTATTTTATTTCCCAGGACCGAGTGCTTTAGATGTGATGTTATGTCCATGAATTACCAGCAAGTGGTTGCACTAACTCAGAGCTGATTTTGCATATTTCATTCTCATAAGAATCTTTTTCTATTTGAAAAAAGAAAAAGTTGTGCTGTCATAGTCTTGTGGTGTTACTGCTTGCTTATTATATTTATGCCTATTAGACATCTGTTGTGAAAGAGTTAATCTGGGAGGATAACAGAACTCTGATAGGTATGGGGCTGCGGAGCATTTCATACTTAGTTAAATGGACTGAATCCAGCTGATGTATTCAATCTGTCCCATTTCAACAATCTCAGAAGTCTCTAGCAACTGCTAATTGAGTGTGTGAAATATGCACTGCTAGTTCAAGTTCCAGATTTTGGTAACAGATTTGACTCTGGTGTAAGCAACATCTCAAGATTTCTTGGCAATTTACCCGATGTCAGAATTTTTCTTGCAGTAATTTAAATATAATTTTAGATGCTATTTCCAAGGATAGTGCAATAATTTAGAAACACAGGTCTTGGACTTCCAATGGGACTCCATGTGTTTCTGGTTTACTTTGGACACAGTTAAGAATCTCATTTGTATCACTGTTGAAGCTGTTGGATAAAACTGAAAACTTTAGTGAGACAGACTATAAGCTTGCTTAGAACCTTTTTATTGCAAATTCAGTCTTAACCTGAGATAGATTGAGTGAGGACACAGTAGTTCAGCCTGTGAGTTGGCAAATGTGGGTATTGTGTGTTAGAGTGAGTCTAGAAAGGGCTTGGTTAGGCTGTGGGGAGGGGGCTGTCGGCAGTCTGGGCCGCTGCAGCCTGGTCAGGAAGGTGGTGTGGGGTGAGGGGTCTTTCCAGAGGGAACTGCTGGCTTGGAAGAGCTTCTGAAGAGCAAGGTGTGAGGCTTATGGGAAACCAGAAGAGGTAGGGAGTTTCTCAGGAAGAGAAGTGGGTAGGTCAAGATTTTCCAAGGAACATGGATGGGGATGTTTGTTTTACTTATTTGTGCCCTACTAAAAATTTGTAGCTGCAGAGACTGAAATTCTCTGATGGAGGGATATGGATGTTTCCTTCTTGAAGAGAACCTCTGCCGACTCAGGTTCTGTCATAGCAGTGGCAAAGTTTGGGAAATGCCAATCTCATGCACTGTAGTTCTGAGCACTGGTCTGTTCTTTCTGCACAGGGGAAAGTCTATGCCTATCTTGGCTTAGAAAGAAAAGATACTTTTGATCTTTGTTAGTAACTCTGAGGAGTGCTGTAATGAGAACAAAGGCCACTCATTTCAGAGGATCAAAGCAATTTCCAGTATGTTGAAAAAATTATCTATCCTGCACCAACAAATCACTCATTGGGGAACAATTTTACATTACAGCAGGATTTTGAGTATTGCTGTATATGCTGGTTTATGCATAATCTAATTCAGAGACTCATCTGAAGGGCTCTGACAGATGTCTCCAAGCAAGTTCTTATTTGCTAAAACACTAACTGGTTTGCTAGCATGAACAGCCTCGTGCCCTATTACTAAATTTCACTGATAAGGACCCTTTAGGAAGGACCCTCTTCCTGCTGATTCCCAAATGTGGGTTTTGAGAAGCAAAACATTCTCAGCTTCTATCTTCCAGAAATACTGTACTACCTTAGAAATTGTCTTTAAGAGAATGGAACAGTAATGTTATGCTTTGCCCATTAGTTCCTTCTCTACTAACTTAGAAACAAGAAAGAGATATGAAGAAGTGCGGAGGTATAAAGTTCACCTTTTGGAAGTTGATTCCATAACTGTCATGTCCAGCCACACTGGAATGAAATATCATGAAAGGTGGAGGGCACATGTGAGATCTCTCAAATCAGCTGTCCCCAGTATATCTTGTGTTATCTTTAAGTTTCTACAGATTGAATATAGGATGCTTTTAACATGTGCAGTTACATCTGAAGCGTTCCGTAGTGGCTTTTTTTTTCATAGGCTTTGCCAAACCATCTTACGTAACACCTTGTGGGCATACAGCTCATATTAATTTCCAAGTATGACTGACATGTTCTTAATGGTCCTGCAATTCAGGTACTTCCAATCTTCTGTTTCCTTTTTCTTGCTTAAAAAATAGTTTTGACCTTTTGCTGTACAGCAGTACATCACTAAATTACCCCTGTTGCCAGAGGCTGCAGTAGCTCCCAGCTCCATGTCAGGCTGCGTGAATCCACCAGAGGCAGTGACCGCCTGCCAGCACCGAGTCCTTGCGTTGCTTTGAAGCAGTTTGATTAACACCACAGTTTGGAAATCCCTGGCTTATTCTCCCTTGGGCAATCTCATATTAATAATTCTTTGTTGTCAAGGTAACTTACCAGCTATTGTTGGTTAATTATTTATTTAATGACTTTGAAGAAGAATAAGCTAATCTCTGTCAGCCTCTAGCTGTAAGATTTTTATAGGGGAGAATTTAGCGTTTTTAACAAGCTAGTAAAGAAAGAAACATTTACGTCATGGATTATTAACTTTGTTCTGGCTAAATTAATGCAAATCTTTTTGGAACGATTTTGTTCTCGGTGTCTTTAGTACCATATCCTGGAAAGTTGTTTTTCAGTGGGTGATCATCCCAGTTTGGCGTTCTGACAAGGCTTTTAAAGATCAGGCTGTTCTGCAAGCTCATCCAAAAACTCATCTGTTCTGAATGCTTTGTGGAAATCCAATCTTATTCCATCAACCCACTTGTCAAAATTTTGCTCATGCCCTTATTTCTTGCACGTATAATATACTCAGCTGGGTTTCCGCTTCAACTGGAGAAAAAGCTTTATAAAGTTTCCTGTCTTGGTCATTTTATTTGACTTCGGAGGACTACATTTATCTCTTTCTTATTCTTCATATGTGATTTTCCATGTCCATCTCTCCTACTTTCTTGTAAGTGGAAAAGAGACAGTTTAGAACTTGCTGTCTTCCATTGGCAATGARTATCCTGTGGTTTGGGCCAGCAGCATTGTCAGTATTGCCTCATCTGGAGAAAGAATACTGAAGCACTTCAGGATTTACAGTTAAATCTAGTTAGTCCTAGATAGACCTAGTATGTATCCCTGCATGGCATTTGAATGGTCTTTAGTGGGATTACGGCTATTAAACTGTTTAGATTATTTCAGACATAGTCTTACAGAGTCAATTTGAAGAAATTTTAATGCATAACCTGCTTCTTTCCAAAATCTTCCCCTTTAAATATTAGTTTTGAAGCCTGTCTACAAACTTGATTTTTGATGAAGATCTTTCTTCTTTCATCAGGTTATTCATGATGTGTTCATAAACTCAAAATCAAATTTTTTTTCTGTTTATGTTTTTGAAGAAAGATTTCTGTTTAGAAAGGTAATTCCCATTACAGTTTGTTTCTTCCCATATTTACCATTTATACAGTTAATAAGTTCAATCTATGTGAGATTCTATTTATATTAAAACATATTACAGGGACACAGTGTATCTGAAATCATTTAGCATAGTCCAAAACATATAGTAAGATTAAAAAGGCAGAAAGAAAACCCCAGCAAACTGTGTCACAAAATTAATGAGGTTATTCCTCACAGGATTCAGAGTCCAACCTCTCTACTGAAGAACTATTCCAGGCATTGCTTTGACGTATTTGAAGAGAAGATGTTGAGGAGTGTGGGAGGGTGTTCACTGAAACAACTACTCTTCTGCCTGTGTAAAAATTTCATTCTTCAAAGACTTGACCATCAGATATCTTTGTGGGAATGTCTTAACAGTTGCTCCTACAGAGCTGCCATTTTTATTTATGAACTGTCTTCTTTTCAGGAATGACTGCAATTTAACTACTGTAAGTGGAGTTATTTTTTGGAGATGTGTTTGGCTGCTGAAACTTAAGGGCCTGATCCTGCAGTTTTGTCCAACTAAGTAGCCTTGCTCTCATTTGACCTATTTACACTGCTGTTATTACACAGCCGTTAAGTGCTACTGGGGGCAGTAAATATTGATTAAGCCCTATTAAAGCATTCACCTTCTCCCATAAAGGATTGAAAGCCACATTTTTCTTTTTGTTTCATTACAAACCTATATTTGCTTGTCTCTTTAGCAAAGTTTAATTTGGACTTTTGGACAGATGTTCAGTCACGGTGAAACTGTTTCTGAGTACCACATGAATGAAAAGTATCCTTGAATTGACTTTGCTGCCCATTGCACGACATAATCTCTCCCTGAAGCCCAATGGCATGTATTTTATACAAGGTGCGTTAGCAAAAGAATTGGTTAAAAAACCCCAAATAACTACAAGTGTCTTCTGGCCACATGGGATTTTGTGAGCACTCTGGAGGCTAGAACCCCAGGTACATTCTGGAGTAAGCTTTTCCTCTCTGCTCAGACTACCTCTTTTGATTGCTGGAGTTCTCTATTTGAATAATTATTTTGTTGAATTTTTGTTCAGTGCTCTATCAGGGAGCGGACACCAGTGGCTAGAAGAAAGGGTCAATACCTCCATTTTTCATTTTTTATTGCCCCTGAAACCTAATTTGCACCCATATTTATTTATAAATGAGGTAGGGTAAAATGATAATCTCATACTCTGTTTTGCAATTCCAGTATTACCTCTTGTCCTCCTGTCTGACTCTTAGTTGTGTTCAGTTTTCTTTATTAAATGCCTCCTGCTAGACTTTCCCTGGACAGTTAGTGTTAGCTGTGCCAAATTCTTGAGATGTTTAGTGAGCGAAGCCAATGCCTGCAGCTAACAAGCTTGAGCATTACAGGGTAATCCAGGCCTTGTATTATTGTTAACATGTTGTTACAAAACATACTGAGTAAGAAAACACCAATAATTATGATAAATACTCATAATAAATAGCTGAAGGACAGTGAGCATTCAGAGAATAGAAACTGTAGGTAGGAAAAAGTGGTGTGAGATGTGTAACTCAATAAAAAGGGAAAAAAAAAAAAAAGGAAAGAAAAGCTGCTTATTAATAAAAAAAAGATTCTGAGAGTGCAGTCTTCCAAAGAAATCTTTGGAAGCCCCATTGTTTGAGATATTTAAAACTAGAATGGGCGAAGCACTGAATAATACATTAGTTAGATTCCTTACTGTCAGAAGGCTTGAATAAATATACAATTGAGGTCTGTTTTTCTGTGGTTTTAGGAAAATTTTATTMAGGCTTTCATTTGCCTCAGTGATAATAAATAGCCTTTTGGAAGTTTGAAGCTGACATTTGAGTCTTTAATGAACATTTGTTTTTTGACTCTGGTTTTCTCATGAATGCCAGACTGCTGGCTGTGATTTTGTTCTCCATGAGCAGTGAAGCATGTATTTAAAACATAGGCATTCACACAAAGTCTCACAATGGGCTCTGCAAACTAATTTAAGAAAATGAAATAGGTCAAATTTTCAGTCTCTCCACTCTAACAATATCCCTGTAACCACGCCGTTATGCCATAAGTAAACCATCGATCTTCGCTGCTCCTAGTAAGATGCATCCTGTCATTAGAGACAGAAGTGCGTAACCGCGTTTGGCAGTACTTGAACTTTGAAAGTTGAAACGCAGTTTTAGGGCACGCTGGTGCGCGCAAACGCAAGCAGAATGGTATCACTCCCCAGGCAGCAAGTGTTTCTGCTGCTGGCAGGCTGCGCTCTTCCATCTGTTTCATCCTTGGAGCTGACTGCTGTGGCTACTCACAGGGCGATTTTGGCAGCAGCAGGGTGCAGATGCCCAGCTTGGGAATGAGTTTTTGAAGCAGTGGCATCTGGGTGTCAGCTTGTCTTCCCAGCTGGTCTCTTCAGTGGTCTTGTCTGGCTAGACTTCTGGTTCTGCTGGCAACTCAGAAGTTGGGGTCAGTCTTTGTGGCTTGCTGGCCTTCCCAGAAGAGCACTTCTCTATGATTAGTGCCTCCGAAGGAGCTAAAAGCTATCTTCATATATAACTTTAAAAGTAAAATCACTCTGGAAAATCTCATGAAATTCACGTAAAAACCTCTCTAAAATGACATGTCATAACGTGGTAGGGAGAGATTTCCATTCTCATTGAAAAATTCTGCTCTGCTCTACTTGTGTATGGTGGGTTTTTTCTTCATTGCAAAATAAAGGTTCATAAAGTCTGGAATAATTTTCAGAAGATATACCAGAACAGGCCTAAAATTACTCATGTACAGGGCATACTCTTTAATATATTGCTGAAACAGTCACCGTCATTCTTATAGCAGATAGATCAAAAAGCATTTCAGTCACAATACCTCCAGCTCTTACAGCTCTCAGCAATGAAGTGAGAGAGGAACTGAAAATTACTCTTTCTTCCTCCAAACAGGACAGAAATGAAACACTTTGTTCTAATCTAGGAATTTTTGTTATATGAAGGGGAATCCCTGCAGGCAGATATATGTCTTTCCCTCCTCTGTTCCCCCTGTGAATATATAAATAGGGGAAATAAAAAAAATGCTCCAGAGCTTGGAAAACCCAAAGTAGTCAAGTACATTGCCTTGTTTTTTCTTCTCTCTTGCTTTGCTACCAATTCTGAATGCTATCTGAAGACTAATTTTAAAATTTATTATTTTCTCATGCCTCTGACAGCACTGGTGGAAACAGAATATCGCTGATCCCTTGGGTATCTCACAAATTCCCTTTCAGTGGTCATGTTTGTATTCAGAGGGAGTTTGATAGTTAGCTGAAAATTAAAATATGTGTGCAGTTGCAGTAACAAACGTATACAGGCTTTGTCTGCTGAACCCTTTTTCTTTTCACAGCACCGCTATTCTGGAGGTTACAGCAAACTCGTGTTGCAAATACAATCTAGTACATATGCAGAGATTTTGCTGTATTAAAATGAATATAGTAGAAAATAAAGGAAATTATTATAGCCCTGGATTTACGGTGAGATGAGGCCAGAATTTCTGTGTCTTGTTTTAAGGTAACTTTTTTCTACAAGAAAATACATACCTAGTAATGAATTTGGGTAGAAAGTGAGTATTATTTTGAGAAGAGGAGCATATTTGAGGTGTTTAAGTATTCTTATTTTTCTACCTCAGAAAAGAATTAGGAAAAAAGAAGATAAAAATATACCTCACAGTAATTTAATAATATATCTTACTGTAGGTATTGAAGGAATCAACTGTTCAGCTACACTCACACAGCACTACTCAGGCATCAGATTAGACCTGGTTCCGTAATTCTGTTTTCTAGCATGAAGCTAGTTCCCATTTGGGATTAGGCAAAGACGTTCAATCTATACTACTGTGGATGTTAAGGAGCTAGGTTTTGCTCTGCACACTGTGAAGGATCAAAAGGACGTTATTTTCTATGTTACCAGGATATTTTTGGTTGTTCCTGGTTATTTTTTGCACTTCAAAGAAGTGACTCTTGACCTAGAGGACTACCAAAACAATACTATCATGTGAACATATAACAAATAAACACACTGTCTACATGCTGAATTTTGATCACTGTGCAAAACCAGAAGCTTTGAGTCATGCTTTATAAGTTCTAAAGGGTTCTGCCCTTAACAGGGTGGACTTCTATATTTTGTGTGAATTTATGGCTTAACTGGCAGACTGAACAAATATAATATTAAAAAAAGAGATTTGGTTTTCTTAATATTACAAATCCAGCCTTGATTGTGGAGCTTTTGCTGCTGTTTTTTTCCTAGCTTGCGTATTTTTTATTCTAAAAAAGAATTGTTGATTGTGTGAATAAAGTTCAACTTACTCTTCCATAGGATGTTGACTCTTTAGTGAGTACGGGGTAAAATGTAGTAATGTACGCATGTCATTTTTACTGGAGTAAATAATCAGAGTATGATTATATGAAAAAAGGAATTTTGCTGATTAAAAAGTACCATATACTCATTTTTTGGACAAGGCTTTCAGTAGAAGAGAGCTGGAGTGGCAAAATACCAGTGGATAAGTGTGTACAACAGGATGTGCAGAATATTCCCTCCATGGCAAAAAGTAACTTGCTGTGTTCTCTGCAACATTTTCTTCTGCCTTGGTACATATCTCCAGATGTATGACAGAAGGTTGTAAGTAGTGGGAAACTCCTCTTCTGCAGACCCTTTCTTGGTGTCGCTCAGTTTATATCATTCTTTCAAAAGAAAATAATGACACAATAGTGATACAAAATCTGTTACAGGTCTAACTGAACTATGAGGATTAGGTTGGTAAACACGAGATTGTTTTGTTTTGCTCTACAGCATAAGGTAATTTGAGTTGGATGCGTGGTCATGTAGGCTAAGATCCTCAAAAGCAGTTCTCTCAAGCTTTCAGTCCATTATACATGCAGAACTGTGGCGGCTTCTCTAAGAGCATAAAAAGTAGAAAGAGAAGGAAAGCAGTGTACCCAAGTACATCTTATATTTTGCCCTAAAGCTCTCTGCTAGCAAACCAAGCAAACTGTTTTTGGGAATAAGGCTGCGGTTTTCCAGAACTGAAAAAGAACTGTGCCAAACTGAGAAAATGCAAAGCATTTCTGATTGGTGGTGGTTCCAAGGCAACAGACAATGAGTTGTCAGTTAAAAGTGAGGGTGTAAAATCAAACTCAATGGGGAGCAAAGAGGATCATGATGGCACATAAGAAATGGCATTTTTCCTTATGCATGCAAAATCTACTTCTAAGCAAGTAGGTTTTGTGGTGTGTGGTTTGGGGTGGTTTATTTTGTGGGTTTGGGGTTTTGTTTTGATTTTTTTTTTTTTTTGTGGAGAGGAGCTTAACACAGAAGAGAAGTGCCCAGTTGAATAATGAGGATTCACTTGGTTGCTTTATTTGAAAGTTGTTTGGAAAATATCTGCAGAGTAGGGAGACAAATGCAACTGAGCAGAAGAGACTTATTAACTCTGTAACTACTCACTTTTCTTAAAAAGAGAGGAAATCTGGAAAGTACCTGCTTTGGAAACTCTTTTAAAAGGAAAAGGATTAACTGGATAAAATAGAAAATATAGGGAATGTGGACTGCTTTTTCAGGAAGGCTGGAAAGAAAAGAAGGGAAAGAAGATGGCAATGCCAGATGGGAGAGATTCTCAGTGATAGTATCTCATAGGTTTTGCATTATTTTCGCATTAAGATCCCTTTTCATGTTTAGTCACTTAAATAAGTGGGTATCCTCAACCTCTTTTTTGTGTATTTTCTTCCTATTTCGATTCTTTCAAAATGAATTTTTGTTTATATATCTTTTGTTCAGRTTTACTTATAGAAGTAGACTATATAGAAGACTTTTCAAAGTGCCTAGGTTCTCAATCTATGTCAAACTCCAGATTATGGAACATGAAACATTTTGTTTCTGAAGATTAGGATCTTAAGATATCAGAAGTTTACTTGGAGCCAGTGATGCAACAGTAATATATGTTTAAGCTTACACAGCTGAGTGGCATTTTTTAGGAAGTATGCAGCTGCATTAACTTCCACATGTAGCCCTTTCCCGGTCCCTAGGCACCATTTTCTATGGTGAATTAGAGAAGTCCAAAAGATAAACGGCAAATTCGTGGATCGCCATGAGTAAAGCCTTCAGCTAGGAGAATATCTTTTTAATAATAATAAAAAAAAAAAGCTGTATCTGGCAACTGATGCTAACTGGAGATTTGAGTTTAATAAAGAGTAAATCAATAGCCCTGAATCTGTGCATAGGTTTGAAGAAGAGTGCATGTAAACTCTGGAAACAGGTGGAGAGTATCTAATTATATTTTTAAATCACTTCTTTCAGCCAACTTCCACTGCTAAAGTTTTACCGCTTGTGGTGGATGCCGCTGCACGTCAAAGATCTGATCTCGTATTGCTGGCCGTGTCTTGGTTTGAAAAATGAAGTACATAGTTGAGCGTTACTGATGTGGTGTTCTTACTAGAGCCTTTGTCATCAATTATTGTTTTCTTTATCTCTCATGTAAATTGAAGAATAAGGAGGCTAAAATCCACAGTTCCAGAGAAAGCAGAATAGTAACCAGTCTCCTGTATATTTGGTGGAGAGAGATAAGACCAAAATAAGTAATTTCTCCTCCCTTTGTTCTAAACAGTTGCATTAGTATTATATTTTGCTGTGCCAGAAATTACCAAGGAGATTGCTCAAACAAAAAGAACAAGAACTTAATTCCATTCTATCTTTTTCTCCTTGCTGAAAGGACTGACAAAGTAGCAATCCTTGTCTTTCATTGATAGATAGCTGTACTCCTCCTATAGCTTGAGTTTATATTTGAACTGTGATCTCTTACGTTTTTACAGCACTGCATTGCAGTGGTGTAGGTAATGCACAGGCAATGCGAGTGTGCCAGAGTCCCTCAGCCAGAAGGGCCCAGGTGCCAAGCAGGAAAGAAGGTGGGAGTGAGCACTGGTATTTGCCTGAGTTGCCTTGACTGTTGAACATGTGAAACATACCCAGCTTTTAGTTTTTACTTGCGTATTCTTTTGTTTTGTTTGTTTGCTAGTCTTTACAGTTTCTTCAAAAGGATGCTCAAATAAACGAAGAGGCTCATGCTTATTATTGTTTGCAGGTTTCCAACCTGTACCTGTATGACAGTGTGCTCATGCTGGCCAATGCTTTCCACAGAAAACTGGAGGACAGGAAATGGCACAGCATGGCAAGTCTGAACTGCATGAGGAAATCCACCAAACCTTGGAATGGAGGACGATCCATGCTAGAGACTATTAAGAAGGTGAGAATAGACGAACCACAATTGTGTGAGCAATTGAAAAAGTTGCTTCGTTTCTATTTAAGATTAGCTTTTGAAGAGGTTTTTGACCTCTATTCAACTTTTCTTTGATTTATTACAAGCAAGTGATTTACAACTACCAGGAATGATCTACAGCTATTAAACAAGCAAATGATTTATTACAAACAAATTACACACACTGCAGTGTTGCTCCAGTGGTGTGTGTTCTGTTTCTGTTGTTGTCATAGCTACCTTCTGTGGAGGTAGTGTGATTAGGAATTGTCATACAAATTGATGTGTGTATGCATCATAATAATTTCCCCAAGAGAAGAACTTAAGGAGCTCGAGGGGCCAACCAATGATAAGATGTAAGACTTATGTTCCATTTACTACAGCTCAACTAGCTTTGTCAGTTAGCTGAGCATCGGTAAGTATCTATTTGTGTACTGTAGCCCAGAGCAAGAGGGATCTGATATAGCTAAGTTGTCACTGACAGTTACACTGTCTTGCAGCATGTTGAATTACTCAAATATGGACAGTACTGTGGCTTTGCAGATGCATGGTAACTTCTTGTATGAAAGTTATTTGATCACAAATATAGTGAAAAAAATACTCATTTTTTACTATACTAACTTTAGCAATTCTTCGGAAAAAAAAACTGTTTCCCCATATATATTGATGAAATGGTTTTCCTCTAGTAAAATGATGCAATTTGGTCAAGTGTTACATCATGCTCTGACCAGTCCTAATGACACCATCCTTTGTTGCTAAATTAATTCAAACTTTAGTGTCATTTCAAGCTTCTTTGCTACAAACCCAAAATCAAACTCCATGATACTTTCACAGAGAGGTTTTAATAATATTTAAAATTTTATTTTTTCTTCATGCCTCTCTTGGGAGCACAGCAGGCATACTCTTTCTTTTGGACTTGGTGTTCATGCCTAAGTATTCAACCCCAGAACTGAACCTGCTGCCCTCAGTTACACTGAAAGGGCTGTTGTGTCACGGTCCACCAAGGTCCTTCTCCTTTTCTTTGGGATCTGTCTCTGTGAACTGATGGCTTTTTTCCTTTTTTCCACAATATGCAGTGGATGTGTTAGTGTTAAAGTAATTTTCTTAAAAAAAAAAGAGTCTTTTGTCTGGCTCTATGTTTGAGCTATTGAAGAACAAGTAATTGCCACATTTGAGTTCACTGTAAACATTTTCAAAGCAGATTTGGCTTACCTTTGATGAAGAGGAGTGTTTATAAAGGCAAATTTGTTCTATTCTAAAATTTCTGAAACTTATTTCCTTAGGGCCATATAACTGGGCTTACTGGTGTTATGGAGTTCAGAGAAGATGGCGCCAACCCCTATGTTCAATTTGAAATACTGGGCACTAGCTACAGCGAAACATTTGGCAAAGATGTGCGGAGGGTAAAGATATGCTGCTTCTTTCTCTCTTTTGTTTTCCTCTAAATAATATACATTCTACTTCACAGGAGAAAATCTTATCCTTTACGAATGAATTAGTGCTACACTGCAGAAGAGATTTACTATAAGAGAAATATTTTCTATTATCTTACACACTTAAATCTTGAAAGCTAATTTTGTATTGGTAGGCAGGAGTCCTTCAAGTTGTTTCCACATGTGCAGTAATGATGCAGTGCCATAACAATACTGTGAACATAATAGTGAAGACTGCACAATTCTGCTCATGTATTTTACTGTAAATTAAGATATAATGGATGTAACTGGCACTTGTCTGACTAAGGAAGCTAACTGAGAATATAAATTACCTAAACACACGAAGATGTTTCAAAGTATAGCTGCTGCAAGAATTTGAGATAAATATATAAAAATCTCTAGAGAAGATAATTTCCAAAATGGATGATGCTATATCATGTAAAGTAAAGGATGACCTATCAATGGTAGCTGGTGGAACAAGGACTGATGGAGATTAGAAGGCAGTTAGAGTGGTTCCATGGGGTTACTAACATAAATTGTCATGGGCTGAGAAGGCTACCTTGAATATGTTCATGCAGAGGGGATGCTCAAAAAATACCTGAAACTCTCAATTGAACAGTGGGTTCTGACTGGAACCCAAGCTACAAAATGTCCCTAAACTGGTCAACTGGTTGAAATACAGACATTACCACTGTATGGTCAATGGGTCCTACATTAAGCTGAGCTGAACAAAGAGGATTCCATGAAGAATTAAAATTTATAACATTTTCTATTTTCATTTGACCATTGGTTTCTGTGTTTTGTCTTGATTCCCCTGAATTACATGAGTCTAAATGGAAAAACAAGCAAAGAACTTGTGTTTACATTAGCATCTTAAACAGCTAAATCTGAGATTCTTTCAGAGTCTAATTTGGCATGAGGATTCTGAACATGGAGCCAAAGGCTTGCAATATCTATTAGAAATTCCACAGAAGGAAGAGAAGTATTTGAAATGCATAAAGATCTAGGAGATATAATTGAAAAACTTCTGTTGCCAAAAAATGTCTCTGAAGACTTCAGATTGGCTAGGCACCCTCACGTATTGTAATGACCTGAAAAGGCTATTTCATTTCTAGAATACTTCTACTGCAAATGAGGAAGTCTAAGTTCCAAACACTACCTGAATTATGAAAAATTATCTTAATTTTGGAAACAGTGTTGCCTATTTAATAAAACAGAGTTGKCTTAGGAGGTCCAGGAAGCAATTCCGGTTCATAAACAGAAGTATGCACCTCACTTTATGCACAAGTATGCAAAACAGAAGTACCCGGTGCCATGTGAGATGCTGTGGATTATCCTACTGTGTTTCCAGCTGCCGCTACAGAAAAGCATGAGTGTCCTGTCAGTGCTGTGTAATCCCTAGCAGATGGATGCCAGGGGGCGTTTGAGTTTGGTTCCACTTTCTTACAGAATTCCCAAGTGACTTTGAGTAAGTCACATAATCGCTTTATGTTTCGATTTACCTTTCAGTAAAATTGGCATGATTACCACTCAGAACAGGTTTGAGGCCTTAAAGGGAAATTATGATGTGTTGAGTATACTTTTTTTTCCCCCCCTAAGGTACATTTCAAATATGGTAACACATATACAAAAGCTCTCACTTCAGTATGTGTAACAAACTGACCAAATAGAGATATAATCCAGATGTGTGACGTGTAGATAGCTAAAATATCACTAAAAAGGGACCAGAAGGAAAGAAATAGGTAAAATGACTAAATGGGAAAATGACTAAAATGGCTAAACTGATATACTACTGGTCACTTTTGATCCCTAATATGCTACTTTGGGATTAGGTGGTTAATATAGGAAGGCTTAACTCTTTGGATGTTAAATGCAGAATATTATACAGTTTCCAAAATGAAAGGGAGTATAATTCTAAATGGGTAGAAAGCTACTGGCTGTGGAATACTACTCTGAGCTAAAATGAAGTTCTGAAAATGATCCTTTTAGCCTAATATAGAGAGAGAGTAAAAAGTCAGCAATATGCTAGAGAGGTCTATAGAAGAACTTGGAAGAGATGATATTTCTTAGAGCAAAATTACCATGGAACTACTGGTATTCAGTTATTTAGACAGCCTGACTTTTTATTATTGCAGCAAAAATATGTTACAGCTCAGAAGTACTTTTAAAAACTCAGAAAGTCATGCTTGTCTTGTTTATATTACTTCAGTGAGAGATCAATTCTCATTTATTGTCAGTTGTTTCCATATCAGCCTGTCCTCAGATTTAGCTGTGGAGGAACACATTTTTGGTGAAAAACAGAGGGTTCTTTCTGCATGGTTTTCTTTTCCTCTGTATGGAGAACATCTGTATCTGTTCATCCCTGCCCTGACCCTACAAAAAACCTTCGCACTTAGGATCTGTGACAGGGTAGGGCAAGAGTATAACATTGAGTGTTGAGCCTTAGAGGGAATCCAGTCAAAAGCTAGTGGACTTTTAATACTCAACTTCCCTTAGAAAGTTTCTCGGGGATCATTTCTGCCAGAAAGACTCCTAGGAGGATGTCCAAGATAGTAACCCAAATCTGGCAGGAATTTTCAGGGCCTTTCTATAGAGGCATCTTGACTCTTCCCAGTTGCCCTGAGATCTGGTCTTTCTGCAATTGTACCTTCTGCTAGCTGTCATTGAGTTACGAGTGCAAATAAACACATGTATTTGCTCACTTGGTATACCTTCTCCTTTATTCCACAAGTCTAACATCATATTTTTGTGGTAAAGGCTAATAGTGGCTTTTGTGTATTTTGTGTGTGTGTTTTCTTTTTCCTTTTTTTTGGGCGTACTTTAGTGAAAGGGAAACTTCAGAAAATGCTCTAATTTCTTTGGTTTAAACATAAAAGAACAGGGTATGTGTACCACCAAGGTGTACCACCTTGCTTTACAAAAGGCTCAGGTGATTGCCTTCTATTCACTGTGTGTATGTGGAGGTTGAGAAAGCATGGTGTATTCATGCTTAAAAAAAGAGATCAGTGTGGTGACTTATCAGGGCATTTGAAAGTTGAAGGATAAGATTGTCAGAGAAACTGAAAAGGCTTAAATGCCTAGTGCTTGATGATTGATGTTCCTAATGTCTGTAAACACCTTTAAAAATAGCAACTTGAGTATCTGTATATTTAAAAA